>OX411306.1:96307632-96613498 GCA_948150685.1 Rhaphigaster nebulosa | reverse complement strand
CTATCACGATCAGTCATTATTGCATAGGCAATCAAATTGATAATTGTAATGGTCACATACAATCGTAATTATATGATGAACTAAACATTGTTTATGCTTAGTTCATGGAATAATTAACGGTACAATCTACAATAATTATTCAACCTGTTTCTGTATTTATACAAATTAAACAAACCATCACATAACAACGGCATATGAACACCATACATGGAAAAAAAGGAATGCTGGCAAAACAAGTCATTTTGACATTCTGTTAGAGAACAATTTGACATAAAACACAGATATATAGCAAATAAAAAAAAAAATGTTTGCATTACTTACCACAAAAACCCATTTGCCAATATGTAAGAATATTCTCCTATTCTTCCATCTTTAGACAGGCTCAGGGGTTGGCAGTTGCCGTACTACTTTTCCCCAATACTAGTAACTTGAGAGTTTAAATCACCAGTTACAAAGTTTTAAGTAATTTTTAATATGTTTTATTCTCCACGTAACCATTTTCGGCCATTTTTATTGAAATGATTAAAATTTAGTATCTACCTGATGAAAAATGGACGATATCCAATTCTAACTTCTTTAGTCATTTTCCTTATGAGTTCAGGTTTCTTCCGTAAATCCGACTTGTCTACTAAACCCTAGTAAAACATCTAGAATGGAGGACTTCCAAACTGTCTGTTTCCCTCTTAAAATATTGGAGACTCTTCACAGCTGCTTCCATCGTAACTTCCTGTGTCGGTACAAAAGTTTCCTGCCAAAAGTCTTCTGAAACTTTCGCTGACTCGCTTGAGTTTTGTAGCCTGAAATCGGCCTTAAATTTCGGCTTATAGTGGTTGGAAAAAGAAATATTAAATATGATATCTTTGTTCAAAAAAATATTTTGTGTAGTATTTCGATTTTATTTATCTCTTGCTAAATAATTTAATTTTTTTTTCTTTCATAATGAAATTAATAGGAAAAGGTATTGGGAAATAATAAGTAGATTTCAAAGTAGTAGATATTTTTTCCCTCACTTCCTTTTAGTAACTTATCAAATTTGAATGCGTTTACATTTCTTTTAACACTGTCAATGTAAGTTCCTGTTGACATCGTTCATCAATAAATAATGTTCTTTTTAATGAACAGCTACAATATATAGAGATATAAAATCAACAAATTTAATACTTCATTGAAAATTTATCTTTCCCAATGATTTTTTATACCTTGATTTAATTAAAATTATTTTTAGTTTCACAGCTAAGATTTATATGAGTTAAATATGAAGAATTCCTTTCTGAGATATACTTTTTTTAAGTGGCCTTCTAAAGTTGCTCATTAAAAAAAAATTTTGTGGCGAATCCATCTAGCCTATCTGTTATGGTAATTAAAAAAAAAATAGTAATAACTTCTAATAAAGCTATTTTCCACTCTAGGCATATATCCAACATTTTCAAAGAAATAAGAGGCAATTCCTCACTAATAATTGAGGCAGTAGCTGCAATAAGGGCGAATATCAAATGATATGAAAAAATATACCTGCAAAATCTTATTCCAATTAGAAAATCAATGAAGTTAGTAAGACTCTTTCTGTGTCCTGATATGCTTGTCGAGGTATTGTATGGGCAGCCACCAAATGTCGAGGTGAGGCTGATAAAAGGTATCAGCAGACCTCAGACAATCCTGTAGGACAGCTGCGCTTAACTAGAAGAAGATTGAGATAGGAAGTTCTGGGTTTCATAATAAAGTACAAAAATGCATATACAAGTGGACCTATAACCTATCACGCATATGAATTACACTGTGGAATGCTCAATCACGATAAAATTTAAAATATTTATGTTAAAAAACAGTAAATAAAAAAAAAATGAATAAAAATATTATTATCTAATAACGATAAGATACAAGAATCCTGTAACATCTAAAAACGAAAATTTCCACTATTAATTGTACTTTATTATGAAACAGGGCCAAGATGTGTCGAAGAGCCCACAAACGAACCAAGAGCGATCAGCGAGCTATATATAGGCATTAGAACTCTGATCCAGTTTGCAGGAGTTCTAGGGATAGGGATAAAGGTGAGAGGATTAGCTGAGAAATGAGACAAATGTGAGTGGGAAGATCCTTAGATTTTTATCAATGTATATTTTTTACCCAGTACGTGTTTAAGTGTTAAAACTTTTACCAAATACATCTGGTCATTTGTAATATTTCCTCAACTGGTCTTTAGTTATTTTATAAAACATTATATAGTGACATCAGAACTTTTACTTCTATTTAAATATTTTGCTGAACATTATATGCCTCGCTTTATTTTATTGTTATTATATCAATTTTCAATTTTTTTTTTTTTTTTTTTGTGATCTCAAAGTCCAAACATATTTTATTCAAATCAAGGATTATTTTTTTAAAATGTTTATATAATTTTTTCTTTTTTAACAAAGGTCTAGGTATTGATTTTTTAATTAAGTATTTTGCTTAATTTCAAATATTAACTGCTATGTTTTAATAGAGGAATAATGATTAAATGCAAGGTCAATGAAATGTTTTAGGCAAGAAGGGTCTTTGGAAATTCTGCACAAAAAGAAAAAGTAAGTAGCTATGATGTTTCTTTAACCTAATTCAAATATCATGGCTCTCTTTGCTGTAAATCACCAGTACTGGTTTAGAAAAAGCTGGTTAACATAATTTAATGCCGGAAAGAATTGTTGGGAAGCATAGAAAGTTTCAGACTGTGTCGGAAATCGTTTTCAGCTCGTATCTCAATTAAAGACTCTGTCCATAAAATTAGTGTATTAACTTTAAAACAAAATGTTAATGCACAAATTAATGATTATGAATATTAAAGATCATCAGAATGAGACTGGGGCAGCATGTTTCCGGAATAGGCTACGATCTTTTAAAAAAGTTATTGACAGAACTTTTTTAATGCCCATGGTGTAGAGGACGAAACAGACTTAGATTGTCTGACGCAGTATCATTTTATTTTTGGGAACCACGTTGAGTGTTAAGAATTGGATGGCAACAGTTCAAGATCGTCTCAATTAGTGGAAGATATTGGAGGAGTCCAGAAATCGTTACCGAATGCATCACAATAATCGTAGGTTTAAAACAAAAAATATTGTGTAACAATAGTAGTACAATAGTAAAATGATAACATAATTTTATCGAATATATTAATTAAATTTAATAAATTAATTATTGACCCTACACTAGAGGTCAAATATGGCACTGATTTTAGTGACAGCCAATTTTAATGAAATAACAATAATTGAACACTTAGAAATACTACAAATAATCAGAGGCTATACAGGTCATTTTCTTCAGGATGAAATTTTATTATTTCATACAAAAACTGAGTTCACAATGTCCAGGGCTATGAACGGATATATCATCTTGTACTTTCCAAGATCAGTTATTGATCCTGCATAATATCTATTCAAGATTTATCTTGATAGTCATAGTTAAAAAAGAAACTTAAATACTTCATTAATTCAACGATAATATAGTTGAAAAATATTATTTATAAATTCCCTGCCCTGGATTTTATAAATATTCTTCCCAATCTTATAAAAAAATATTATATTCCAATATTCCAATAATAATATTCAGTAATCTAATAATATTCAATAATCCAATTCAAATATTCCAATTTATAATATTAAAATATTATAAAAAAGATTATATTCCGCGAATTTCTACTTTCCTTATAAGAATATAAAAGTCCACTTTCGTACCCGATTGTAAGCCACCAGAAGAGCCACATGTCGCCTGCAGAAAAACTCCCCCCAGGACAGATTGTCTCATTATATACGACACCGGGTTCCGCCAGCTCTGTCAACAGCTTCGTATATAGCCTATATTGAATTTCTGTTTGGACTTCTTTCTCCTTTTATTTTCATTGTCTCCCACTCACTATGAGTCCGAATGCTTTATTCCTTTTCTTTATTTTGTTTTCTCAATATAGGTGTCTTAGTATTCTTAATAGCAGCCCTTCCCCTGACGGAAGCAATTCTCGAGAACAATATAGGATGGGAGCGTTGAGGTTTTAGTCCAGACAAACACCCTCAACTTCTTAAAAGATCTCCGTAACAGCCTCTGGGTACATCCGGGATTGGTTTTAATACAAAATAAATTAAGTTGGACGTGTTACGTTCTTGCTTTCTTTTTAATACCAGTAACTCCAATGACGATTCGTTTAGATTTATTTAATTGTTATATATATATTTTAAAGAATGTAATATAATGTGTTCATGGGTGTCCCGTAAGTTACCAGAAATATTTAGTGAGTAAATAAATTAATTACTAAAATATAAATATTATTTTTTTTTAAATATGTAAAATATAATATTTAATGTAATTATCTAACAAACGTCACTCTCCTTTAATAATGTAACTTAATATTCCAAGAAATGATTTAAAATGTATTTTACTGAAAATTTTCAGTGTACCCTTTTGCACGGCACTTTTTCTTCCTTTCTAACGCGGCACTAGTTGCTGTAAGGACCTCTGTCTCGCTAATCTTCATTCCGTTGCATTTTTTAATAATTTCAAGTAACTAGACACTTAATATATTCGAAATAGACCATTGTCTTCAACTTCCTTAGACATGAAAGTCCTGAGGAGTTAAGTCCGGACAAACTTTTTTTGGCCCGTTGGACACTTTTGGTATGGGGTAAATAAAGCAAACTCGCGTCATGTACCGTTCCATACCGTACCCTACCTAAATCCAGTCTACAATTTCTCATCTGTTTATTATCTTCTCGTTGAGCTAGAGACTTAAAATTTGGAATATATCTTAGGAGTGGATGACAATGCAATAATAACAGGAGTGGGGACCACACGGCGCAGTGCGCAGCCCTTAGGACAATTTCGGACGACTTCTTTTCACGTCTTCGTCCGTTCTTTTCCTTGTAAGTCTGACGGAACGAGCTACGATTGTTATAGACATACCGTTTTAAACAGGATTCTCCCTGCTACATTTCGTTCGATCATATTATAGGTCTAGCACTTTTACTTTTTCAAATATTTTAGTACGAATTCGGAAATCATCTCTGTGAAAGTTTAGATTAATTTTTTTCTCAAACTAAAACGACTAGGTAAATTGTGAGTAAGCCAAAACAAAGCCTGGTTAATCCTCTTTAAAATGATATGCCATAGAAAGCTCAATCTTTTGAAAAACTATGAATTCAAGAATGGCAATAGAGAGGGAAAAATCGGATTTTCTAAAGGTTATCCGTTGGCATCGCTCGCGCGACTTGTGTTTTTTAACTTGATCGAATGACACGTCAGCCTTCAAAATCGGATAACTATTTCTAACTAATTCTAAGAAGCAAGGTCTATTAGACTATAGATGCGCAACTACGGATACAGTTTATCTCGCCATTTATTTGATGTTTTTTTTTTTCATATAAGTGATCAAAATATTCAATAAGTAAGCAAAATAAAAAGAATTTAAAATAGCAGCTCTCTAGATTTTTTTGTTACTGAATTCACTCCATTTTTCAAATTTTAAAAATATTATAGTAGTGAGCAGTGACGATCGGCCGAAGATTATGTGTGTTAATGCTGCTCTATGTGCTGTTGTGTGATCTATTGTCCCAGAAACACACTGGTTTTATCCTTATTGGTCTTAGGCCTGGAGAACCCACTTCTCTTTCTAGTTTTGATTTCTTCTGACAAGGTAAGTCATATAAATCATTCACATTGTTTAAGATTATTCATCATTGTTTAAGCTAATTTCAAATGATTAGGGTTATTTTTTTTATATGTTAGGATAATTTTTGAATTTTCCAATCGAGCTGAAACTTGGGCAGAATCCGTTTCATGTACTACAAATCAGGATAAGACAAATCAATTCAAATGATTAGGGTTATTTTATTTTTCCATTCGGTTTATTTATCTGTCAAGGTAATTTTCTTATTGATAAGGGCTATTCATATAAAAAAGTACCAACCATGCAGCAGATTAGTTTTACCTAAAAAATAAACCTAATTCGTGACAAATAAGCCTTTTCATTGAAAATTATCTTCAACTATGGAACTAAGCTGTTTATTATCGATTAGGCTTATTGATTATTGTTAAGGCTATGTTATTTTAAGTTTATTTTTTATTTTTTAGGCTTAATTTTAAATGCTTTTATTTTGACATTTTACTAGCATTATTTGCCTAAAACTCATAAAGGCTTATTTTTCATGAATTAGGTTTATTTTCGAGGTCTATTATTGTGCTTCTATATATGACGGCAACCCGCACGTTTTCCAAAACGAAAACTTAGGACCACCGGATCGTGTTTGGGTCATGACTTCCTCCAGAGTTATCTAATCATGTTGAAACTCGTTACCACGAAATTAAATATTTAGCTTAAAAAATCTCAATTTTTGAGTTATGTTTTTGATCAAAGTGTACACTAAATGTACGTGATGATAAAATCCTGCATATAAAGAAATTTCATTGAATAAAACTTATGAGACTTTTCATTGTTATAATGGATAAACAAAATTAAATAAAAAACAAAGAAGTTTACACTTCCAGCTTGTGGTCCTAAGCACACTCACTTTTTTTATTTTTTTAAGCAGCATTAGTTCGAAGAATAATTGAGAAATCCAACTTTGAGAATTGGAATGAATGGTGGCCAAACCATTCAACCGACCAGGTGGCCAACCAGATGTCTGGACTTAACTCCTCAGGACTTTTATATCTGTGGAAGTTGAAAACAATGGACTATTTCGAATCTATTGAGACAAGGGACTAGGCACTTGCAATAATAAATAAGCAAATGAACGGAATGAAGATTAACGAGGCAGAGTGCCAAGACCTCTACCACGCATCCCAAATATAAAACAGATAGTTTGAGGAGAGAGAATTGCATGCGTCACATTACTGTATTTCAATACTGGAGGTGAATCAAAACCTTATTCTGTAACAAACCTCAAATAATTAATATGGACTTCAAGCTTATTATACAAGAAATTATTTCTAAATGTGGAGAATTTGTGAATCTAAACAGGTCCAACATAACTGTCCTAAATGTCCGAGTCTAGAAAAGTTACTCTCTAGGCCATTACATAGGCCTCCGATCATTACATAAGCATCGCAAGAGTCAGATGTCGCATATCGCTAAGGAGGAGCCACGCATCTAAGGGACAGGGAAGATACAATGTAGACAAGCTCAAGGACCCTGACCATAGCCCAACCTATCAGAAGAAGCACGAAGATAAACTGTCAAACAAATTAAGGTGCGCAAGCAATGATAATGACAATCAGTAGAAAGGCTACGCTCGAGCTCTGACATCTGCCGGGGAGAGATATTGGTACTCACCACAAGGACGCCCAGATCTCCATGGTTCGATGATGAATGCTTCCAAGCGACGAAAAGCCTCCAGGCTTGAAGAATGAAGCCTGCAAAAGAATGATATACCGGCACAAGCGTTATACCAATGAGACGTAGAGGGAGAAAATGAAGGGCATAGGATAACCGAAGGATGGAAGAAATAGACAATCTAAAAAGCGCAAATGGCAACAGGCGGTTCTTCCGAGCTATGAACGAAAGCAGAACAGCGTTCAAGCCCAAAGTTACATCTTGCAACGATGATCAGGGAAACCTCCTTTCATGTAAGGAAGACATCCTCAAAAGATGAGCGACCAGGGTGCGAGACCGCAGCAGCACATAGTGAGACGATGGATCCAGAAAACATCCAAGATGATGCTGAGCCCCCAGGCGCGGTAGAAGTGGAATGTGCTCTGTTATAGCTGAAGAACAATAAGGCCCAAGGCCTGGATGGGATTCAGTCTGAGCTCTTAAAGTACCGCAGAGAGGCATTAAGGAGGGCGCTGCACGACATCATCATGACAATCTGGGAAACGGAATATACTAGAAAAATATACCAAGGTCATAATTTGCATGATCCTGGAAAAGTGAATGGAACACAAAATTCACCCATCACTTCTTCGTCGACTTCAAGTCAGCATACGACAGCCTGGAGAGGCCAGCACTTTTCAAGCTCTGATACAGCTGGGCATTCCCAAGAAGCTCATTCGCCCAGTGAAAATGACGAGGGGCTCTAAATACGCGGTGAGGGTTGGCACAGACCTCTCCGAAGAAATTGAGGCCAACAGTGGCGCGAGGCAAGATGAGGCCCTTGCATGGCTTATCAGCAACCTGGCAGGAGAGAAAATTGTGAGGAACTCGGATATAAAAACAAAGTACACTATATTTGACAGACTCATATCCAGCTATTTGGATATAAGGATGACACATATCGCACCAAGATCCAAGAGGGCTATGAAGGAAGCATTCCTCGGCCTGGAAGCTGCTGCGAAGAAGCTAGGATTAAGTGTAAACAAAGCTAAGAACAAGTACATGAGAATAAGGAGAGGAAATGTGGAAGGTCCCCTCCTACAAGTTTGAGTGTGTGAATACATTTATATACCTGGGTTCCGGGTGAAGCACCCAGAACGATATCTCTAAAGAAATCCAGAGAAGGATCACCGCAGCCAACAGGTGCGATTTCAGCATGGCTAATCAATCACTTTAGGAGCCGTTTCTTTTCCAATAAGACGAAAGTAAACCTGTACAAAACCCTGGTGCGCCCTGTACTTACCTATGGCTCGGAAGCATGGGCAATTACAAAGGCTGACGAAGAAAGAAGTGCTGCAATCGAGAGGAACGTGCTCCGCAGAATATATGGGCCTATTAAAAGAGATCACTGGAGGCGCGGTAGAAACCAGGAGTTGTCGTACAAAGACGCAAACGTCGTGAAATTTATAAAAATTGGCCGACTTCGATGGGCCCACCACGTTGCCAGGATGAACCCCGATGATATCCCTGCAAGAGCCATGAATGGAACATGGAACAAGAAGAGTCGGAAGACCAAGAGTGAGATGGCTGTACAGCGTAACCGCGGACTCGAGGAAACTACTCAATATCCCACACTGGAAGATTCCAGCTCAGGACCGTGCCGTAGAAGAAGAAGAAGGAAAATCTTTAGTTCAGTAGGATTGAAAAAATCGCGAATAATCCATTATTTTACGAAAAACAGAATATACCGTAATTCGGCTGGTCGGAACATGGCTTACCAATCACAAATTCTATTTCATTTAAAGAAATAGTTTATCTAGTTTACGGTGCTGCAATTCGGAATTAGCAACTAGAATATTTTTTTAGTTATCGCCACCGATGTTCATCAAAAAAACGATCCATTAAAAAAACCAAACGTTAAATTTCCTGCTTTTCTGTGTGGAATCCGACTATAAATTTTTTGTTAAATATTTAGAGATGAAATGCGCCAAAATGATATGTCGGACTACCTTGAAACGCTTAAAGAACATCGCCCACTGGGATTGCTTGGTATGTCTCCTATTTAATATTGCTCTAGAATGAGCAGTTTGGAGATCACAAATTCAGGTTGGTAGAAAGGTTTTCAATCACTCTGTCCAACTATCAGTGTTTGCTGATGACATTACATTGGAGTGAGAGTAATAAGAATTCGCAGATTAAGATGGGCTAGACACATTTGCCGGATGCCTAGAGTGCAAATATTGAGAAAACTATTAGACGAGCGGATCTACACAGCAAGACGGGTTGGGAGACTAATTCTTAGATGGACTGAAGGAGAGGAAGCAGACGCCTGAGCTATCCAGGGTGCCCGCTATTGGAAGGTTGCAGCACTTCTCACGACTGGCGGCTGAAGTTACGGGAGGACTTGGCTCTGTATGGGTTGTTGTAGTCTATTGAAGAAACAACAAGAAATCATTTCATTAAATCTAATTTCAAATACAGATATCACAACAGCACAGAGTTATATAATATTTATTACACAATTTTAACGATCTCTCAGGTGGTTTAAGAAAATCCCAATGATCCCCGCTCGATGAATAGTGAAATGATGAATTTCAAATGAATGTTATAAGTGAACAAACTTAAAATCTTGCAATTTACATTGAATAGATAGTTTTGAATGGAAGTTTTAAAGATACTAGGAGTATTGTGTAGCACTCAGAATTTGAACTGGACCAAACTAAGGGAAAACAGGCCGATCTGGACAATTGATCTGGAGACGGCCAATTGGCAGCTGATCAGGGATTCAGTATTTGCCGGTCGGTCAGGAACAAATCAAGGCAAGTTGTGGCATCAATGTTGCACGGCGGCCGAGTTCCCTTGTTGCCTCCTACAATGAGCCATGCTTCGATAACTGCTGTTTGACTTTCTGGACCGAATGCTGATAATGATAGATAGAATCTACCGATTGATGTTGAACTGTTTAATCTTGATAAAAAATGCCAATAAATTGAAGAATTAGAAGTGAAGAAATTCAATGACGATTTGATACTATGTCGCCGTCTCATTTGTTCCTACGTTTCTACGAACTTTAGCGTTTAACTTATATATAAATTTAAAAGAATAAAAATACGGTAAACAAAACTACCTTTTATTGGATAAGAACTGATGCCTAAATTTAATGTAATTTATGTTGCAGAGCATTATCTTCATATTCAGAACAATTTTCCTTAAAATTCACAATTATCGTTAAATTTTACAATTAACAAATATAATTAACATATACTATTTTCAATTAAATTAATTGCGTGGTCATCTATATGTATTAATAAAACCCTTCGGTGTGTCCAACCTTGTCTATCGTTTAGACGACCCACAAAATCCTATCCCATAGCTATTAATTGTTTTATGAATACAAAATTTATGAACATCTGGTAGTGAATATAACGAGTAACTGATTTGAGACAAATTTACTATGAGGGAATAAATAAATAATAAATTAAGGCTAAATAAATAAATATAATGTTTTGCAGTAGTTGCATCTGTCCTATCTTTCCTCCCCTCCCCTCAGGTATATAAAGAAAAATGTTAAAAAAAATTGTTCTGATAACATTCTGTGCCCCGAAATTTTAATGATATAAAATTCATGTATTAGATATTTGCTGATTATGGAAATGAAAGGAAGTCTAATTTGCCATATTTTTAATACCATTTAATAGAATTTTTCCAAAAAATATTAAAATAAAATTGTA
This sequence comes from Rhaphigaster nebulosa, assembly GCA_948150685.1. Lineage (NCBI taxonomy): Eukaryota > Metazoa > Arthropoda > Insecta > Hemiptera > Pentatomidae > Rhaphigaster > Rhaphigaster nebulosa. Next base: position 96,602,494 of record OX411306.1, on the reverse strand, counting down.
TGCACGAAATAACAGTATACCACTTTTATCGTTCACTGAGGCAGCTGACGCACAAGTGGTTCTTCTAAAAAGATATTTTGGACAGCTTCAACATAGACCTTTAAAAACAAATTACTTCTTCTTAAGCAACGATTGAGAAACTTTAGACACTCCTTGATTCCTTTTAAAACTTCCACTAAAAAAAATAAAACAAATCTATAACTAAATCTAACTCGAAATTCAAATTATAAACTTGGGAGACAGACTTTTGGAGTAACATTGCCAGTAATAATATAAAAATTCCTAAAACACATCACAAAAACTATAAAAAAACAAAACTACACCACAAAATCCGTCAAAAGTCTTGGGTTCAGTAAATTCTTGGAAAGATCGTACAGTTTATTGGCCAACAGTTACAAAAGGAGATGATGTGGTTAGCATTCAAGCTCATCCACCAGATTTATCCCCAACCCAATGATCGAAAAGGTACTCCACTTTATAAGGGCTTGGTGGGCCCAAGGAGGGTCTCCTGACACCAGAGCCGATTCTTGATTCATATGACTGTTAATTAATTTTTTGCCAGCATCCGGACTCGAATCTGGGCTCAGAAATTAAGAGATCAGTGTCTCATCCACTGGTCTACCCTACTCCTTACAAAAGCTCTACTAACTATCAAATAAAACATATCACACTCAGTATATGTTTTTCAGCTAGAAAAACAACTAGAAGAATTTTACAACTCTGAAAATTTCGATGCATCAAGTAGTTTAGAAATCGAAAATAATAATATCAAACAACCAATTAATAATAAGGAAGAAGATTAAGAAAACAATGAAGAGTTTGACAAGATAAGTAATAAATAGATAAATAGAGCCAAAATTTATTTGATCAGAAATTACTGAATTATTTCCTTTTGAAACCCTCGCGCCCAAAATGATAGATTGAGACATTGTCAGTGACGAAGAATCTGAAGATAACATCTCAGAAACTGATGAAGAATTTATAAAAAGCGCAGAAGAATTTAACGTTATTGAGAAAAATGATTTTAAAAAGTATGCTACTATTTAGGCAATAGAGAATGTTTCTCCTTTAGATAAGGGAGTGATTAACAAAAAATATGTAAAAGACAATGACTGTAAGGTTATTATTCCTCGATCTCAAGAAGACACCGACACTATAAATAATAAACTGTGTCAAACAGCGTTTTAAGAAGATATTGAGACGTTTGTTGCATAGCAGGCACAATAACTATTCCTTTATAAATGGAACCGATACTGCTGTGAATATTTTAAGGAAGAATTACCGATTTGCCGAGAGACAACGATGCCGACCGACCTGGAGACAAGGCCTATACTTGGCAACACCCACTGTATGGTAATTTCTACGGGCGCTGGCTGAAGGGCAACGATCTCTCAAGACAGATGGACAACCTGAAGTGGTGTACCATCTGTCCAGGTCCCACACCTTCCTGACAGCTTGGCAATACTGCCCGAGTGAGCGTTTCAATCCCGTTCAAGGAAATCTGATAGCTCCGCTCATTTCTCTTCTCTGCCTCCGTTCTTATTGTAACGCTCAAGTTTATGGTAGATTTAACTATCATTTTATCTTTTCGAACTAGAAGAGTACAATACCTTGGTATTTCTTATATCCCAGCAAATTTCTTAAAAAATAAAGAAGAGTATTTTTTTCGAAACTTTCGTTTATCCATTGCCTATTTATTGTGCATATTGCTAGTGATTACTTCAGTAAAAATAAATTTAAAATTTATTTGATTGAAGCCACATAGGTGCTAAAATTATATTCGTTTGAAATTTTACTATTAGGTAGCAATGCCTAAAATCAATTACGATATCAGAAACTATCAAAAATGTATTGGCAAACAACTTAAGAAGGAATCTTGTGTGAGAAGATCAGGGGGAAGGTTACGCTCAGGGAGAGGAAAGCTTTCTCCCTCTACATGACTTCGGACTGCTGCTTTGTCAAATATGCATCTTGATTTTTTTCAAAAGCATTTAAATTTGTTTTACAATCTTTCCATCGTCTTCACTAATCCATAACTTGATTGTTATTCAAATAATAAAAGGTTATTGTTAGATGCATGCGGACTAAAAGGTTCTTCCTTGAGTTTACCAATAATTATTATTCTTCTAGTTAAATTAATCTGTCTGTTTTATTTGGAGTTATATTCTATTTCTTTTGTGTTGAAACATATACAGAAAAAAAGTATACCTATTTGTTCTATAACAATAAATCATTTATGATTTCCTATTTATTTTTGTTAAGATCTTGAGTTTGTTTTAATTACTTTTTATATTTGTTACACAATTTACTTTCCCTTTTTTTTACTAAAATCAACAGGCAACCTAAAAATGTTTAGATTGTTTCATTTAAACAACATTTTTTCCTGGTGACTTCAATGTTTTTAGTTTGTTGTTTTTTGCATGTTTTAATGCATCTCTTATTTTTTTATAATTCTGTTTCATTAAAAAACCTACAAAATGTTAAAATTTCATTCCATTCAAAACCTATCTTCTTTGAATATTATATTCAAAACTTATCAGTTGTGGATAAACAAGTCAACTAATAAATTTTTTTCACGCTTTTTTATTACATTATTAAATATAAAACACCTATGTATGATGAGAAAATAACTATGTGTGAGTGATATAGATGATGACATGATGACTGAGGGCAGTCAGATTCCATGCTCTGGAATTCAGCCAAGGTTTTTTTTTTTTTTTATGAACAAGAGCTTATTTGTTTGATTGAGAAGCAGCTTTGAAAGTCAGGTGTCTTTCTGCCTTTTTTTAAATGGTCATAAGATTGCCACATGCTTTATTTTTTCAAACTGGAACAGTTAGCAACAAAGAATTTCAGACATCTGGATATTTTGATGATTTAATATAACTTACCTGAAAACCATAAGTTCCAGGTAGGGTGAGTAGTAAATTAAATATATAATTATAGGTTACCTCCAAAAGGAGGCCCGTGTTCTCGGCATGATCGAAGGCCGATAAAGCTGAATACCCCACCACCTGTTCACATAATCCTTATTGTACTTGTTTTACAACTCATTATGTAATTAGGAGAGGGTAATGACAGGGCCAAGCGGCCGCTTGTTGGTTTTTCCTTTGGAAATTGGATAGGCTGCTCCAGGCCTGTGCCCCTCTAGACAGGTTGGGTCCTAATAGCCCGCTTCAGTTTGGAATTCCAACAACCGATCATTGATGGCTTAGAATTCATGATCATCAACCTGTGCATCATTTTCCTTCTTATTTTAATCATATTTGGAATACCTTTTCTGTTATCATTGCGCAACTGTGTATTTAAATTTTATTTAATTATTTAGTACGTATTTAAAACTGATCTGTGTTATTTATCTGCTTAACCTACTAGGATAGTTGATTGTGATGATTTAGGCGCGAATCATCGTGGTAATTAACGTCCGATCCATAAAATAATACTACTAGAGGCAATTTATAGAATCATTTATATAAATTAATAGAAATTTTAATAAACAAATTGTAGATATTTTTAATATTAAAAATATTTGTCAAAGTATAGAGATGAAAATAATGATGATTCAGAAAATTAAAAAAAAATATATTAAATTAACATTTTTTTTTTAATATTGGTGTGAGTTCAATTGAGTTCTCACCCCAGAGCAGATGTTAGGAGGAGAGTTGGCCTGGCAAGAAGGGTGACCAGAATGTTGCATCCAGTTCTTTGGAACACGGTCATCTCAACTGACAACAAAGCCGGATTTTTAGAAGTATTGTTGAGCCTTCCCTCAGCTACGCCGCAGAGACCTGGGCACTTAACCCAGGACTCTACTCCAAATTACAAGCGCCAGAGATGGATTTCTGGAGGAGATGCCTGAGGATTACCCTGCTGGATAGAGTCAGGAATGAGGAGATTAGAGGAAGGCAAGGAGTGGCCGAGGGAGTTCCGGAGAGGATTGGAAGGAAGAGGCTGCGATGGTATGGGCACTGCCAGCGGATGCTAGAACGTAGGTGGCCGAAGAGACTTCTGCTATGGGAACAGCCAGGGAGCCGTCTCCCTGGAGGAGAGGAAGATCCCGAATCCGGTGGAAATACTGCGTGGAGGAGGAGATGGCTGCCAGGAATGGACTAGAGGAGGAGGACTGGTGGGATAGAGAAAAGTGGAGGGACGCTCTGACAGCCAGACAGCCCATTGAGGGACAAGACCTGCAAAAGTAAAAGAGTTTAATTGACCGTAAATGCAATTTTAAGAAGTTAGTCGGGGGAGAGTTTGGTCAATGAAGAGCACACTAATAAGTGTACTTTATTTTAACTTGTACCAATGTTTCAGCCTAAGTTTTAGAACATCATCTGGACAGGGAGGCGTACACCCCAGCGCCACCTAACTAAAGTTAGTTTTTCATAAATGGTTACCAAACCAGTGAGTTTGGCGCTCGGCTTTCTGCGCGCCTTTCTACGCCTTTCTGTTTTGATGATGGCCTAAAGCTTAGCCCGAAATGTTGGCACACAATAAAATTAAAGTGTGTTTTTCATTGACCGCACCCTATTACATACTTCTTAAAATATTTTTTTCAATATTAGGATGAAAGATATAATTTACTTTTTTTTTTACCGTTAACTATTTATATAAATATAAACTGTCAAGACAAGATATTATTAGCTACTATTATATTATCAGTTCTACTGTTATCGCTCCTTGAGATTCTTGACATATTTTTCTTTAACCCTATTTTGATCAATTTTCGAGTGTAGAACGATAATTGTTCAAAGATGTCGCCTGCATTCAAGTTATTCTGAACTAACCTGTTTAATCCAATCATAAATAATTTAAGAATATATTTTATATATTCTTAAGATACACCATTATAAATTTTGATAAACAAAAACGCATTACGTCAGATAGCTCAGTAAGATATACACTATTTGTATTTTATTTTAAACAAGTCGATTAATAATACTGTTTTCCTGAAATTTATTTTCTTAAAAAACCTTTTATGATTTTTATTTTCATGTTTTATTAAAAATTATCGCACGAATTGACTTATAATTAATTTCACTAGTTAAAAGAATAGATAAACTAAATTTTGAATAAAATTTAGAATGAATTTTAAACATGAAAAAATCTTTATTTTTTAAAAATCACCACAAGCATTAACGACATTACCGGTTTACTACCAAATCCTTATTTAGAGGGTTATCAACGTTAAATTTTACCTTGAGAGACCAACTGATTGAGCTATGTAGTCAATGAGACGAACGACTAACTCAAAAAAAGTTGATTATTTTTTTTTGGAGGGGGGGATGACTAAAATTATCATTATTCAAATAGTTGGAATTTGATTGGATGTTGTTCCACTAATGAAGATTTTTTTTTAATATAATTTTTCAACGTTAAATATGATTTTTAAAAATTCATTGTCGTCGTCCCACGTCTCTAAACCAGCCATTGCTTTTCTTCTCCATAAGCGCTATTATGATTAAGAAAATTAAATAAACATAATTCTGTAAACGATAATATTAATAATAAAATATTTAATAGATTAGGAACATTGGTTATAATAAAATATAATAACTTACTGGAATAATCGGTCAGAGCCCATATGGACTATTGGACTATGATATGGACTATTAAAGAAAAAAATATGATATGCAATTATTGATATTTTACAAAATTTTGTAGGAAGTTTTTCTAATTTAGTTGGAAATTTTGGCAATCATACTTCCAAATTAGTTACTTTTATTATCTGATATTATACATTTGTTAAAGTTTTGTGGCAGTGATCCCCATCTTCAGAACTTAAATTGGTCTATTATATCAAAGAATAATATTCTATCTCATGTCATATGTTAATAATCAATTAAAACTAATTTGCTTTACAATTTTAGTTAAAACATTGTAGCACTCCTTTGTCATACTGTATTAATAAATTTCATATGCAATTTTTTGTTTGCCCAAAATAAATCAACTGACGGAATCATTTCCAGTTATAAATACTGGCAACTGAAAGCAAAATTTATGTTGCATATAACATCTAATCATTGAATTTATCTATTTTTTTTATTGGATATTTTAATAATTAATTAAATACAAAAATGTATTGCATTATCTTTTATAATGTTTTTTAATTGGTTTCTATTTCAATTCCATATTTATTTTAGAGTTACAATGAAAAATGCCTATTTTAAATAATGTGGGACCTTTGAGATAAATTATGTATAAAGATTATAATTTCTCTGCAATGTCTGAAGGTCTCCAGGTTTTAAATAAAAATCTCAATTCACTATCATTAGTCATTATCAAAACTGATTAAACGAATTTCACTACGTATCAAATATTTTAAAATAATTTTTGCATTATCAAAGAACCAATTTAGATAGGTAGTTTGTATGTGATAAATTTCAGAATGTATTGTAGTATAAAAAATTTTGCTCTAAAAAAATTGTTTTTTCGTACTCATTGAGCCTTGCAATCCGTTTTTTGAGCAGTGATCTATAGAAAAAAAAATATGAATTACCACAAGTGAAAATTTTTTAATCAGTTTTGATAATGACAAAAAAAAAATAGTGGAACGCCATATGCAACTTTCTAGAGAATTTAAAACCTGGAGAGCTTAAGACATTTAGAAGAAATTATTTTAATTTTTAAAGTTATATTAAATTACTTATTATTTATTTCTTTTTTTGCTTAAAATAAAATACAATGATTAATGAGTGAGGTGATGACGAAAAAATTGATATGGTAAGATTAAAAAATCTGGAGGATATTCAGACAAGAAAAGAAATACAATTTTGTTTTCTGTTTCTGTATCAGTGAATATGGGCACGAATATATAAACTTTTTGCATTGGTTTGCGATCTCATCGATGGAGAAGTAATCGTAGAATAATGCCTTGGTGCCCTCCGTACACTAATTTGAGTGTCTTGCTGAAGGGGACACTTTATTTTGCATATAGATTCCCTCGGTTATTAAACTAAAGATGACCCGACGTAAAAGGGATTTTGATGAGATGCTGGTGAGGACCGCATCTGCCCCGGGATCAGGCACAAATATTGACTTGGTAACTAGTTCCTAGCTCTCCGCCTCAACAATATCCAATCCTCCCTATTCTCTTCCTAACAGCACTAAACATGACCGTATCTGTATGTTAGTCCTCAATGTGACCTGTCGATGCTCATACGTCTGGTAGTACTTACACTTAAAAATAGACCTTAAAATATTTTAGCCTCTGATGAATCTACATCAAGATTCGTTATAATGTCTTGTCAGATGTGAATCCTTAAGAAAAAATACTCCGAGACCTACTAATACTACTAATACTAATACTAATTGTACAGTATGCTTGCTATTACACCATTATAAAATTAACACGTAATTTACCCTAACGAAAGGTTACCTAAACTTATAATACACCATTTCCACCATCTGAACAGCAGACGTAAGGACAATTTCAATATACATTTATTAGGACTCAAGAAGTGATATCAATGGTGTTCTGTAGCCAATAATTAAGATTAGATCAGGTATTACATTAACTACTAGGTTAGTAGGTTAGTACTAGGTTATTCCGAAACCAAACGGAAAACAGCTTACTATTTTTTTGTTTCGGAACAGTTAACTAACTCCTGGTCTAAGTAAGACTAGGTTAAATCTAAGGCTTCTTTAACCCTTAACGCTAATCCTTAATGCTTTGAATAACAGAGAAAATTAGTTTTAATTTGGTAATTGTTGGTTAAGCATCCATTAACTCTCAAACCAGAAGCGCCGCGGATTTGAATCCCGCAGGGCAGAGTTGACTTCCGCTTCGCGCTGGACCCAAGAAATAAATCTCCCAGATAAATCTTCCACTATTGCTAGAATAGATCAGTGACTTCCATAATTGATAAATCGTCTTTTCTTTCGCCCAACATAAGTTATAGTTCATAAGGACGTTAAACCCCCCAAAAAATTAAAGAAAACCGAATACGGAAGAATGATAACGAAACAAGTCATTCACAACTCCAAAAATAGTGACCATACTTAAAAGGCTGGAAATAAACTAAGTTAAATAAATCTTGATGTCTAGATAAGCTGTTCGTTCCTTCGCGCATAGGTAATGTGTCAGTTTATGGTCTATCCACTCTGCTCATTGGTATGGCACTTGTCGGTGGAATGTATAAATTTAAAAAAAATTAAACATTTCAAGTTAACAAATAATGATTACAGTAACCATTTTTAGATTACTCGACCTCACTACATCAACTTACCTACTCAAAATGCATATTCATGTTAATTTGTTTCTTACAGATATTGAAATTAATTTACTTTAAAGATGTTATTTATGTTAGAAGGCCTGATTTAATTCATTAAAGAATATTACTGCTCTTAAATAGAACATTATAAACCCATAAAAATACAATTATTCAACAGAGTAAAGAGTCTTGGAGAGCATGGTAGAACATCATTTGGGGTTGCCTCACTGTAATATACTGAATAACTATAGGAGTGAAAATGTAGCAGTATATTTTGGAAAACCAAGCTTGCAAAGATCATAGTATTTCAGATCACTACGGGCATTCAAATCAATGACCAAAACAATAAAAAGGTCAGTCTCCAATTGGTATTACGAACCACAGATTTAATAATTGGATTAATCTTTTCGACAAATCGCTGATTCATATGGAATGATTCATCAGGCGCGAGATCATACAATCTTATAGAAAGGTCATTGGTTCACTGCAAAATCTTCAGCACTTATCGTAACTTTTCTCTATTGAGAATCTAGGTACTTGGAAGTTGGAACTAACAAGTATAAAAGAACTGCCTGAAGTAATAACACACATAAACTTGAAGCAGATTCTTAACTTGCTGTAGTTTAAATCATAGCAGTGCGGGAGCAGATAGGGGCATAAAAGACATGGGAGCTGTAATGAGTGCATAGAGGTGCCCACACTACCTCCAGCACTATATCGCCTTTAACAAATATCAATTGTGCTCCGGGTTTAATTTCATATCGTGCTGTAGCAAGGGTCATGGATGTATGCGTCCACTTCAGGCTGCTCCTGATTTCATCTTATGCGCTTACACTCTGTGGCGGAAGATCTTATTACAGAGAGGTGATTAAATCGTAATTTCTTGAAAACAAAATTAAATTAGTATAACATAATTATTATAAGCATATTATGTTTTGCTAAATATCAGAATTTCTGCGAAACTCAAGCATAAGAAAATTCGTCTTAATAACAATTTTTCTGTACACTTCAGTGCAAAATGCATAATATCCAATCTTGCATAAGATTAAATTTCCTAGAGCATCCATTCAAAATATTTGTAATTACTCTCAGCAGGCGTCAAGAAATATTGAAATAACAATTTTCCTTTCTTTGAAATTATTTATTATTTCAATATTACTTGGCATCTCTTGAAAGTAATTACAAATATTTTTAATGGATATTCTAGGAAATTTAATCCTATACTAGATTGGTTAGGGTGGTTAGTAAGGCGAAACGACTGAATATTCAATTTTTTGTATTTCCTAGACATTTTGCAGATGTTTAAGATCTCTCATCTCTAAAGCTGTACCGAATTTCAAAATATGTAACGCATAAAACTGGCATGATTTAGATTATGATAATATTTGTCGAGAACGCACTGGAAGCGAATCTGAAAAAATCCACCTTCTCAAAAATTATTATTTCAATGTTTTTTTATGTCTGTTGAGAGTAATTACAAATATTTTGTACGAACCTTGAAGGAAATTGATTACTAGACATTTTGCAATCAAGTGCACTGAAAAATATTTATTATGGCGAAACGAATGAATATCTAACTGTTTGTGTTTTTTGACATTATCGATGATAGGTTTGTTTTGTCCCGTATCTGAGTAGCTGTTTCGAATTTTAAAAAATACTAGAGCTAAAACTTACAGGAAATTTAACGTTCTTTAAAATTGGCTATTTCAAAGATTTACCTAAAGTGTACTGGGAAGGAGTTATTGATGAAAATGTGAAAATAATGACGAATTCGTTGACCAATAAAATTTTATTACAACCGATCTAGGATGGCAGACCTTCATATTTTCACTCTATCATGAGAGTACTTTCAGTCTAGAAGATAAAAAAAAATCTTCAAATTAGACACGTTTTTTGACCTCAGCTCCCGGACTAACTTGTCTTCTACTTACCAAGCCCCCTTCTAACCTTCCAAAAAAAAAATCTGTGTACTTTTTACGTAATTCCTGTTTCAAATTTGAAAATTCTACGGCCTGTCTGTTTACAGAACATACTATTCGATTAGCCATTCTTACACCGGCTCCACACCAGTGACAAATCATTTGCCATTGGTTTAGATCGAAGTATTTGTAATATTTGTAAATGTGCATTGGTGAATGTATTAGCCGATGTTTGCGTAGGACGTTCCCGAGAGATTTTCTTTAGCACATCAAAGCGATTTGCCTTTACCATCGCGAGCCATCCACACCAGGGACAAACTTTTTGTTCAAAGGATTCCTCATTTTTACTTGAATATTGGATTTTAAAATTTTTGTTAGATACTTTAAAGCGGATGTTGAAATTATCAATAATTCATAACTTGATCGACTGAAATTGATTGTTAATTGGATTTTTTGTTTTAATTCGTACTTTTTTCTGAGTTATTAGTTTAACGCTTGCCAACCAATTTTTAAAAATAAGCCAATTTTCGTTTGAATTTCACAAACCCCACAATAGATGGTTGTTAAATAAAGAATAAAAAGGTTATTTCAGGTAGTGGTGCAAAATTAAAGAATAAACATAGAAGGACAATCAATCTCTTTAACTCAATGCAATGCAGAGCAAGTTATATCCTCTCAAATCAATAGTAAATATTTGTGGAATTAAAAAATAAAAATATTAATTCTCAGCTCCTAATAAAATAATGTGTCTGGATGAATATTTATTGTATTCTAATAAAATAATATTTCTTAATATCATTTTTATTAAACCACATTTGGTGAACAATTCGCCAAACGGCTTACCGTGTGCATAAATACCCCATTTGTTCATTTGCACTTTCACATTTCAAACTTCACAAAAATTTGACAAATTGTTTGGCACTGGTGTGGAGCCGGCACTAAGCTATGTTCACACTATTGGACTTCGGTTAGGCGCATTGGTCCTAACGAGTGTTGGGAAAATTTCATTCAGAAAAAAACTAATTAATAATGAAAAAACCTGTATTAATTGTTCTATTGTTCGGTGAATAAGTCAATTCATCATTTTTCAATTGGTAAAATAATTATTCGACATCGCATGCCTCACGCTCCTTTTCCTGTAGGTACGCCATGTCGAATCGAAAGTCGAACGAAAAATCAGTGTAGAAATAGCTTTAGAGCTATTGAAATGCGCCGAAATAACAAAAAAAAAAAAAAAAGTTAGTTATACTGTACTCTTCACATTGAAATTATCAATTTTCTATTATCCCAATTGATTAATTGACTCTTAAGTAGTAATGGTTGACAATTATTTTTTTAAGTGTTTGATAAGTGTTTAATTTGATAAGTGTTTGTGATAGGTTCTCACTTTTAAACTGGAAACATCCACATCACGGTTTTGAATGTTGAAACCGTTCTTGTCACACTCTCAAATTATCACAGAGAACAGAGTGATTCATTCATCGCAATGAACTCTTTTTCATAACTCAAATCCAGTGAAAGAAACTTAAAGAGCAGTAATGCCCAACCGTTAACTTCGATTGAACTACATATAAAATCTGCTTCTAATATTTCAATTTAAAACGTGTAAAATGCACTTTTAAAATTAAAAATTGCAATAAGTCAAAGAAAATGCGTAACCTTTTAAGAATTCAAACACAAATTGTGTATAAGAAAAACATACTTTAATATAAAAACTAACAATGCATTTCTTCTGCCAATTTTTTGTACTATGGCACATACGATGCTATCGTTAAATTCCTCGTTAAAGTTGCAACCTTTGAGCAAGTTAATTGATGAAAAATAACTTTAGCAAACGTATACTTGTATTTACCCAAAGCAGGAGTGTAGTCTTTGAAGCGTTATTTTTAGTGACTTCTTTAGTGATACTTATTTTAGTAATTCTATAGAGAGTGAATATTTTTTTCATCTGCGAATATCCAAAAATCTATGTGCGATATACTTGTTTTTAATAGATCACACTGGAAATCAATTATTCCAATTTCTATGTTAGAGGCGTATTTGTAATTTCTAGCGATATCTCAAAAATATTAGTATCAAAAAATGGATTTAAAATTAATGAAGCAATTAGAAATTTCATAAAATGAGTTTATAAAATGAAAAGCTACAGCTTTTGGCACCCCTGATATGTGGTCTAGGTATCTAGATGATACACTGAACGTGTTCACTACCATTGATTCATATTAATTTTACATGAGATTATCTATAATGATTTCTCAGAAGAAAGCATAATATATTAAAAAGTGATGAGAAAAATGAATTGTTGCACTTAAAATGGCACGCGAGGAGATATAACATTGTTTTACTAACGTGAAGCAATGCTAATATATACACTTTGCTGTACATAATATTGTACAATTATAATTATACAACAATATTTAACAACTAAAAAAAAGAGCTATAAAATCTAGAATTTTAAGAAATGAAATATTGTCCTGGCGCGATAGAGTAAATATATTCATTTGTTGAAATAAATTACCACGGGACTTTCTTAACGTGATAATTAGGAGAAAAGTAGTAGAAACAAACTTTATATATTTTAGATAAAATCATTTTGTTGCAACATGGTTAAAAAAAATTAATGAATGTGTCCAACAAAGTTTTTTCACGTTTAAGATGTGAAAAAAATTTGTTGAAAAAAATAAAATGTATTACATAATAGCGTTTTAAAAATACGTAAAAAATGATTTCTGAACAATTGAAGTCGGTCGAAATTTTATGCAAAAGTAATAATAATTTTCCCGGAAATTGAGAAAATGGAAAAAAGATGATCTAGAAAAAAAGTTTGAACAAGAGTCAAAATTATGCTAGAGTCATTTTTCAAAGCGCTATTTATTCCCGAGGAGTTTCTCTACAATTCTATTTTCATGAAATATATGCGAGGTTCGATTAAATATATAAAAAACGCTTTTGAACATAGAGCTGTTTCTCGAAACGGGCAGTAAAGGGGGAAGGCTCTCTAACGTCCCGGGCATTGAGCACCGCAGAGAAATAGAGAGAGCTTTCCCTCCGATGCTTCACCTTTACTGACCGATTCGAGAAACAGCCCTATGTTCAAACGCGTTTTTTAGATATTTAATCGAACCTCGCATATATTTCATGAAAATGGGGTTGTAGAGAAACTCCTCGGGAGCAAATAGCGCATTGAAAAATGGCTCTATAACTATTTTGGCTCAACTCTTCAATTCAAACCTTTCTTCAACATTTTCTCGATTTCCGGGAAAAGTTATCATTATTTTTGCATACATTTTTTATTATAAATAGGCATTAATAAAAGCCACAATGTACCTAAGGCTCAAAGCAAGTTCCGGCGATAATTAAAAAAACTTTAATAAAATTACCAAAAATGGCCATATTTTTACATATTACTACTACAATTACACATTAAAACTATTTCTACAAAAATTCCACATTAGTCAAATAAAGATGACTCAAATTAATTTTTAACCGATTCATGCATTTGTGCAACTAACGGCAAAATGCTTATGAGCTTCCGCGTTATTTGAGCCTCGCCTATTATAATTAAATTTTCCTCCCCTTATTAAGTAAGAATGGAAGCTAATTGTTATTCATTGACTGCAAATGGTCGAGCCATTCTTGTTGGTAAGAGTTTGTTGTTTGGGCGTGTATTTAATTAAAAGGGCCCTACAATGAACCGGCGAACAGTTTGGCACAAGAAACAAAGACTGAGGCCTCAGCAAAATTTACAGAAAACTAATTAGCCGTCCCACTGAGGAAGGAATTAAATTATAAACGGATTTTACTTAGTAAGTCTCTCTCCAACTGTTTCTGGTAACTAAAGCCTTAAGCTCCTGCCTTCCCTTCTTCCTTTATGATAATTCTAGGAGTCCTTTAATGTGTACCGGCGGAATACATTTTTAACGTGGACGCGTTCTTGCTAGGTCCGGGACATCTGCCACTTCTTATGGACCTTAAGGAAATTGAAAGCATTTAAAATTACGGCATTTTATATAACCACATTGATTTTAAAATGGCAACCGCTCGTCTTAAATATACCTTCAAATTAATCATATGATTAATACCGTCGGGAGAACGATTTTTACTTGTAAATGTAACATAGGGATACTCGTAAATGTAAATACGGGATACTTAGGGATACATAGGATACATACTTGTAAATGTAACTAAAGGGATATACACATTCAAATATAAAAAAATCACTATCATATATTTTTACTTTGGTAACATATTTTATAGTGTCGAAACTAAATATGTTCGATTCACAATAAAAATAAAAACGTCAGTCCAAGTTATTTATTTGGCCATACATTGTTTATATAGATTTTTTTATATTCTGGTTAAAAACTTATTAATTAAAAACGCATCATTCCAAAAAAAATTACAGGAATATGATAATGTTCTGAATTTGCATATTTTATAATATTTCTTTTTCAACAAAGGTTCTAAAATTTTGAATTTCACCAGTTTCACTAAAAGAAGTATATTAATTTTCTTTGGTTTTGGGTAGACAGAAGTTTGGAAATTGAAGAAAACCCCATTTTCCTATATATTTATTTTTTTTCTAAACGTTACTATATTCTATCGCAATTATAAACTCTTCCACGTTGAAATTTAGTCTGAGAAATGATTTAAGCTGATTTTTTAAGGAACAGTGCAACAAAATACCCCAATCTCCTCCTATCTCCTAGAAACAAAATAAGAATAACCCCAAAATAAAATTATATCTTATTTCATTTCGAATTTAATGTCTTTCTACTCTGAACGACAAATCATGTTTGTTGAGAATATTTACAATTAAATTATGAAAAACACGCCAAATAAAATAAAGTTAATTAATATTAATAAATTAATTAATATTAATAAAATTAATATTAATATAACAAATGAAATTTTAGATTATGCAGGAGTAGCTTGGTTGGGGGTGCGGTCAATGAAGAAACATGCAATTCAGAAAAAAATTATTATATTGTGTGCCGACGTTTTGGCCTGATTTTTGTACCATCATCAGGGAACAATGTCGTATAGTCAAGAGCTCCAACTACATATTTTTCCACGGTCAAACATGATTCATCAAACATTATTCAGTCCATCTCTTTACCAAGACAACGATTATTGTAAAAATTTTTCAACATCATTATTCAGCACTTTACAAGCTGTAGTTCTTTATAATATGATTACCTTTTATAAATACACCATGAAAGATCATTATACAAAAATATTGATAAAGCTTATTTTGTTATTTTATGTAACATGTTTTAAATGCTTCATCATTCGATATTTTAATTGTTATCTGCAATAATCTCAGTGCAAAGATTTAAAATTTAAATTAACACTTATGTATATATACTTTTTTTTTCTGTTTCTCATACATAGTAACGCTGTGCAAGTTTATTTATTCACAAAGTGCAGTTTATTTACAAAATGTACGTATTCCATGCAAACTGCAAAATACTATATATGTAGTTTACATTTTTTAGTCACAGTTTGTACAGTATTGTACTAGTTCAGATAAGTATAAAAAAAAAAAGAAACACTAAAAAAACAAAAATAAATAAAATAAGAATAAAAAATAAAGAAAATAGAAATTAATAGAACAGATGTTGAGGTGTGTATTGTATATATATATATATATATATATATATATATATATATATATATATATATATATATATATATATATGTATGTATGTATATATACCTTATATACACATATATAATAATTAAATTTATATAAATAAATAAATTTATATCTGTCGAGGGCAGTAAAAATTTCATAGCTCCAAAATACCAGTTTTAAAGGATATCAAATTAAATGTTTAATAGTTAACATTAATTCAGCATTTCTTCCGATTATTTTAAATGAAATTTAAATCATCATCCTCATAATATTTCACGTAAAGGAATAGTGTGAAATGCCGATATATAGTTATCTATCAAAAATTTAGTTTGATTTTCTGTAAAACTACTATTTTGGAGATTTAACCTTCTTATCACCCTCGACAAATATATATATATATATATATATATATATATATATATATATATATATATATATATATATATACGATTTTTTTCTTGAATTAAGAAATACTTAAATATGACAATCAATGTTTGTAACTGTATATATTAAAAAATAATTTATTTATCACTGATATCAGTTTATACCATGGGGTCAGCTTGGATAGAACTGAAAAAAGAATAAGTTAAATATTTATATTGAAAAAGAAATATTGAGAAACTGAGGAAAAAGGAATAAACTTTCGTAATAAAGAATTAAATGTGTTTGCTTACTTTTTAGGAGGGAGAACTTGAAGTGAAAAGAATAACAATCAACTTAGATTTGCTTATCCCTCAAGCCAATATTATTTTTTGACTTCCATGCCTAAAGGTATAGTGAGTGGTCTTCATACCTTAGGGCTTGAAAACTTGAAGATATATTTAGAAGTACATATTTTCTGATAAGCTCGGCTTTCAATCTATTAACTTTTGTCTCAAGCCATTATTATATCCTTCAAAATTGGTTTAAGCAACATCGTTTGATGACATACTAATACTTTTTGTATTTTTTTTATTTTTTATTTTTTTATGCATTTGTTTTACTTTTATATTCGATGGCAATTATAGGATAACTTGAAAAATATTTCATCAAAAAAATTATAAATCTTTTTCAAGTCAATGGAACAAAATGTTCACATCGTCAACTATAAAAATTTAAGCCTCGGAAAACGTCAACAAAAATTATGAAAAAATTGATGTTGAACAGTTCCAGGATCCTTAAATATGAAAAGGCATGCCACAGAACTTTGAATAAATCTACAGGAAATTAACCTAAATGCACTGATGGATAAAATCTGGGTTGATATCAGAAATAATATTCTGCAGTCTGGAACATCAGGGTGTGGCATCAAGAGATATTCTTCCAAGAAAAGGATCAGAATGGAGGAGAGAACGGGTGAAAGCTGATCTACAAAGAAAGAAAATTGCATGGATGACATGTCTGAACTGCAAAAACGACAGAAACTGGAAACTATATAGCAAGGTGAAAAGAGGCTAAATAGAAGAGTTGGGAAAGATTTGGTAGTAATATGTAGAATGCTGCAATTAAAAAATAAGATTTTTCTGGCAGAAGATAAAAATCTTGAAAGGCATGAAGTAAAAACCTATAAGAATTATGAAAGATACCTCAATTATAGTGCTGACAGATGGAGACAGCACTATACGCTGATGTCCGAGGATCCTGAATGGTAGGGAAATGTATAAATAGATAGAAGGGCAGAAAGGATCACAGACTATAACAGTACTACTTGGGAAGAAGAAGTAGTGACAGCTGTAGAGAAGCCCAGAGTAGGTAAAATAGCCGGAGGAGGCGGTATCTGCTAAGAATTTGTTAAAAATGGAGACCAGGTAGTAACAGAGTGATTCAGTGATTATTTCAGAGAATACACGAAGATAGAAGCATTCCCAAGGATTGGGAGCACAATGCCTAATAAATCCTATTCCTAAAAAAGGAAGCCAAAATGATTGGAACAACTGCAAATCAAAATGCTTGTCCTAAATTGTGCACAAATTATGCAGATTTATCCTAGATAGGAGACTCGGAGTGATAGTAGATGAGAACCTTGAAGAAGAGATCAAGGCGTCTTCAGACCTCAAAGACGGAGAGAACTGGAATCATAAAGGTCGCAACCCGGCTTTGAAATAATATACTCACCTAACTGGAGAAGACCCCTATTTCTTCTTCGAGAGGGGATTGAAATAGTACCGTAGTCATTGGAAATCCTCTGCCAATCCGTAATCTGAAACGAAATAATTAGTACCATAGCGCTACAATTGGTGGCGGTGCAGTATACCGCCTTCCGTGTTAAGAGTATGACTCAATAAAATATAACAGACTTTCGACGGCATGCTACCACATTCCGCTACCGGATACTGGTTTCAAAGGTTTTTAGCTCTGCACTTTTGCATGCCACCTCATTAAAACACACTGAATATTCGTAATAGTAAGGTTGTGGGTGAGCCAGCTCGAGCTCTTTCTTTATCTTTAAATTCAAATCACAAAACGGACTGATTCCTCAGTTGAATGCTGTTGCAACCTCCAAGTTCGAATTTTTTGAGGTTTATCTATATTCTACAACTGGTGCGATGAGCATATAATTTTAAAAGTTTTTAACATTTCCTTTAATTATAACCATGTCGGTTTATTGCGAATAGTCATTAAGTAACATTTTATGGAATCTGAGGTAATAAAGTAAAGATTATTTTTCCCTCTGTAAATTCAGAACATTGCGTAGTGAAAATATTTTTGACATTGAATAGTGTTTGTGTAATGTTAATGCATTTAATGAGTTCTTACAACAATAAATATGAACTCACAACCATATTATTAGGTTTAAATACTTCAAAAATGTACATATTGTCTTTTGTCAATGAATTTAAAGTTCCGAAAGTTATACGGTTTTGTTTGAAATAAATTTGACCCTTCCACTCTGACTAGAATAAATTGGTAACATTCCTTCCTGCTCTATTAGTAAAAAAAATTCAATAAACAATAAAAGAAATTTTATTCAACTACACTTCAACAAAGTTTAAAAGGATAGATAATAATACGCTAATAAAAAATTATTTCCGCTAAACATTGCATATTTGACAACACTCTATTTACACTTAAGTCTGTAGAATTCTGAACCAAACTTGCTCTCTGCTTATGTAGTGAAATGCTGGACTTTAGGAAATTCCAGTGCAAACGAAATATAAAATGAATTGCATAATTTATTTTTTGTCGTTATTTATAAATTAGTTTTCTGTTAATGGGACTCTAGTGGAAATTTTAAACCGTGGTATACAGAGCATCTAAAAGATCTGATCTCAAAAACCCATCAGCTCGTCGGAAAGGAAGAGGTCTCACTCCTTCAGAATGCAAATCATCCAGGAAATAATCTGAAGTCTAGGGGTTAGGCGCCGACAAACGAGGAATCGTCTTGCTCAATGTTTAATAGAGCCGGGACTGCACTGATTAGGCGACACACAGCCTGGATTAGACTATCAAATATGTACGCCAGCGCACCCTCCTCGACAAATTGTGCCATTACTGTGCCGAGCAAAAAGACACTAGTTCGCTCTTACCTTCTGTATTAGCTCCATCGCATCCCTCGACCTCTTGAAAATTTTATATGTCTGGTAGGGGGTGGCTTCAACTAGTAGGTAAGGTCTGGATAGTTGATATTTAGAAAATGGTGGTAATTAGCTTAAGAAAGCCAACTTTCCGGAATCGTTGTTCAAAATTCCACCTGTACCAGTACCAACCTAGTGTTTCCACATACACGACTTTCCATATAGCTATAGGAATAAGGTCGGTCCTTTACAAAAATTATTTGCTGTATCTTCGCTTATATTGGTTCGATAAGGATTTTTATTTATTTTGTTTTTACAATAAAAACAATATAGCTTTGCAAAGAAATCTTTCAAATAAGCATCTGGAACGGTACGGGAGATGTTTACATTTCGAGTTATCCAAAAAAGTATAAAAAGTAAACTGGTTTCCTGGCGTAGAATATTATTATTCTGCATAGAAACATGGCTGCAAAGTTCAATAAGCTATATCTTTGCCAATACTGGTCTGATTTCGATAATTTTTTTTCCTCTTGAATTAAGGGCGAAAAAGTTGGGAAACAAGACCAAAAGGTCCACTTGCTTGACCAGACCCCCACAATTACCAGTGCCAGTACCCGTATTACGTGAGACCAAAGAAAGCTACAATCTGTTTTTATTCGTATTTTCTAGAGAGCCACACGTAGATACACAAATTCAACTTCTTTTATTTAATGCAATGCGTATTTTCACAAGTCAAAGATAAGAAAACATATAAAAAATATCATTATGAGCAAGAAAATAATTATTTCAAAATTTTAGTAAGAAAATTCAAAAATAATTTAAATCAAACATAATAAAAATAAAGGTATTAGTTAAATGCATAATAACATCTAATGATAATTTTTGGTTAATTTTTTTAAATTTGGAGTAAAATTAGCTGCATTAAAACTTTAATGGGAGCCGTACTTGACTCAGCGAAGAGCCGCATTTGCCCGCCGTTGGTATATAGGAAAGGACGGCTGTAAAAGATGAAGTTGGTAGGGTATTTTCAGTATTTTTCATTTGCTTATAATACTATACCGTTATTCATTGACTAAGATTTCCTTTCATTACACTGTTATAAATATAAAGTATAGCTCATTGACTTAATGAACCAGTCTTCATTATTACTTATTGGAAAATTATGAGTGAGCTATCGTCTTGTTTATTATTGCTGGAAAGAACTTCAAAGGGTAACTTAACTATATAAATATTAATAAAGCCCTTATTGCAAGTAATAAAGTCAATAAATACTGAAACAATACAGGATGCTCCTTTGTATTCGACGGGCGCGCTTGCCTTCCCTGTGTGAGGGGCTTTTGACTTAGTCGTACTTTATAGCCGCCTATCGACTCTTGAGGATTAACGCTGAACGAAATAGATCTCCGCTACCCAATTACAACTCTTACATCGCCCATTATCGGCTGGCCCAGCTGTTTGCGTTTGGATTAGTTCCTACTTTCCCAGGATTTGTTGCCTTCTCCAAGTAATGAATAGCTCGCACCTCCCAAGGTTAGTTTAACTAGTTTAACACAATTGAAGACTTAAAATTAAGCAAATAAATACTAAAATTCATTTAAATTTCTGAAATTATGAAATCTGATTCAATTTGAAAATGGATTGGAACAACGCTGCAATGAAAGAGACATATCCCCAAGCAACGATCCAACCTTTACGTTAAATTTTTAGCAGGACATTATTACTACTTCTAAATTTGATTTTTTATTTTTTGGTTTATTATTTCAAAATGTTATGTGCACACAAATTACTTGGTGATGTTTTTCCACTAAATTTAACCTAAATAAAAAATCTGGTTCGGCGCGCACAAATTTCAATTGAAATTTCTTTTGTTTTCATTTAAATAACATACAAATAGAAATAATTAACAACAATAATCACTTAATACGATATTTTCATAAAACTTTTGCTGTCACACACAAACACACACACACACGCGGACGCACACACACACACACACACACACACACACACACACGGACGCACGCCCGTACGCGAGCATAAAAAGACAGAACATTTTGTGAGCCCTCGTTATTTGGACACTGGAATCCAGTACTTCTTTTGAAAACTCAGATTCGAAATTTTTTATAATAAAAATACTTTCTCTTACTAAATATTTTCTATATAGATATGTGAAAGTAAAAATATAATAAATTAAATACCAAAATCAATTATGATTTAGTAACAATAGATTAGTGTTTTGGAGAGACAATATTGCAAATATCAGATATTTTGGAAAATATGCCCATATTACTTTCAATTAATTCACAATTTCATCAACAATAAAATCATAAGCGCAATGGATAGTGGAATGTTTACATTATTGATATTTAAGAAAGTATTCGAAATTACTTAAAAAATATAGCCTTTTATCTAGTGATTCAGTCATTATAAATGATGGATTGTCCTATAAGATTTCACTCAGAAATCGAATGTTGTTTACGCGAATTATTGATTTCAAGTAATTTTTTTATATATAGGATTTTTTTTTTTTTTATATTACAGGAATCACTTATACATAAGAATTGTTGATTTCGTTGGGATCATATTGTATGGATCATAATGGGGCTCCACAAAACCTTTAAAATCCTCCCTCCTGAATCCAATCAGTACATTCCAGAATCCTAAATTATAAAATCATAAATTGGGTAAAATAATCAATTAGGTATAATCTTAATATTAAATCATGCTAATTTGGTCTGACCTAGATATACCTTATACGTCTTATTCATACAAACCCGTTTTAACTTCCTGTATAGATGGCTCCGGCTCTTATACATATACACATATACAATGATACATATACAATGACAAAGATTGGTCATTGTACCAATGCACAGTTTTTTTTTCACAAGCCATTATATTTATATTAATATCTTTCATATTACTTATATTTATTAGCCCAGTCAAATAAGGGTTCAATCTTGGAATGGAAGATACTGAGCTGAAAATTTGCAAGAAACTTTAATCTGACTTTCTAAATGTTGGCTAAAAGGTCACATAAAATCTTGTGTCGGTGTCTCAAGTTATTAAAGTTCAAAGGTAAAAAACAGTTACAAAAATAGATGTTTGCAAATATTTCATTTTTTATACTTCCCACAACGTTAGATTTTATTATAAAACATGTTGAAAATTAAATTCTCTGCAGATTTGGTCCTATTCCTTTTTTTGCGTGATCAACTGTTTTCTAGATATAACGCGTAGTGTGGGAAGGGGGTAGGGCCAAAAAAGGGTACTCATTTCAGAAGAAGATTTGAATGCGAATTATGAAAATAGAGGACATTCTATGTAAAATATACCTCCAAAATCGCTACCTTAAAAAATAATGGCATTTTAATCAAGAAAAGTCTATAAATTTCGCTCATTTTTCATCCTGTGCTCGATATCTTGAAAGCTACCAACCACGATAAAAAGCATTATGCAGGCTATTTTTAAAGAAAATTATATTTTCTAAAATTTTAGCCCTAATAGAACACTTTACGTTTACTAGTTCCCGAGATATAGAATTTAAAAACAATATTTTTTTTCAAAAAAAACGAGAAATCACCTTTTTTTGATTTATTTTGGACAATATAATGGAAACTGTTCTTCCTATGAAGATAATCATTGTAAACTACTTTATAGTGCATTTAATTTTGTCTTATTTGAATGGTAATAGATACCTGCAAGTCTAATAATTCCGGAGAAATCTAGCTTTTCTTAAGATATGAATGCGTTATTAATGGTGAAATCGTGTACAATGTTTTTTTTTTAAAACACTTCATAAAGGAAACTATTAGACGCACAGGTATCTGTTATCACTCAAATTTGAATTTTAATCCACTATAAACTAGTTCTTAATGATTACCTCCGTAGGCAGAACAGTTTCCATGATATTAGCCAAAAATAATTCACAAAATGATAAATTCAGGTTTTTTTGGAAGAACAATTTCTTTTGAAATTTTATATCTCGGGAACTATTCAACGTAAAGAGTTCTATTGGAGATTAAATTTAAGCAAATTTAATTTTCTTTAAAAAAGAAATATACAATATTTATGTTATATTATATTAATAATCAACGGCATTAAAGATATCGAGCATGGGATGAAAAATGAGCTAAATTTATAGACTTTTCTTGATTAAAATGTCATTATTTTTGAAGGTAGCGATTTTGGAACGGCATACAAGGCATATTTTACTTAGAATTTCCTATATTTTCGTAATTCAATTAAAAACTTCTCGTAATACAAGTACTCGATTTTGGCTCTGCTTCTTTACCCCTCCGCGTTATATCTATAGAACGGGAAAATTCTGCTAACGAATCTCACCTCTGTTACCTCAATTTCATCCCGAAAAATAATTTGAATTAATTGAAATTCTTAATTAGCGCCCAAAAAACACAAATGATAAAATTTTCAGAACTTCTCAAAAACATTCCTCCGAGATTCTTTTCTGGTCCAAATTTTACCGGACCGCATGAGACTAAGAGCGGATGCTCCTAAGCAATGTCCCGCACGAAAATAATTATAGAGTACAAAAACGTAAGGAATTATTCTTGTTTAATTTACTACAGCTTGATTTTGCTAAAAAAAAAAGGCATGGTTTTCATATTATAGAAGAAAAACGAAAAAATGATAGTCTAAGAGAAAGTATAATCTATAATTAATCAAATTGATAATGTGTGCAATTCATCATAAATAAATCTCCACATAGATAAAATTCATTAAAGTTTTATTAGCGAAATAAACCATTTTTAATTAGGGATTGATAAATTATTTGTCACTTCTATAAATTTGTTTTATTGAAAACTAGTTTCGAATGTTATACATTCATCCTCAAGGTTCAAGGTTTAAATGGATTAATAGTCCATTAATCCAATAGTCCATTTAAGTAAAATAAACTTTTTAAAAGAATTTTTTTTTTTTTCGAGATTAACACTTGAAACAGAAAATAATACGTATATGTGCAATACAGGCTATATATTAGGCTTATAATGTGCATTTTGAAACTGTTGTGCCTACGGAGATAATCATTAAGAACTAGTTTATAGTGGATTAAAATTCTAATTTGAGTGATAACAGATATCTGTGCGTCTAATAGTTTCCATTATAAAGTGTTTAAAAAAAAAAAATTGTACACGATTTCACCATTAAGAACTCAGTCAAATCTTAAGAAAAGCTAGATTTCTCCAGAATTATTAGAATTGCTCAAATAAGACAAAATTAAATGCACTATAAAAGCTCTGGCAAATAAGGTGAAAAAAAGGCTGAAACTCGGAATGGAAGATACTGAGTTGGAAATTTGTATGAACCTTTATTATTATGACTTGATAAATGTTAGCTAAAAAGACACATAAAATCTCGTGTCGGTATCTTAAGTTATAAAATGGGAAAGATAAAAAAAGATGACAACATCTTTAGTAAATATCTCGTTTTGCATGCATCCTATTGGATGGTTCATTGGATGTTTTATAACATCCAGCACAGGACATCAAACTCGCAGGACATCAAATTCTCTAGAAGTTTGGCTCCCCGATTTACTAGACTACTAACAAATTGGAGAAATAAATACGCAGACTGGTTCCACGTCGAAAAATGGTACGATGATTATAAAAAGAAAAGGTCAGTTATATAACAAGCAACTTGAAAAGTTTTTCGACGAATCAGGAAACACAGTTCTATTGACTCAAAATTAAAAAGTTATGTGAAAATAATAGTGCCTTTGAACAAACTAAAAAAAAATTAATTATTATTAAAATTAATTAATTCATTTTTTGAAACAAAAGATTTTGCGTCGTTAATTGTATAACTCATCCCATGAGGTTTCATCTTTGCTCTTGCGAACGAAACTAACTCCCACTCCATTATAAAAAAAAAGAGAAGGAAATGCTGGCGGTAAATTGAATATTACACTTGATATTTTATAATGCTGAAAGGAGTAAACTTTCTTGGTAGTAAGACCAGGCAGTCAATAGAAAATTTATTGCTGGTTTCCTCATAGTAATTGCTAGAGAGTCAAGAGAAAATGCATTACAATCTCTTTGCTATAAATGTTTGACATTCAGCCAGACAATAGTTGCCGATGTTATAAGCCCCTAAGAATAGCTATCACAATTTGTTGCAGATATATTGAAGAGCCGTCACAAAGGAGAAGAATTACCGGAGGTCGAGGCTAAATGGGACGGAACCTGGGGAAGGGTTGCCATCATCAAAGACAGCCGGCCATTTGTTGGTTAGCGGTTGACAAAGACGACCAGATGATTCGGTAACGATGTTATTTTTCAATCAGAGCACCCTTTACCTTCAATTTCACTAGCTCCTTATTGCTCTTTCTTCTGTCTGTCTATATTTTCTATACATACTGTCTCTTTGCAAGTATTTAACAAATAGATTGAGTCATTCGTCTAATACTTTCTTCAAAGGTATTACCTATTCCAATATCTATGAACCTAAAAAAAAGGAAATACCAATATTATGCAAATAGTTACAGTACCAATTTATTTAAAATGATTTTTTAAATTTTCTTTTTTTTTAAATGTCCAATTAAAATTTCAAAGTTCTTGTTTATGTCCTAAACCGTGCGTAGACTCATTTCTACGAAGTTCCCGTAACGAGTGATTCTTTGCATGCAGATACTAGGGGAGTAGCGTCCTCACCGGTTACCAGAGTTCAATTTACCATGCATACTTACCAGAACAGTACACTCAACGTAAGGTCAGCTTTTTTTTTTATTGGTGTTTTACGTTCATTCCTATCCTAATAAAGCAAACAGTATGGGTTATCCTACAAGCTACCAACCTATTCTAACCAGAGTGGGAAGGTCGAGATTCATTACGTGGGACTGTCACAAAATATATTTCAACCCGCCCAGATCGGATTCGAACCGGCGCCGTAGTATTCTCGAGGTTGCTAAGGTGACGCCTTAACACTCTCGGCCATTGTGGCTAAAAAAATAAATAAAATGAATAGGTGATTCACACGGCTTCTTTTATTTAAAATCTTTTTTTAAATATTACGTTTTTTCTTCAGAAAGAAAATACATTTTGTTTGTTTTGGTATTAATTCTTTTAAATTACCTTTACATTTTTTTTTTGTTGCACAGGAATTAATTGAGTCACATCATCGTGTTTGTTATATTTTTAGCCGAAGAATGCAGTTTTCCCGTCAGCAAAAAGCTGATATGTGCAATTGTTTTACTGAAAGTAAATGTAGCTTAAATATTGCTCGCCGTGCAGTCCGGTTGTACTCCCGGAAATTTCCCGATCGTCCCCAAGTGAACCATAAAATATTTATTCGTGTTGCTCACAATATGAGGAGATTCAGATCAGTTGCGGGTCCACCAAGAAACCGGTAGAGCAATTTCAAAGTGGAACTGGATATTTTATTGTATGTTATGGAAAAAGCAGCGTTTATACCAATCATAACCCTGCAACATCAGTTGAAGAACTGCGGCAAAGAGTGGAAAATGCTAGGCAATCGGTCTCTCCTCAGTCCATCGCACTGAGCACCAACGAAGAATGGCTAAGAAAAGCCAATCTTGGCTTCTTTGAAGAGGGTAGGCAGTTCGAACATGAAATGTAGGTTTACCAACCTCTGGTTGTATGTGGTATGGATTTTTTTATTATTAAAAATAGCTAACAAAATGCATTTTTTTTTTTAAACTTTGTACCATAACTTTGTAATTTATCGACCAATTTAAAATCTGGTTTCACCATTGATATCAGTTTCAAAAATCCGTTAAAATGATTAATCGGAAGACATAGGTTCCTATTTGAAATTTTAAAGTTGTATTGGGTCTGAGAGACCACGTAATTTTTTTTTTTCAAAAAAAAGGTCGACATTTTAACCGACTAACTAACTAGGCTGAAAAATATTAAATACGTATTTTTTATTTATTTTATAACATCATCGGTTCAAGAGAAATTCAGCCGGACCATCTAAAAAGGACACCCTGTATAGCACATCACTAAAAAATGAAGGAAAATAAGTTATGATAAAAATAATTTTCTACTCACGCCTAACTCGAAAATTATGCATTTTAATGTTTCATAAATATTTAATAATTACCCATTTTATATTTAATAAATTCTCTTCGAAACAAAAACAAATAAAAAAATGAACCAATAAATCGGACTAGTATTAGCAAAGATGTCTGAGATGGAAGGTGTCTGATGATGGAGTGCTAGGTCTTATTATCATTGAGATGGTCTGCCAGGGCTTAAATACCGAATTTTCAAAATAGCTTCCTCTAAAGTACCTTAATATATCTTGTTTCTTTTAAATAATTAACTGTCTCTCGCTGTAATAAACAAATAACAGGATAACAACCATTAAGTATTATTAATTAAGAAGCATAAATCATAAGCATATGCAAGTAAAAATAGACAGATATATTAAACAAATTTCTCCTTTAATTACATCAACTACATGAACACCAATAATAAAAAGTTTGTACAGTCAACCTGGTCCGTGTGATAGATGATTTTTGCCTTTTTGCGTTTTGGCGCAAAAAGAATTTTTCAAGCAAACTCTTCAGTTTTAAATAATATCGTAGATATATGAAGTTGTCATATAGGATAAGGAAGTATAATCAAGTTGGACACTTTCTCTCTTAGCAATTTATTTATGGTTACTGCTCCGTGTTCCTTTGATCATAGCGAAGTAATAACACCTAAAGCCATCCACGATAAACGGTCTATCTTACACAGAAATCATTTTTCAAATGATGAGCTTTATATAATAGTATAGGTAATTTAATGAAAAATAAATGTTCCTTGGAAACTAAATGAAATTTCACAGAAACTAAATGTAAACAATCAAATTTTTAATTAATTTTAACAAACAAAAAACCAGAGAAGACGTGCAGGCTGCAGAAAAGATTTCAGGTTGTGTTTATGTGAATTCCTTAAAATTATTTTTAATAATGGATGGTCATTGTTGGGTATTAAGCGAATGTTGTGTGATGCGCGTACCGCACTAGATTTTTGTATTAATTAGTTATGTACAAATAATTAATCACTCACAGTTGCTTTTCCTATGCTCCTGCAATAAATCTATTTTAATTGCTAGTGCCACTGTAGATAGTGTTCCTTGGGGTTTGGCGTTTGGCCAGACATTGGCTGCAATAGGTCAGGTAGGTACTTCACGGCTTTAATTAGGATCTCCTCCTCAGGTATGTCACTGGGTTCAACGCCTCAATGATCCTTGGCTGTTCCCTAATACAGTCAAGCCAACCGTACTAGGCTTTAGTTCTTGAGACAATTGCATCAGCTTACTTCCTTCCGTTAATGTTTAATTTCAATAGAATTTTTTAAGTAGGTAACTTTGTGTGAACAACTTCCGTACAAAAATAATTCCTCACAAAACTGCTCTTAAACTAGTGTCTATGGATTACAATCTTCTAGAATTATATAGTTCGGCTCCACTAGAGTTTGTTAGTTCCTACTTTTAACACTTTCAGAAAGAGTTGTTCCTCATGATAGACAAAGCCCATCAATTCTAGTTTAATCTGCAATATCTCTTATATCTAATTTCAAAAACCAAATCATTGACGATGATGTCTATTACCGTATTGCCGTACACGGGTCGTTGTAAAATCGTCAAGGATGTGAGGATTTGTACGTCTGGTCGTTTTAGCCAGGGTTCGTGATTAGGGAACCGCTAACGGGGCCTCAACCAATCGTCAAGTTTGAGAAGTCGTCTCGTTGCTGTTGCTTTTCAAGAGTTGTGCAGTGCAATACTCAAGTCTAACTACTGCTCGTTTCGTTTTGAGTCTGCAAGGACATTATTTGGATATCTTCAGAGTGGAAGACAAGATTATCATCAAAAAATAACAAGGGTATTTGGAGATTTGCGGACCTAGTAAATCAGATCGACGAGATTCTGATAAGCTCCAGGAATAGTTCAAATCTGCTGGACGACAGATCCAAAAGGGAGAATAACGTAGACTCTGACCAATATCTAGTCCTTTCACTCCTTAAAGACAGGATCTCTTAGGTAAAGAACGTAAAACAAATAACACAGAGATACAGCCATCCTGAAACTGAAGGAAGCTGGAATTTGTACTTCATGAAACACAGAATGCGCAGACTAGATAAACCGGATGAGAGCTCCATTGATGGGAGATGGAATAAGTACAGCGTTTCAAGTCATCAACGATGAAGGATAAAAACACTGGAACTACAACAGAAAGAAACCCGATCTTCTTGGTATGACGAACAATATGCTGATGTTACTCATGAAAAATTTAAGCGTACCGAGCCATGCTGCAGAGGCGTACGGGGGAGTATCGCCAGAAGCGACGTGGCGTCTGCTTTCTGCGCCATTTCTTGTTCAAAATACTTTTTTCCTATATCTTCATATACACCCGAGTTATGGGTGGGGTGGGTATCGCATCTAATCGGCCGCCATTTTGTTACGAAATAGCGGAAGGTAATGTCGACCTCCGAAGATCGTTCTGGGAAGATCTGTGACATTGGTGTCAAATCTCAGAAAAACAATCCAGTAGTCTCGAAGAAAAGCCGGGGATACGTTTTTTTTTTTTTTTTTATTCGATATTTCGAATTTTCTTATTCTGAAGCGTAAAACCTCAAACTCTGGTTGTTATTTTTTTTTGTCGATTACAAATATCTACTGTCAAATATAAAAAAACAAAAAGGAGAGTGGATATATCAACGCATCTGAAAATCTTAGCAGTCATATGCCCTAGAACAGGGCTTAATTTATTTGAAATAATATTTGAGAATTAATTCGTTGAATTACTTACTTGAACGAATTATTTTTTAAATAATTCATTTTATTTGTTACACGATAATTTCAAGAAATTTGCTTATTCCATGATTGATGAAATGATTATTTTATGAAATAAGTCATTGAATAATTCATGAAATAATTTTTTATGAATTCATAATTTTAACAAGTTTATCTCCAGTCTTTAAGTCCAGTCAAATGGTGTAAAAAAGGGTTTATTTCGAGAAAAAAATTCCTGAGTTAGGTTTCCCGACGGTTCTTTTGGGGTGCTAAATCCGAATTCAACTCTGCCGCACCTCAGGGGTGATGCTTCATACTCAAAATTAAACAAAATTGCAAAACTTCGGCTTATTCTGGCATTGGAAATACATAATTAGGTTGCTCACCTGGTTTTTAAGTTATTGGGAATTTCCGCCCGACTTGTAGAAGTGACAGAGCATGGCGAAAATTTGAATACATTTTATTATAAAAATTGACCCACTTTGACAACTTTCACAATAAAATCCATAACCTCACCGTTTCTCACCGATTCTTTATTTGTTCTTTTTGATGTAGAATCCGAATTTCGACGCCCCAGCCACGTAAAGGCAACGGAAAATAATGAAAATAAAAAAAAAAAACTTAAAATATAGCAAATTTTGTGGGTTTTTTTGCTCCTAGAAATGTATAATAAGGGTTCTGACTCTTTCTTTGTTTTTTTGGAGTGCGAAATATAAATGTTAATTCGTGGGAGCAACGCTATATTGTGAAACTCTAACTGCCGAAAGGTATTTAACATCTTTATAACCTAATATTCGTTTTGGTATCCTTGGTTTAAAAATCTTTTTTCTTATTGTTTTTCTATCCTCCATTTTTACGGTGATGCAGTACTAATTAAATTGATAAATATTTATAATATATATTTTATATTATCACATGAATATAGACTTTCTGTTTTTCCCTCTATTCCTTTTCCAATTTATGTTATACAAGATCATACAAGCACGTGGGCAAATAAAACAAGTAATTAATGTTAATATAATCTATTCATCGGACCTTTGTTTTTGTTTATTACTAATACAACCCTCCAAATATTCCCAACATAAGCTTCTACACAGGAATATTAATCACATCCAGCAGCTCAAAGAAAATGAGAAAACATTCAAATTCCCCCAGCAGCTCACAGCGGGGGTCTACTTCCCATGTATCCAATGAATTTGTAACCAAGAATACTGATTCCGATCCAGTGTACATTACTATTTTTTTTAAATGTCTGCCGATGAATTGTTAAACATCTTATAAATCAATGTTTAACAACCGGAGCTAAATAACCAAAACAATTATAATTTTTCAGAACAAGCCTGTTTTGAATTTTAAAACGATTTACCTGTATGGGACTTCTGTAAATGTGTTTAGGTGTGGCCTGATGCGATTAGAACATCAACGGTTTAAATCAATGGAGAGTGTGGGCAGTATAGAAGATTAGCATTTTTAAAAATTTGATCCAGGAACTGTTGTTAGGCCAACAGTCAAAATAGATCAAACAAATGGATATGATTGATATATAAGAAAAAAAAATTAACAATTGCTGATTGATAGATCGATAAATAATTTTATATTAAAAATTAGCTGATCCCTGCTGTTTCACCCGAGTTAAATTTGGATTTGCCACAAAATTATAAAATAACCTTTAAAAATAATAACCAATAATATATTGTTCAATATCATTGGTTACAGATATTTTCAAGGAACAGGCTCAAAACGACAATAAATTTTTATAAACGGCAAGCAGGGAAATAAGTTTCAGGTTTCCACACTTTTTATTTTACACTATCCTCCCATTATATTTACAAAATAACGTTTTTACATAATAATTTCACCGTTATTAAAAAGTGTGTGTTGTCAACATGCTTCCAAGTGTAAGACATCTTGACAATGACATTTACACAAGTTGGGCACTTTTTCTCTTATCAACTTGTTACTGCTCTGTTCCTATGAGTCGTAGTGTGATGTTACAAAGCCTAAAGTCTTCCTCCATAAGCGGTCTATCCAGGAGGAAAAAGGAATTTTTCAAATCAGACAGGTAGTTCCTGAAATTAGTGCGTTCAAACACACAAACTCTTTAATAATTATAATTAAAATAATAATGTCTTTATATAAATATTGTTATATTATATAATTGAGATATTATAAATATTATATTATCATTTCTTTATATGGTTACACCAAATGAGGACTGCTCATTAATGTTCTATACAATAAACGCACGCTTCTTGAATTTTATGTTTAGGGAAAACAGATGAGCTGCAACAAATAACTGTAACTGTAAAAAATAAAACAATTGATTAATTTAAAAGATACATATGAAAATTAAATAAATTCAAAAGCTTTCATATCAAATTTAAAATAAAAACATTGCAATGCAAAGGTTATTGTATATAATAAAGTATATATGTAATGGAAGGGTGTATTAAAATATAACAATAAATAGCATTTCCACGTGAATTGTAACCTTTTCCAAATCAATTGTCACATTTTCTATTTCAATTGTAACTTTTTCTATTTTAAATGTAACTTTTTCCATTTCAACTGTAATCCTACCGGACATAAATTAACTCAATATTATTGATTTTATTATTGAAAAATTATTATATTAATTACAATAATGACTTTTTAAATAATTTCGCCATATTCTTCCAACATTTTTTTCCTTTATTAGATAATTAAGATTAAGTGCTAATGTTAGTTAGATTAGTTTAAATTTTTAAAATAAAATTGTTGTTAATATATTTTTTAATAATTATGATTTTTATTTATTTGGAAGTAGAGAGGGTGGAATTTCATCGATTTCGTGATCGTTCATTAGGTCTTCAAGGTTGCTAATGTCAAATTTACTACCGAAATTTTGTTCAGCCATGAGCATTTCTACATAATTATTTGTTTATGGTTACTGAATTCTTCGGTATAGGTATCGTTTGCTAAGTTTTCAAGGGTGCTATTTCTGAATTTACTATCGGCTTTCCGATAGCGCATGCGCATTTCGATTTTCCGTTCTTGTAGTTTTCTATGATGAAGGGATCGTTTATTAGCTTTTCGAGGATTCTGATTCCGTTTTTTGAATTGAATTTTTATCGAGCATGCGTATTTCGAATTACTATTACAGTTGACATTTCTTAGGTTTTATAGGAAGATATACTCAAAAAAATGTCAAATCTAATTGTAATTTGAAATGCACATGGTCGATAAAAAATAAAATTAGAAAATTGCAATCAGAACCGTTGAAAACGTTTAGCATAACAAAGAAAACTTCAACAGTATCGAAAAACGCTGGCGCAATCACAAGTCCATTTAAAAAAAATGAATCTGAGCACTCGATAACCTAGCAAACGATACAAGTACCAAAGAAATGTCAACTGTAATAATGCGCAAGCTCGATAAAAAATTCAATTCAAAAAACGGAATCAGAACCTTCGAAATCCTAATGAACGATCTCTATGTCATAGAAAACTTCAAGATTAACGGAAATGTAAAATGCGCATGCGCGATTAAAAATCGAATTAAAAAAATGAAACCAGAACCCTCGAAAGCCTAATAAACGATCCCTTCATCATAGGAAAGTACAATAGCGAAAAACCGAAATGCATATCCGCGATCGGAAATCCGATAGTGAATTCGGAAACAGCGCCGTTGAAAACCTAGTAAACGACACCAATACCAAAGAATTTTGAAAACTAATAATTAAGTAGAAATGCTCGTGGCCGAACAAAATTCGGTAGTAAATTTGACATTAGTAACTTCGAAAACTTTATGAACGGTCACGAAATCGATGAAATTCCCCCTCCCCTCTGCCGCCTACCAAATAAATAAAATGAACAAATAAATATTTAAAAATAAATAACAACAATTTTATTTCAAAAATTAGCACTTAGTATCAATTATCTAATAAACGAAAAAAATATCGGAAGAATATGCCGAAATTATTTTAAAAGTCATTATTGTAATTAATATAATTATTTTACAATAATAAAATTGAGATTACAATTGACTTGGAAATGATATAAAAAGGGAAGAAGATGGCGTAAAATATATGGATGATCAATTTCACTGGTGCAAGTAGAATTTAGTCATTACATCACTAAAAAATCGGATTCTTTTGGAAAATGTCTAATCTACATCACATATCTGTTTGAAAAAAATGTTATTAAGTATCCTAATGCACAAAAAAACAAAGAGCATTAATACATAAAGAATTACTGGATGCTAAAAAAAATCTTATTTTTTATTATTAATTTATTAAAATTTATAATTTTATTAACAAAAAAAACTACAATAGGTAAATGTGAACCACGATATAATGGCATGTATGCCATATAGAGAAACTATCCATTCTTTTGGATTCTTTTGGAAAATGTCTAATCTACATCACATATCTGTTTGAAAAAAATGTTATTAAGTATCCTAATGCACAAAAAAACAAAGAGCATTAATACATAAAGAATTACTGGATGCTAAAAAAAATCTTATTTTTTATTATTAATTTATTAAAATTTATAATTTTATTAACAAAAAAAACTACAATAGGTAAATGTGAACCACGGTATAATGGCATGTATGCCATATAGAGAAACTATCCATTGGTAGCACTCCAATTACAATTCTAAAGTAGAAGGTCCCGAGGCCTTCTTCTTTTCCGACGCGTCAGAGGATTATAGGTATTCGAAGAGGAAACGAAGTTTGAAATTAGTAGGTTTGAATGAGAATGGAGTCTAGGTTATGGAAGGATAGGTACCTGAATAGGCAACATATGAAACATTAAGGTCATTATGGAAGATTTTATTCGTTTCAAAGGAAAATACATAAGGAATTCGATGGTCTAGTAGAGCCCCAACGTTCAACTCCGTATGTCCAAATAGGCCTTATTATACTCAGGTAAATGAGCCTTTGTAATTAGTTAGAGCGTTTATGTGGGAAGTGTTAAAGTAGCAGAAAACGTCGTTTCGGTCTTGTATGAGGATTCCAAGTTAGATGATTGCCAAGATGGAGTCCAAGGTAGAAGGTGGTTACAGAGGAGCACCTGCAGACTGAGAAAAGCGGGATGAATAGGCACTACGGTGATTTACATTGAATGATCTGTCAGAGAAGTAGGAACGGATTATGAGAAAGTATGTAGGGAGTAGGAATTTACGGAGTTTGGAAAGCAGTCCAGGGTGCCAGAGTCAGTCAAAAGCCTGTTCTACATCGAGAAAGACTCCCGAGGTGTACAATCCGCGCTCCAATGCAGAGGAGACAACGTCCACCACACAATGACATTGCTGGATAGTAGAGTGGGATGTTCGGAATCCAAACTGGGGATCTGGGATTATGCGATTAGAATCTAGAATGAGCTACTGGCGTTTCAGAATGAGTTTTTCCAGAATTTTGTCTATAATAGGTGAAAGAGAGGTAGGACGGAAGAAGGATGAGTATTCTGGTGGCTTTTTGGGCTCAGGAATCATTATGACCATATATAATTTTCGAGGGTCAGGAATATATGTGGAGCCGAGTACAGCGTTTTTAAATGTACGTGAGGAATAGAATTGCTTTTCGAGAAAGAAGTTTTAAAATTTGGGATTTGATTAGGCTTTGCGGGAAGGTAATTTGTGAATGATGTTAGATATTTCTGAAGGATGGAATGCTCATTTCGAGAGAAATATTGAATTCAGCTTCGATACATTAAAGGTGAATTGGATTAAGAATATCAGGAAGCGGTTTAACACTTTGAAAGAGGTGTTGGCTGAATACCTGTGCTTTTTCTTCGTCAGATCTTGGCCAGATTTGGGATTCAGTAAGAAGTAGATGATTACAATCTTTGAGCTTCAGAAGCTTTTTAGTGGTCGACCATAATTATTTGTTAGTTGTTGTACGGTTTTCAGTTATGTTCAGTCAATTTTGAATTTTGAATTTTATAATTTCTGCTTTCAGTTTGTTGGTCAATTTGGTTTAATAAGATTTATCTGTTGTATGTTTATCAATAATATTTAGTCCTGTGCCACTTCGATCTTAATCTGCGTTTTTCCCTTAATAAGATACGAATATGCTGTGGCAGGTTAGTCTGTTGAGAATTATTAATTTTACCGGTTGAGGTGTTATCATTTATGGTGCTTTTTATTGATACTGTAAGTTTTTATTTGGCTCTTTCAACCTCTTGTTTCTTTTAAGTGGAATTTTAAGTCTAAATCATATTGTTTTCCAAATCATATCAAAATTTGTCCCAGTTTACTCTTCCTCTAATCAATGTAGAAGTGGAGGGCTGAGGAGCGTAGTTTGAATTTAAGAGAAGCAGAACTGGACTGTGATCTGAGGAAAGTTCATCCGGGGATTTGATTATGGCTTGGGAGAAGGAAATCTGGGAGGTGACATATATATCCAGAATATCAGGACGTTTTTTTGAGAGAAGTAGGCCAATAAGTATGGTTTATGGGTGAGAGTATAGAAAAACAATTGGAGGCTTAGAAACGGGATAGGATGTTACCACGGGAGTTTTTGAACCGATGGTGTGTAAAAAGTCGCTCACCTCACTATATATGAATGTATGAATGTAAAAAAAAATATTCAACTGTTTATAACGTCAATGTTTACAAAGTTTAACAGCAAGATTTCAGATAAATCCTTAATGACAAAGTAACAAACACAGAGCGATAGAAACATAGAACTATGGTTGCGGCCATGATATATGGAACTAAAAAAAAAAATCAATATTTTTTTACTAGAAACTATAAAATTTGTTCTTAGAACATAATATGTATGATTGACAACCGATATAATAATAAGACATAATTATGAATATATATTACTCCTCTTAGCCAATAGGGTCAGCTTTAAGACCATATAATTCAATTAGCCTATCACAGATTAGATTTATCACGAATCAAATTGTAATAGTGTTACATATTATCCATCCTGTTTATCAAATCAATTAAAACAAGTCAATATTAATTAATATTAGGGAAGCATGTGTACTCATAAAAATGAATGTTACTTGGAACAACCTGCTGGAACAAATGATAACGTCAATAACACCTTCACTGTCAAAAAGGTTTCAACTAGGCCAATTTTTTTTTATTTTTTTTTTCTTGCCTACGTTCCTTAGTCTAACAAAAAATGAATAAAAAATTTATTTATACTTGCCAACCTTTCATACCGAAATCATATAGTAATATTGCAAACAAACCCAGGTCACATTCAAGCCTTAATCAATCTAGTAAAGCTCTCACTTTGGTAGACCTTCCATCAGGGCCGAAACTAGGATTATTGCCATGGAGGGCAAGCTTAATTTTTCTGCCCCTTCTTTCACTCACTCCACTCCCTCCCCCAATAAAAGTCAACAGGTTTATAACAACATTTTCGTTGATATATTTGTTTCGAAATATAAAATCATCATCTCATTGCATTAACTGATTTCATTGACTGAATGAAGGTTAAAACAAACAAGAAAAGAATCAAACAAACAATGAAACATAATTACTAATTGTACAAATAATAACATTAAAATTTCACTTTCCGAGCTTTTCTTGCAGAAAAAATGCACTGTAGTGAAATTTGAATGAACTTGGTTAACATGTATATAGATCTACGACAATTATCATCATTATTAAAATTAACTAGAAACAAATACTTTTTTACTTAACCTTAAAACTACGCTCAAAATTTGCCGCCCCTAAATTTTGCCGCGCGGGGCAAGTTATCCTTTCGTCTTCCCTCTCAGTGCCGGCTATGCTTTTCATATATAAAGGGTTATACATTTTTTTTTTTTTTACCACCAAGAAATTTTTATCTTTTTTACTGTTACTGATAAAATCAAATTTAACTTAAAAAGTATATGATCTGAAAATGATTTATCGTTTCTCTATTTTGAATCTGGGCCTCATCTCCCAGTATTTTTTTTTCGCATCTTTAGTTCCCCACACTTGCTGAGAACATACCCTTTTTAGGGGTGCTATTGTCTCCTTTAATATATTCTTTTCACGTCTTACCCTCAGCCCTTCCTTGCGATAGATGTCTATTTGAAATTTTAATGTGTAAATACGGATCATTCAATGTTAGTAATGGTTTTTCATTGTACTTTATGCAGGCTCTCTTTAAGCTTTTCATTTCGCTTGATTTACGATTAACTATTCATAAATCTGAGGGTAACCCAGGGATTTTCTACCTCTTGTAATATCTTAGGATGCAGTGCTTGGACAGTGATGCAACGTATAATCATATATGTCCCAGGGCTTGTTTTTTATAAACTATATATTGTGATTTGCAACTATATTTTAAATACCACGGTAGAATAAGCGGTGTCAGATAGTGCAGCATAACTGTGACTGGTAGATAATCTACACACTGTTGTAACTTACAACCAATGTTCAATGTTAAAATGTCCTGCGCCATCTCCAAATCGATTTGACAATGCAGATTTTAGACCATTTATCTTTACCACTTTTTAACGTTAATAAACAAAATCTGGACAATAATTAATGTTCTATTAAGTATTTAATAGCAATTCCTTTTATATATTGTGTATGTTAACCACCTTATGGATGAAAAACCGAAAATAAATCCGAAACTTTGGTCATTTGAGAGAAGTTATGAAAAATAACCACGTTAAAATTAAGGAGTAACAAGGCATATTCATTTCAGAATAAATATAAAGCGTGCAAAATAATTTCCAGCATTAAACTAATACTTTCTAAAGTAATTTTGAATATCAATCTGGTGATTACCCATATAGTAAAAAATCGTACACAAACAGTTTATGAATTTCTGTCAATACAATTAGCTACCTCTCGCGCATAGCTCCTTGCAAGTGGGTTAAAATCTAGATAAAATTTAGATATTGTGACACAAGAATTTAGTGGACAAGGTAGAGATTGATAACTAACGAGAATTACACAATTTTGTATAGAGGGAATACTAATTATTGATTAGGTCCAGGGTTTCTGACAAAAATTAGAATTCCTTCATCATTGAGGGATGTTCAGTTTTTTTAGTGATTAAATATTAATAATGTTTATGTGGGATAAGTGCTTTTTTGGAGAAGTGCATAATCGTTTCGTTAAACCCAAACAACGAACTAGTAAGAACATGAACTCTAAACACTGAAGTACCACAAATAATCTACGGAAGTTGGCTAAGGTGAAGCATAAAGAGTTGTAAAGATATCAATTCCAATCTGTTGATCAATCATACCAAGGAAAGCTCCTACAGAAGCCTGTTACTAGTCTTCAAATTTTGGATTGAAAAGATTTCAGTTTTGCGAGTCTTTTTTGCTGAAACGTAAATCTGTGATGCTTAAGTCCATATGGTTTTAGTAGGTATGTGTATGCATTTTGATTCCTTAGAGAATTTATACATATATTGTAACATTATAAAATTAATACTAGCTATGGAGAGGATAGAGGTCCTTCAAAGATCCTTATTTCAGTTTTAACATTGATACAGGCTTCTATGATCCCTAGCTAGTTTAAATACAAATAGACTATATTAACAAGTAGGGAGAAATCAGATAAGACATTATTTTAATACTTTTCAGATGTATTTAAATAGTCAACAACTACTTCCCGTGCAGCAGAATGGACTAGAAAAACATTTAGACATTGATGCTTAATATACATATATTTTATATGGCTTTGATTTTTTATGATCATTAAAACAAAGAAGCTTTTGATTATAATTTATTTTTCAAAGGATAAAAAAAGTTAAACAAAACGAAATCAACCTAGAATAGGTATTATCTCCCACGAACACCGCAATTTCATGGTGTTTGAAGCAAATTTTACTGAAAGTGGAAATTTCATAAAATTTATCCCTTCAATATATCCATGACCGTTGATTTTATTAGGCAAATGTATTGAATCATTTTTATAGAGATTGATATTATAATGTTTATACGGTTAAGGAACACGTATAATAACTTTCTTTTTTGGATATTCGTTTTATTCCTTAAGTTTACTGTGCTGTTAAACTATATCTAGTTTGGAATGATTTGAGGTTCTAGGAAAGTGGTGATGTAGATAAAGTACCTATGGTCTTATATCAAGGAAAATATAAAAGAGGCCGGTAATGCCACGTTAGATAAGGGAAAATATGAATAAATCATGATTGGATTATATACGTCTAAAACTGTGCGAAAGGAGGAAATCGGCTACACTGTTGGGTTATAACATACGAAATGCCACTTTCTAAGATACGAGGCATGTAAAACCAAAGCACTTTTTGGATTTGAATCAATTAACTCTAAAAATTTCCTTGTTTTCAGTTTGGAATATTTTATTTTTTTTAAATGGTTCAAGGGCTCTGAAAAACGGTAGTCAGGTGGATAAGACAGGTGAATATGGTGGATGTGGCAGAACTTCAATTTTCAGAGCACAAAACTCTTTTAAAGTTAACTGACAAACATGTTAAATTACCTGATCAGAAAATTGAAGTTCTATCACATCCAGCAAATTCACCTAACTTATGTAAAATACATTTTTTTTATATCTGTCATGTCTTCCAACGATATCTGTAATTTAGGCAATGTTTGGTTTCATACCTTTTTTGAAGCATGATTTTTATAAGAACATTGATTATTTTTCCTTTTGTTTCTCCTCAATTGAAATTCTCTGTTCTGATAGATGGGTTAATAAACCCTCCATATAACAACCTTTATCAAATTCTTAAAAACATTATGGCCCTGTATTATTATAAAGGAATGCCTCAACTATTGTTATTGCTGCTTTTTGCCAAGTGGTTTGTTAAATACGATGACATTAATGTCTTCATTTTTCTCTGGATCCCCGAACATAAATTCAATAATTATGAGTACGCGATGTAGTCAAATATAAGATTAAATGCTTCATTTCGAATTGCATCTGTTCCTTTCATATATTTCAATTATATTATTTATAGTCATTGGATTTCTGTAAAATAAAACAAAAATAAATAAAACAGGAAATCTTTTTTGTTGATTCACTATCGTATATCCTCACACATTATCGATCGAACTCTTTTTGAGTCATTATTCCTATTATCTTGGAATTCCCTTCCGTATTGGATAGAGCGTGAGAACGGATCAGAGCTCAGAGTATGGCTAAACGACAGTGTTTAAAGGACGGAGCTGTAATTAGCATGACCCATTTGGGACAATATTAGCCTGTTGTGGGATGGTGGGTCCACTAACAGTTTCTATTAGCTGGCCCACAGACCGAGTCTCAGACCTTCTCCCTCCCTCTTCTGTAGGCCTTAATTTTCTATATCAGTCTCTGTTCAGATTAAAATCGACTATGTAAAGACAACTGTAATTTAAAGACGCAGCAGTCTGGATTATATCTAAAAACATAATTCATACTTTTAATAACATAAGGAAAATCGCAGTACAGAAAAGCTGTACACAAGATATCTCAAGCATCATTATTGCTGTATTTCATCTCGATTAAAAGATTTTTTAACAATAAATACGAACCCTGCGCAATGATTTTAGTTAAGAGTTTAGTTTATGAAATAATAACACGACTTACACACGAAAAAGTGAAAATATTTCGAAAATATTTCAGAAAGGAATTATGCCAAATCACACATCTTCACTCTATAACATAAAACTACAAAAAACGCTGAAGATCATTTTTGTCATACAATGAATAAAACATTTACTGCTTATAACTCCACCATTCATTTATACCAACATAATTGTTATGTTCCTCATGACTGCGAACTAACCGCTACAGGCTCCGAAAGTATCCTCGGAAATGGAATGTAAGTTTATGATAAATTCTTGGTATGCAGGCAGCGCAAGGGTGCCGATTTAAACGGGGGGTACGATATATTTACCTCCAACCATTCTGACTGTTTTTTTCCTTTATTTCAATATATACATGTTCATAATTAGAAGCCAATAATCAATGATATTTTTGTCTAAATTTGCAATTCTGTACGTCATATCATCGCTTATGTCAAAGCCGCTCTTTCTTTCTATCAGATAAAACTCCC
The DNA here is from genome assembly GCA_948150685.1 of Rhaphigaster nebulosa. Lineage (NCBI taxonomy): Eukaryota > Metazoa > Arthropoda > Insecta > Hemiptera > Pentatomidae > Rhaphigaster > Rhaphigaster nebulosa. The sequence goes on along the minus strand of OX411306.1, from coordinate 96,560,499 downwards.
GCACAAGACTTACAGCCGTTGAGCTCCCCTACCCTACATTACGAGGAACTAATCTTATTCATTATCATTCTCAGAACCTGGCGTAATACGATCCGCCCGTTCGGTGCCAGATGAAAGCTCTGCCTCCTGATTCGGATTCAGGTACCGCCGAAAACAAATCGCTGCGATTACTATTCAATAACGTCCTGAGTCAGTGGGAAGGCATTCCACCTGCTTCCTCCTCTTGACAAATGATGCTGGAGCTATCACCAAGTTCATTGGAAACGGAGAAGTTTGCGCCGTTTGTGAAAGGTCAGTCTGCACTCAACGTCTCCTAAAAGCTTCAATACCGCATACTTCCAGAGATTAGAACTATGATTTTTTTTTTTAATAAGGTGAATTAAAAGTTCCCTAAGGCTTATTTATTTTTTTTTCTTCTCTCGTTTCCATCAAAACATTTTTTTTTTCGTACACCAATGAATAGGAAAGGTTCGATATTTAGGTAACTGTTACTTGTGCTTCAGTATGTGGCTGTCACAGGTCCAAAGTTTTGAAGGAGAATAGAAAAAAATATTATTTTTCATGAAAGAATTATTTTTAATTTTATTATGTTTTATTAAGTTTAATATGAAATACATTTTATTTTTAAATCTTCTATTTTACTAATTGTTTCCTTGCATTATTATTTTTTTTTACGTTTTGGGGAATTACTTCATCTTTAGAACAAGTTCTTATGTATTTCATACCTTCCATCACAATATTCCAAATATCTTTCTCCACTCTTTTTGTCATGAATATGATCATTATATTTCGTCATAAATTTATATACGTATTCACAATATTTTAAAACTTATAGAATGTAACATTTTTCATATATTTCACTTTTACAATTCAAGATATACAATGATTAGTTATCAAGATTTGGATAACTAATTCAAAATTTTCTATATTATGAAAAATATTTCTAAAATTTTTGTTTCAGTTGAATCATTACCAAATTAAAAGCTTTAAGGTTTTAGCTAATGAATAACACTTCATACCAATCTTACCTTTCTGGAGAGTCTATTATCGTCTCAAAGAGATCATAATAAAAATTATTGAAAAATTAATTAGGGCTGATATAAAAACTTATAAACGATCAGATGAATTAAATGTAGAAGATATAATCATGGTACTTGATAGCGTACCTTCATATGCTATTAACTGCAGTCATTCTATCCATTCAATACGTAGTGTCAATAGTAGTAACAGCAAAAAGTTTTTATTTTCTTATTATATCAACAAGCGAATTCCATAGAAATTAAAGAAACCAAGACTTGGAAATAATTTTATACAATTTGTAAATAAAAATTGAAAAATATATCAGTTAATCGACATAGTTATCCAGCCCATCTCTATGACTTCTAATTTAGCAGTTAAATTTTGTAGGCGCTCTAGACCAGAGGTTTATGCTTGACTTACATTACAACGTTTACAATGTAATCAAAATAAACTATTTTAAAAATTAGTTGTGTTTGCGGGCCTTAATTTGGAGGCATCTGGTTTAGACAGTTTGACGATTTATGATCTTCGATAGTCATTTCAAACTTAGAAAGAAGATAACCAGCTATTAATATTTTATTTTTTTCAACTCTACCTTAGAAACAATTAATAAGTGCTAAAAGGAAAGAACAGGAAAAAAAAATATACTAATAAGAAGCCCATCTTTGAAAAATATTCATAATTTTGTTATTAAAGTGACGAAAAAATTTAACAATTAAAAAATCAATACAGGGTCTTGTGAAAAAACATTCAATCATCAATCATTGGAGTAATAGATTTATTTCATGTATGTGTACTTCATTTACTTGATTAATCTTGTACACAGTTGTTAATTTCCACGAATAAATTATAAAATATATATAAATCAGAATTTTCCTACCTGAAGAAAGTCAAATATATTCTCGTTACCATGTCTAGCGAATGTGAATATAGCTACTTTCCAAAAGACCAAAAAAGAATTTTAGACTTTATTTGTAACTTCTACCTTGCGAATAATTTTTTTGTATCTCGGCCTATTAACTTCATAGATCTGTGCTCCTAAGATTTTAATTTGTAAATATTCTTCTGTTAAATTAATAAAACTAACGAATGTCAAATGGTTTATTTCTGGATGTTTCTCAGGCATTTGATAAAGTCTGGCTCCTCCTACTATCTCTTTTTCCAGTTTTTCCTATTCAACATATTTTCTCTGTTCGACAAGGCTCAGACATTTCCTCAATTCGACCAGTCTTGGCAGGAATACCGCAAGGATCATTACTAGCACCGATATTGTACATGATATATACACATGACTTACCTACCTACTCCGAAACACTGACAGTAGAGGGAATTTAAGGGAGCTGGCGCACGATTCCTCCATCCCCTCCACCGCTAACCTTAACTGCCACGTGGTCTTGCCTCGACCCTACCTTAACCACCACGTGGTCTCACCTCGACCTAACCTTAACTATTAGGCCACGCCCCTTTTTAGTCTCGCGACCCTTATGCCACGCCCCTTTTTAGTCACGTGTCCCATATGCCACGCCCCTTTTTTAGTCACGTGACCCTTATGCCCCGCCCCTTTTTAGTCACGTGATCCAGTAACGTGACCCGCAGCACCTACTGGTCTATGCTCCGCCCGCATATTTTAGTCACGGGATCCAGTCACGTGACCCACGGCACCTCCTGACCTATGCTCCGCCCACAAGATTTACCCCCTCCAACCATTGAAGGGTTAGGTACCCTCTTTATAGAGCATGAGTGTACCCGACCTCCATTTTGTTTTTCTTACACCACCATTTTGTTTTTCTACTGTTTGAGGGACTTGAGGTTTTGCTGAAGCGTTAGGTACCCTCTTTATAGAGCATGAATGTACCCGGCCGCCATTTTCTTTTTTATACATCGTCATTTTGTTATTCTACTGTTTGAGAGACTTGAGGTTTTGTTGAAGGGTTAGGTACCTACCTTATAGAGCATGAGTGTGGCCGACCTCCATTTTGTTTTTCTTACACCGCCATTTTGTTTTTCTACCGTTTGAGAGACTTGAGGTTTTGTTGAGAGCATGAGTGTGCCCGACCTCCATTTTGTTTTTCTTACACCACCATTTTGTTTTTCTACTGTTTGAGGGACTTGAGGTTTTGCTGAAGCGTTAGGTACCCTCTTTATAGAGAATGAGTGTACCCGGCCGCCATTTTGTTTTTCTTACACCACCATTTTGTTTTTCTACCGTTTGAGAGACTTGAGGTTTTGTTGAAGGGTAAGGTTCCCTCTTTATAGAGCATGAGTGTACCCGGCCGCCATTTTCTTTTTTATACATCGTCATTTTGTTTTTCTACTGTTTGAGAGACTTGAGGTTTTGTTGAAGGGTTAGGTACCTACCTTATAGAGCATGAGTGTGGCCGACCTCCATTTTGTTTTTCTTACACCGCCATTTTGTTTTTCTACCGTTTGAGAGACTTGAGGTTTTGTTGAGAGCATGAGTGTGGCCGACCTCCATTTTGTTTTTCTTACACCGCCATTTTGTTTTTCTACTGTTTGAGAGACTTGAGGTTTTGTTGAGAGCATGAGTGTACCCGGCCGCCATTTTGGTTTTCTTACACCGCCATTTTGTTTTTCTACCGTTTGAGAGACTTGAGGTTTTGTTGATGGTTCAGGTACATACCTTATAAGGCATAGTGTACCCGGCCGCCATTTTGTTTTTCTTACACCGCCATTTTGTTTTTCTACCGTTTGAGAGACTTGAGGTTTTGTTGAGAGCATGAGTGTGCCCGACCTCCATTTTGTTTTTCTTACACCGCCATTTTGTTTTTCTACTGTTTGAGAGACTTGAGATTTGTTGAGAGCATGAGTGTACCCGGCCGCCATTTTGTTTTTCTTACACCGCCATTTTGTTTTTCTACCGTTTGAGAGACTAGAGGTTTTGTTGATGGTTCAGGTACATACCTTATAAGGCATAGTGTACCCGGCCGCCATTTTGTTTTTCTTACACCACCATTTTGTTTTTCTACTGTTTGAGGGACTTGTGGTTTTGTTGAAGGGTTAGGTACCCTCTTTATAGAGCATGAGTGTACCCGGCCGCCATTTTGTTTTTCTACACCGCCATTTTGTTTTTCTACTGTTTGAGAGACTTGAGGTTTTGTTGAAGGGTTAGGTACCCACCTTTTAGAGCATGAGTGTGCCCGACCTCCATTTTATTTTTCTTACACCGCCATTTTGTTTTTCTACTTTTTGAGAGACTTGAGGTTTTTTGAAGGGTTTGGTACCCACCTTATAGAGCATGAGTGTGCCCGACCTCCACTTTGTTTTTTATTCTCCGCCATTTTGTTTTTCTACTGTTTGAGAGACTTGAGGTTTTGTTGAAGGGTCAGATACCCACTTTATAGTACGTAACCTCCCCTATGGTTATATAATCATAACCTATACGATGAAGGGTCCGGTGCCCTCTTTATAGTATGTAACCTCCCCAACGGTTATATAATCATAACCTATACGAGGAAGGGTCAGGTACCCACTTTATAGTATGTAACCTCCCCTAAGGTTATATAATCATAACCTATACGATGAAGGATTAGGTACCCACTTTATAGTCTACAACCTCCCCAACGGTTATATAATCATAACCTATACGATGAAGGGTCAGGTATCCACTTTATAGTATGTAATCTCCCCTACGGTTTTACAATCTTAACCTATACGATGAAGGGTCAGGTACTCCTTTGAGAAGGTTACCTAACCTCTACATTGTTTTCGTGTTTGTGCAGCTTTCTCAATGTTTACATAACCTTTACAATATGTAACTGTATCAACATGTAAACAGGTTGCATCTTGTATAGACAAGTTGGATTATGTCCAGGTGAAATACAAATATGGACCTTGAACTGTTTATCTCTAAAACATAAATAAATGGTAGGGCTTCCTAATATTTGAATAGATTTTGAACTTTGAACTGATAATCCTTAAAACACAAATAAATAGTAGGGCCTATTCATATAACAGCTTTTGGACTTTGAGCTCTTAATACTCTATCTTTACTTATCTCGCTGAAATACAAACAAGAAAACTTTTCAATGTACTACGTATTTTTAATATCTGATAGTATAAATAATGGTCTTAAAAGGATTAACTTTTAATCCCTAAAATATATCGACGAATCGAATCGACTGTGTCACGCTGGACAATTGATTTAATTATAATCAACAAACCTGGCTCGTAATTGCACTCGAATCAGTCCTCGCCATGTTTTCGAGTCCTTTCTGCTACTCTCGGATGTCTTCGGAGCCGTACGAGACTGTTCGCTCTCATCGAGGTAGTGGGTGACACTCGCTCGTCTTCGTGTGTACTCGGATCCCAATATGATCTCCCCTAACTCTATTTATCATCTGTTTATAACACTAACACAATTCCTAAAATATATCGACGAATCGAAACGACTGTATCACGCTGGCCAAAGAGGTTATACCTTTTCACAGCTTTGAAATATTTTCAAAGTACACGAGTCGATAATAATAACAACGAACACGATGCAGTAAATTTTAATTGATGAATATAAATTAATCATTAATTCATACTCGAACTTTAAACAACTTTTCAATGTTCTACGTATTTTTAATCTCTGATGGTATAATCGATGGACTTACAAATTTATAAATATATCGATAAATCAAAACGACGGTATCACGCTGGCCAAAGAGGTTGCACCTTTTCATAGCTTTGAAATATTTTCAAAGTACACGAGTCGGTATTAATAAATTCGAATACAATGCAGTAAATTTTAATTGATGAATATTGAGGAATATTAATTAATCCTTAATTAACACTAATTCATAATTAGTACTAATTCTAATTTATATTTTATTGGTACTCTGTTCGACTTGCCTGAGTATTGCATGACTGGTCAGAGCAGGTCGACTCATGCTCGCTTTATAACGGATGGTAGGGGCACTACGATCGCTGGTGGGCAACATGACAGCCAATCAGATTCGAGTATTCTCGTCCAGAAACCAGTGGCCCTCGTGGCCTCTGCCATTTCGACTCGAACCCCAGAGATAGAACAAAGTTTTGCTGCTAGTACTGCTAAAATTGTGATAATATTCTAATTTTTCGAGTGCAACCCAGGCTATGAGATATAATTAACGACAACGAACTGAAAGAAGATACTGACTGACACGTCCGTTGAACAATTGAAGGAAGAATCAAGCGAAGAATCTTCAGAAGAAGAAATTCCGATCTTCTGTTCCAGCAAGCTTTGTAAGATGAAAGGAGAATACAAAGTGGTTGGTTTGAGCTGCGGAAAATTGTATCTCACTGGATTTATCGACTTGTCCGATTGCGACCATAGAATATTTTGGTGTTATGATTGCCATCGTCCACCTATGAAAAATTCTATTTCTTATCTAGATATCTCTGCAATAGCATTCAAGATTGATGAATTATTTAGCAGAAATCTTAGCATGGAGGAAGAAATTTCAGGAAATAGTGTAGATACGATACCTAATGACCATGACTCGACACCTGATGACCATGAATCAAGACCTGATGGCCAGGATTCAAGATCTCTCGGCCCTGATGATGTAATGAATTATGACCCTTTTATTAATGACCCTGATCTAGTAAATTACGACCCTGTTTTGGCGGCTAATAGCTACAATCCGAGTCTCGGCCCACGTCCAACAACTGAAGAAGAAATAAGAGCTTGGAGGGAACGTGTAAGAGAAGCAGAGCTAGAGATTCAAAGACAAGAAATGAGGATGCAAAAGGCTAGGATCATCGATAGAGATTTTTTGGGGGCCTTTCAAGAGATCGTTGATCAGGACATGCGAGGACTCTACTATTCGACACCCTGCGATGCGAGATTTGTTCATACCGGGGACGATACCGTGTGAGCTGTACGAAATGCTTACGTGTCTTCCCACACAGCATGCGTCTTCTTGCCAGACCACGATTACGAAACAACAGTATGCTTCTACTGCCCTCTGTCGGATCCTGAAAGTGACATAGATGATGACGATAAGTCAGAAGAATTTGTTACAGATTAATATTTATAAATTTAATTCATATTAAATAAAAATTATCAGTAATTTTGTTCTTATATTTAACAATTTATGTAACTAAAAACATCTTTTCTTATCATCTTATTATATTGTAAATTATTTCATTAATAAATAAATTCTACTTGAACTGTTGTATTCTCTCCTCCTCCCCTTTGTTAATATCATATAATGCATTAAATATATTTCCAAGAGCACAACTCCTAGTCTTCTCTTATATAGTTGCATTTCTTAGTGTTGGAATAAAAATAATATATTTGATTAAGCAATTCATTTTACCAAATCATACTATTATCCGAGATTGTTCCGAAATTATAACCTCCATTATGGAATCAGAATTTTCATGTAAGACGTATTGGTGTAATATAATATTCAAACGGCTAGATGTTTTTTTTTTTGTTTTGTCGAATGTCAGGTAGCCACCTTATAGTTAGCAACCTTCACAACGGTTACATAACCTTTACCTTATTTGGAGATTTACTCTCCACCAATATTCCGCAGCGAGCGACTACCTAAGGATTCATTTTTGTTCTAGCATCCGATCATAGCAGATCCTTCATTTTCAATCATCATGAATTCGTAAGTATATTTATTGCTTTAGCCATTTCTTATTTTTATCTAAACCTGCTCTCTTCTTATGTGAATCTGTTTTATTTTTAGTTCTATCAGAGATTTTAAAGCTCTCTTCAACCGATTAAACGATGGCGCTCGCTATGTGCATAAATTGAATTATGAATTATATTCAGATCGGACGGCCAGACATCATCGGAGAACTGGAACATGTTGAAACGAAAATGGGATTAGCGATGGTCGCTACGTTAAAGGATCATGATAATTCTATCAGAGTGTATCTTTCTAAACGTTTTAAGATGTCGGTTGAAGACATCGAGGCTTTTAACAATAGCGATGAAATAATTTCTTTAGTGTATAATGGAAGAATTGGTTATAAAGATGATGTTTCATTTATTTAAAAATTCTGTTTCTTGTATCTAATATTATGATGAAATAATTTTTTTTTGATTTTATAAAGTTGTATTTTCTTTTATTAACTATACCCTATATATTTGTTTGTGTATAAAAGTTAAACTTTTTGAGGATTAGCAGTTCAAAGTCCATTGCTTACTTTCAAAGGAAGGATTATGGGATAGCGCATTATTGCGACATCAAAATTTGTTTACTTTTTGTTTTAGAAACATCATCTTTATAACCAATTCTTCCATTATACACTAAAGAAATTATTTCATCGCTATTGTTAAAAGCCTCGATGTCTTCAACCGACATCTTAAAACGTTTAGGAAGATACACACTGATAGAATTATCATGATCCTTTAACGTAGCGACCAACGCTAATCCCATTTTCGTTTCAACATGTTCCAGTTCTCCGATGATGTCTGGCCGTCCGATCTGAATATAATTCAATTTATGCACATAGCGAGCGCCATCGTTTAATCGGTTGAAGAGAGCTTTAAAATCTCTGATAGAACTAAAAATAAAACAGATTCACATAAGAAGAGAGCAGGTTTAGATAAAAATAAGAAATGGCTAAAGCAATAAATATACTTACGAATTCATGATGATTGAAAATGAAGGATCTGCTATGATCGGATGCTAGAACAAAAATGAATCCTTAGGTAGTCGCTCGCTGCGGAATATTGGTGGAGAGTAAATCTCCAAAATAAGGTAAAGGTTATGTAACCGTTGTGAAGGTTGCTAACTATAAGGTGGCTACCTGACCCTTCGACAAAACAAAAAAAAAACAATCTAGCCGTTTGAATATTATATTACACCAATACGTCTTACATGAAAATTCTGATTCCATAATGGAGGTTATAATTTCGGAACAATCTCGGATAATAGTATGATTTGGTAAAAATGAATTGCTTAATCAAATATATTATTTTTATTCCAACACTAAGAAATGCAACTATATAAGAGAAGACTAGGAGTTGTGCTCTTGGAAATATATTTTAATGCATTATATGATATTAACAAAGGGGAGGAGGAGAGAATACAACAGTTCAAGTAGAATTTATTTATTAAAGAAATAATTTACAATATAATAAGATGATAAGAAAATGTGTTTTTAGTTACATAAATTGTTTAAATATAAGAAACAAAATTACTGATAATTTTTATTTAATATGAATTAAATTTATAAATATTAATCTGTAACAAATTCTTCTGACTTATCGTCATCATCTATGTCACTTTCAGGATCCGACAGAGGGCAGTAGAAGCATACTGTTGTTTCGTAATCGTGGTCTGGCAAGAAGACGCATGCTGTGTGGAAGACACGTAAGCATTTCGTACAGCTCACACGGTATCGTCCCCGGTATGAACAAATCTCGGCATCGCAGGGTGTCGAATAGTAGAGTCCTCGCATGTCCTGATCAACGATCTCTTGAAAGGCCCCCAAAAATCTCTATCGATGATCCTAGCCTTTTGCATCCTCATTTCTTGTCTTTGAATCTCTAGCTCTGCTTCTCTTACACGTTCCCTCCAAGCTCTTATTTCTTCTTCAGTTGTTGGACGTGGGCCGAGACTCGGATTGTAGCTATTAGCCGCCAAAACAGGGTCGTAATTTACTAGATCAGGGTCATTAATAAAAGGGTCATAATTCATTACATCATCAGGGCCGAGAGATCTTGAATCCTGGCCATCAGGTCTTGATTCATGGTCATCAGGTGTCGAGTCATGGTCATTAGGTATCGTATCTACACTATTTCCTGAAATTTCTTCCTCCATGCTAAGATTTCTGCTAAATAATTCATCAATCTTGAATGCTATTGCAGAGATATCTAGATAAGAAATAGAATTTTTCATAGGTGGACGATGGCAATCATAACACCAAAATATTCTATGGTCGCAATCGGACAAGTCGATAAATCCAGTGAGATACAATTTTCACGCAGCTCAAACCAACCACTTTGTATTCTCCTTTCATCTTACAAAGCTTGCTGGAACAGAAGATCGGAATTTCTTCTTCTGAAGATTCTTCGCTTGATTCTTCCTTCAATTGTTCAACGGACGTGTCAGTCAGTATCTTCTTTCAGTTCGTTGTCGTTAATTATATCTCATAGCCTGGGTTGCACTCGAAAAATTAGAATATTATCACAATTTTAGCAGTACTAGCAGCAAAACTTTGTTCTATCTCTGGGGTTCGAGTCGAAATGGCAGAGGCCACGAGGGCCACTGGTTTCTGGACGAGAATACTCGAATCTGATTGGCTGTCATGTTGCCCACCAGCGATCGTAGTGCCCCTACCATCCGTTATAAAGCGAGCATGAGTCGACCTGCTCTGACCAGTCATGCAATACTCAGGCAAGTCGAACAGAGTACCAATAAAATATAAATTAGAATTAGTACTAATTATGAATTAGTGTTAATTAAGGATTAATTAATATTCCTCAATATTCATCAATTAAAATTAACTGCATTGTATTCGAATTTATTAATACCGACTCGTGTACTTTGAAAATATTTCAAAGCTATGAAAAGGTGCAACCTCTTTGGCCAGCGTGATACCGTCGTTTTGATTTATCGATATATTTATAAATTTGTAAGTCCATCGATTATACCATCAGAGATTAAAAATACGTAGAACATTGAAAAGTTGTTTAAAGTTCGAGTATGAATTAATGATTAATTTATATTCATCAATTAAAATTTACTGCATCGTGTTCGTTGTTATTATTATCGACTCGTGTACTTTGAAAATATTTCAAAGCTGTGAAAAGGTATAACCTCTTTGGCCAGCGTGATACAGTCGTTTCGATTCGTCGATATATTCGTCGATAACACTAACACTGTGTTAGTGTTATAAACAGATGATAAATAGAGTTAGGGGAGATCATAGTGGGATCCGAGTACACACGAAGACGAGCGAGTGTCACCCACTACCTCGATGAGAGCGAACAGTCTCGTACGGCTCCGAAGACATCCGAGAGTAGCAGAAAGGACTCGAAAACATGGCGAGGACTGATTCGAGTGCAATTACGAGCCAGGTTTGTTGATTATAATTAAATCAATTGTCCAGCGTGACACAGTCGATTCGATTCGTCGATATATTTTAGGGATTAAAAGTTAATCCTTTTAAGACCATTATATATACTATCAGATATTAAAAATACGTAGTACATTGAAAAGTGGTCTTGTTTATGTTTCAGCGAGATAAGTAAAGATAGAGTATTAAGAGCTCAAAGTCCAAAAGCTGTTATAGGAATAGGCCCTACTATTTATTTGTGTTTTAAGGATTATCAGTTCAAAGTTCAAAATCTATTCAAATATTAGGAAGCCATACTATTTATTTATGTTTTAGAGATAAACAGTTCAAGGTCCATATTTGTATTTCACCTGGACATAATCCAACTTGTCTATACAAGATGCAACCTGTTTACATGTTGATACAGTTACATATTGTAAAGGTTATGTAAACATTGAGAAGGCTGCACAAACACGAAAACAATGTAGAGGTTAGGTAACCTTCTCAAAGGAGTACCTGACCCTTCATCGTATAGGTTAAGATTGTAAAACCGTAGGGGAGATTACATACTATAAAGTGGATACCTGACCCTTCATCATATAGGTTATGATTATATAACCGTTGGGGAGGTTGTAGACTATAAAGTGGGTACCTAATCCTTCATCGTATAGGTAATGATTATATAACCTTAGGGGAGGTTACATACTATAAAGTGGGTACCTGACCCTTCCTCGTATAGGTTATGATTATATAACCGTTGGGGAGGTTACATACTATAAAGTGGGCACCGGACCCTTCATCGTATTGGTTATGATTATATAACCATATGGGAGGTTACGTACTATAAAGTGGGTATCTGACCCTTCAACAAAACCTCAAGTCTCTCAAACAGTAGAAAACAAAATGGCGGAGAATAAAAAACAAAATGGAGGTCGGGCACACTCATGCTCTATAAGGTGGGTACCAAACCCTTCAAAAAACCTCAAGTCTCTCAAAAAATAGAAAAACAAAATGGCGGTGTAAGAAAAATAAAATGGAAGTCGGGCACACTCATGCTCTAAAACGTGGGTACCTAACCCTTCAACAAAACCTCAAGTCTCTCAAACAGTAGAAAAACAAAATGGCGGTGTAAGAAAAACAAAATGGCGGCCGGGTACACTCATGCTCTATAAAGAGGGTACCTAACCCTTCAACAAAACCACAAGTCCCTCAAACAGTAGAAAAACAAAATGGTGGTGTAAGAAAAACAAAATGGCGGCCGGGTACACTATGCCTTATAAGGTATGTACCTGAACCATCAACAAAACCACAAGTCCCTCAAACAGTAGAAAAACAAAATGGTGGTGTAAGAAAAACAAAATGGCGGCCGGGTACACTATGCCCTATAAGGTATGTACCTGAACCATCAACAAAACCTCAAGTCTCTCAAACGGTAGAAAAACAAAATGACGGTGTAAGAAAAACAAAATGGAGGTCGGGCACACTCATGCTCTCAACAAAACCTCAAGTCTCTCAAACGGTAGAAAAACAAAATGACGGTGTAAGAAATACAAAATGGAGGTCGGGCACACTCATGCTCTACCAGGTAGGTACCTAACCCTTCAACAAAACCTCAAGTCTCTCAAACAGTAGAAAAACAAAATGACGATGTATAAAAAAGAAAATGGCGGCCGGGTACACTCATGCTCTATAAAGAGGGTACCTTACCCTTCAACAAAACCTCAAGTCTCTCAAACGGTAGAAAAACAAAATGGTGGTGTAAGAAAAACAAAATGGCGGCCGGGTACACTCATGCTCTATAAAGAGGGTACCTAACCCTTCAGCAAAACCTCAAGTCCCTCAAACAGTAGAAAAACAAAATGGTGGTGTAAGAAAAACAAAATGGAAGTCGGGTACACTCATGCTCTATAAAGAGGGTACCTAACCCTTCAATGGTTGGAGGGGGTAAATCTTGTGGGCGGAGCATAGGTCAGGAGGTGCCGTGGGTCACGTGACTGGATCCCGTGACTAAAATATGCGGGCGGAGCATAGACCCGTAGGTGCCGCGGGTCACGTTACTGGATCACGTAACTAAAAAGGGGCGGGGCATAAGGGTCACGTGACTAAAAAAGGGGCGTGGCATATGGGTCTCGTGACTAAAAAGGGGCGTGGCATAAGGGTCACGTGACTAAAAAGGGGCGTACTTAGTGGTCGAGGTGAGACCACGTGGTGGTTAAGGTAGGGTCGAGGCAAGACCACGTGGCAGTTAAGGTTAGCGGTGGAGGGGATGGAGGAATCGTGCGCCAGCTCCCCTAAATTCCCTCTACTACTGACTGCTATCTACGCTGACGTTACAACAATTTTAACAATACACCACGACCCCAGGCTGGCCTCACTGACTTTAAAAAATCGCGTAGTACATTTACGAAATTGGTACTAGCTTTGAAAAATGCAGTTAAATCATGACAAATCACAACATGTAACTTTCACACTTCGACGAGACATGTGTCCACCAGCTTATATCGGCGACCAACAAATTTCTCAGACGGACATGTACTAACATTACCTTGGACTAATATTCTCATCCGAAGGATGACCTGGGGCTCACATGTCAAAATGAAAAGAAAGACTCTAAACCATTGACTGAGCTTACACGGCAATCTCTTTTCCAAATCCTCAAAACTAAAAATCAGGCAGAAACTCTAACCATGCACATGCCTACTTAAACCAATATGAATTTACGCCTGAGATTTACGGTTCAGCAAAAAAAACTAGCAATCTTTTCAATCCAAAATTTGAAGACTGATAGAAGCTCCTTGGTACGTAAGCAACAGAACTCTAAATACCGACTTACAACAACCAACTATCGTTCAACCTATACGTACCGTTTATTCCTGTTTCCATAATAATCTTCACGGAAATGACATTAGACTGAGAAACGATATGACACGGCTGACATAACCATTAGAAGAAGGCTGTAAAGGAGTTGGATGAGAGATCTCCTTTCCTGAATTAAAGGTCTAATTCAAGAAGACCTAGAAGAAGTACTGCTGGGCACTATCCTTCCTCATGCCTATCAAGGCACTCATATCTATTCTACCCAAACATTTGCTTATTGTCACTCTTTTTTTAGACAGGTGTAAATATACTGTAAAGAAAAGAAAATCATTTTATTAATTGAGAATTATGACTGTAACAAAGTTATAATTATTAAATATACTATGCAGACAATTAATTGATGAATATTTGGTTGTGAGGAACTGAAAATCAGTCCTATGCACCACAATGACTATTCTATTAAAACTTGAAGTTCGTACTTAACATAAATTTTCTACTAAACAAAAAAGTCGGAAGAATAAGCCGAAATTATTTAAAAAGTCATTTTTATAATTAAAATAATTATGTTCTAATAAAAACAGAAATAAAATATAATATTTATGAATTAACTCATGTTCGGTTGGGTTGCAATTGAAATGGAAAAGTTACAATTGAAATGGAAAAAGTTACAATTGAAATGGGAAAGATGACAATTGATTTGGAAAAGGTCACGATTAAAATGGAAATGATGTACATATTTTTGTACATATTTCATTTAAAACCCTTATGGCTTATTGAAAAATTAATTTTCTTTTATCTATAACGCATATGATAGGTTTCAAATTAAAAAAAAAAAAAAATCCTCTGATATCTAAAAGGAGAGACGTTTTAAAAATAACAGATTGCTAATTAGCAGCCTATTTCTAGACTTAGTTGTTTTCATACGAATTTTTGAGTCACTGATTTATGTATAATTACATTGGAAGTGTTACCCAGATCCCGTAATTAATCAGCATGAATAATTAAACATTTCCGAAGCCGAGACACAATAATAAATATAGGGCCAATTAAAAAGCCGGCGGTGGAAGGAGCCGCTAATAGAGACGTAGGGAGGAAGGCGGCCATTCTTCAGGACCCGGGATGCTATAACTAAGAGGATAGGAACCTCCTACGCCCGGCGACCTGCTAAATATGCACTATTTCCAGCCTCTCTGTATTATCCATTCCGTGAATTAATTACCAACCCTATATGGCTCCGATAAATCCAGATAAACGGCGCTCGGTAGACGGCTTCCATTGAACTGTTCGACAATTAGGGTGTAAATCCCAGCTCCTTGGGATTCCTCCACTAATTATCCCCATCCATATTCAAATATATCTAATTCCTCGCCGTTGGAGAAGAGGAAGAACCTCGACACCATTTGTTAGGCGGCTCTCAAGGAGGCATCCACGTGCTTCAGATTCACAGCCTTTTTTGAGTTAAGCCTGTCCTTAGGATATTTATAGCCACCTTGACAAGAATTACACTCCTATTGTCAACTCTAGTTCAACAAATGCACAGGACATTAACGGTTGCTGTTGGCAGTATCATGTGTGATAAACACGCATAAGCTAAAGAGCCGACGGCATGTTTTGCATAATTTAATCAAATACTTAACTTACAAAATATTGTCTGAATAACACAAGTAGAAATTTCCTGTATGTTTTTTTTAATGTGGTCATGTACAGTGCGTTTGTCCGTGTGTGAAGTACTGTTACAGTACTGTCACTGAAGTTGCATGAGGATCGTGTGAGGATCAGTCGCCATGTGGTAGTTATTCAGGTATTTATTTATTTAAAGCTCATTGTCATTAATAAAGCTAGGACCAGTTCTATCAATGTTTATCTTGAAGTGACATATTTGCATAGCAATGATGCAAAAGATTGGTCGTTTCATTATAGTAAAAAATTCTCCTATTAACAAGCTTCTGGGAGCAAATGCTGTGTCGGCCCCACTGTAATTATACTAACCGACTGATGATCGCCATGTTATGCCTAAATTAGATAATTATACCTTAATTATAATAATTGAGAAGTAGATCTCCAATCCGGCCTTCTCTGTAAATATGTTATTAGTGGTGATGTTATTTTTGGCCGATATCACTTAACCATGTTTTCTTAAAACGATTATTTATAGCTTAATTAGTTAAAAATGTTCCTAAATAATTTAAATCATTAAATTTAATCGGTATAATTATAAGTTTGTTTGAAATGTAGATTGTATCTAATGTTAAAGGAATGTGGGTTAATGGAATATTAATTATTGATTATAGCTAATTCACTAATGCTGTTCATAGAATACTTTATTCATTTAAAAAAAAGTTGAGCTAAATTATAATGTAAGAAAATGTAATAACTCAAACCTTGTTTCACTTTTTCAAACAAAAAAGGTTGAGTTGCATAATTATTTTCCAAATTAAGTACAAATATTTTTTAAATATTATGAGGTGCACATAAGCATATATATTTTCTAATTCTAACTAGGATGTGGTTAATTTTCCTAGAGAACGTATCACAAGACATTCTTGATGCAAAGCATTTTTATATTGAAAAATTTATAACTTTCATTATTCCGTTTATATTTTATAAGCTTGTGTATTGACATAAAATTGATTTAACAGTAGGAAGGCAAAAAATAATTAGATCAAAATAAAATTCTTTATTCCGTATATGAAAACATTTGACCAAACAAAAATTAATCATGATTTCCACATCAAAGTCTCCAACACCAAGAAAATTTATTAAAATTAATTGGCTCATCCAAATTCTGCAGTACAAATTTTCCATATTCTTCTCAGTCGCACAACCTGAACGGAATCGATAAAGGAAGAACAAAGAAATAGGTGCTTTACTGTTGCTTCCTGATGTTGGATTCTTGGTCGGTAGTAAACCAAAATATCCAACTTTATATTTTTAACAAAATATAAAACAGACAGAAGAAGGAGAGAAAAAATTGAAGAAGAACGAAAATAAATCCTAATATCAGTTTTGATACACGTTATATATTACATCCGCTATATGTTTGTAGTAATTAATTTTGGCGTAAATGACCGTTGGAACATCTTATAATAATTTAGCACAAGGGTGCAAGCAAATTCTGTTCTTTTCTGAAGTCATTATTATTTCTTTTCAGATTAAATATCCACACTATATTCAGGCTTTACATTCGAAAATGTCAGATTTGTCGAAAAAAGTCTTGGAATTTAGACAATTTTATAAATATCTGCTTATATTACTATAAAAAATACTATAACGATTCTAACTTCGTTAGGGATATCAATTATTTTGGTAGAGAAGACACGATTTATACATCGACAAATATGGTTTGAAAAGTGTCGAGGGTGACATGAGCCCTGTAAATATTGGTTATACATACCATTGTTTTTAGTTATAAAAATCATGGCTTATATTTTGAAGAGTAAGGTTAGTAAATGTATGAACTATCTATTTGTCAATGCAATGGTAATTCTAAGATAAAAATTCGATGTTATTTAATATTGGTTCTTCCTTTGAGTTCGGATTTAGAACATTTTAGTATATCTTTCTTAAAATGATAGTATCTGATCGCGAAAAAGAGAAACCTTAGATTCGCATACAAGAACACCGACTCTGGTGACTACATAATGAATTCGATCTCATAATCTAACAAAGCAATCGTGATCCTGCAGTTCACTTTCCGAGTCCATAGCGCTCCGCAGGCTATTAACAGTCTGGCCCTTTTTAGCCAAAGCTGAAGGACCAGGGAACTTTATGTTCCTATTGAGTAGGGATTTATTAAAATTTCGTCTAGATTTGGTTTTCTAATGAGAAAAGAGAGCGTACATGGCCAGCACTAAACTGCGACACTATTCGGCTCGTTGCATATGCATGTCTACCTGGAAAGTGTCTTGGAGCATCGAGGGGGGCCCGCTATAAATATTTATGTCCTGAGGACGTCCTATCCAATGGTCCCTTTGATGATGATGATGATATCTGGTCTTGTTTGTTGTCCAGGTCCAGCCTGCAATTAGATGCTCTTCCTGTACCTGGAGGCGGCACGATTAACCTTTAATGTTCTCCAGCATCACCTGCCCTCCGAGCTGGTGCAGTTTATCAAAGGCTGTCCCCGTGGGCTGTGGTCAATAATTAATTAAAGAGTCTTGAAGGCATCAGTCTGCGGTAACCGTAATAAATAGGTTCATAATGAATTTATAGGGATTGGAAATAAATATATATTAATAGGTAATAAATTGTGATTACTTAACATAAACAAAAATAAAATAATAATAATTTAATGCGAATATTGAATAGATTATCAATCTGCCAATCAATGTGCCCTAGTTATTATTACATAACACTGATTATGACTCTGATTCATTAAAATTAATAATTAAATCTTTAATTATTTTTAATTAATTAATCAATAATTAATCGTGTGTTATTAATCATAATAATTAATAATTAATCAATTATTTTCTTGATTTTTAAATCTTAAATTATTTTATCTTTCATATAAAGTATATCCGTATTAAATTATACAATTATAATATTTAATAAAGAAATAACAACGATATTTTAACATTTATGACACATTATAAGTGATAATATTAGCTCACTTTTTCAAAATTAAAACGGTCTGCAAAGTATTAATATTTCAACTTCTCAAAAATTTGAACTATAAGGGATAGCGGGCATTCTGAATGAACAAATTTGTCTTTCTCCACCCATGAAAATCATCAAAGCATTTGTTTATAGTGTGACCTTGAATAATGTATTTTAATCTGAATTGAAACCTAGAAATAAAATGAGTTGTGCCTTCCTGCAAGTACTGTTCATACAAAGATCTGTTTTATTTTTTTTTATTTTAATCCCTCATATATGAAATGACTTAATTATTTAAAAGAATTCAGTGTAAAAATTAGTTCATTCATTTATATTTATTTTTTATAGTTTTAAATAAATAAAAATAATTTTTAACAGATAATTTCTTGTTAACAGTCTTAATAATTTAAAACATTGTTTCATGGGGACTCTTTGAATTTGATTTTTTTTTTGTTCTATTTAGATTTAACCTATAAGGTAAGGAACCGTTGAATGAAAAAAAATTACTGTATTGATGGTCAACTTAACAGATTTGGTCATTATAGCAATAATAGTAGGAAAATATCTGATCTACATTAAAATCTGTTTTAAGTAAGTGTTATAATAACATCAAAATATTTAAATATACAAAATCCAAACAGAGTATAATAATTATGGAATTACATGATTCGCTCAAATCTTATCTTGTTAACCCGAAACTATAAAATTTGCACTTACATCTGCGAAATTGATTTTTATACTCAATATAGCTCTCAATTTTGTTTCCATATGAGAGACAATGAACTGAGCAATTTGTGAAACGGCCCAAGAAAAACTTAGAGGAGAAACGGAGAGAACAGTAGTACTTAATCGTCTCAAGACAGACGATCCTCTAGATAGCTCATGAAAAAAAAAATAATACCACATAGTATTTATAATTCCACAATAGTTCTCAAACTGTTTGATCTGGCAGCACACTGAAATTATTAATCAAAACACGGCACTCCTATCATTATTTTATTCTATTATTTACTTATTATTATTTATTTGTTTTTGCTTTTTTAAAGTTCGGAAAGATATGAAGGACAAACAGTATTTGGATAAATAATTAAAGTTTTTAAAAGTAAGTATGTTTATTTCCGAACAACACAAAAACGTACAAGTTATTTTAATGGTATCTGGTGATAAAATGTAGACTTAGTGTTAGGTATGCACATGATATTTCTTTGATATTAGGTTATATTTTTGATAGACATACTCTCATCTCATTTTCAGGGACTACAGTATTTGTTTTAATATTTGCGAGTGCTGATAATCCCAGTTCACAGAAATGCGATAAGTATAGAAAAGTGCAATAAAACATATATTGGAATATTCCTTCATACTTTTTTTTTCTCTAAAATTAATGTTGGCTCATTTCTGAATGCTTCTAGTACGATCGTTATATTTATTAATTAATTCCTCGGCTTCTGTAAGGCTTGACGCGCTTATTTCTGGCATTACCTCTTAGGTTCAATATTAAACCCAATATGTAATCTATAACCACAATGCACCTAGGAAGTATTCGAAGATCCTTAAACATTACATGTGACTCTAACTAAGGGTACAAAGACATTTGGATAGCAAACTATTTGTCCCTTGTAATGGAGCACGATCCTATTGTCCTCTTCCTCCTATTGGGATCTGTATCAACGAATCAAAGTGGTTTCGTGTGAACTCTGTTTCCTTCTCACCCATCGGAAGATAGAGATGTCCAAGTTGATTGGGTATTGTTTCTGCTACGGAAACGGTCTCGTCAGAGGGTAAGACAGGGTTAAACGAACCGTGAAATAGCCACTTTTGGCGATAATGATATCAAGATTATGACAGGCACTTGGTAGAGTTGTAAGACAGGCCGAAGTTATAACATCATAGGATGACTTCCTCCGTCGACTAGGGTTTTCAGGAGAGTGGGACTCCAGGTGAGGAGGTGAGGATTGCAATATCTGCAATGGCTAATGGCCTAAGTCACAGTTGTCAAGAAAGATAGAGAAGCAAAAAGTGATGCCGGTTTAATATATCATAAAGATTTTAATATAAAAAGTAAAATTTGTTACCTATCAGAAGGCTTATTTGCTGCAAATACATTTCTTATGGTATAAATTCTATGTAGTGAAGTAAAATATAAAGATCGTAGAATTTAAAGGTTAATTTTAATATAAACTAGGGATCATTTCCAAGTAAAATAACAAAAAAAGGCATTTAATGTAATTTATGTTAGGAGTGCTTCCTTAAGTATTAATATTATAAGTTGTAATGCTAAGTAGTGGCGTACGCAGGGAGGGGGATTGAGGGATAAATCCTAATATGGCGATTATAAATATTTAGGTTAGTACTTGCCTTCTTCTTATAAAATCCTCCCTGAAAAAACTTAAATCCTCTCCCCGAAAAATTTCTGCGTATGCCTCTGATGTTAAGAGAGAAATACAAATAAATTAACTTTCAAAAGCGATATTTAAGTGATTATAGACACACTGAGATTGAAATAAAATTATTTGTTCCAGGTTTATATTCATAATGTAAACATTTACAGGTTATTAATGTACCGCTTTCCGAAAATATAGTCATTAACCCCTTAATAATTGAGAAAATATTAACTGTTCTTACTGTTTCCATTTTTTGTTTCTTTGATAAAACATATTTCAAGATAATTTTTAAAAAATATTGAATTAAAACATTTATTTTTAATTATTGACTGTTAAAGCGTGGTTTTACATGAATGGTAAACATTTTAGTTGATTTCACGTAATCATTAAACAATATATTTTGCTAAAATTAACAAATAACAGGTACAATTAGAGCCCGATAAGGATCTTGAGTTTAGTATTTAGTTGGAAAATAATCATATTTAACCAAGAGTTATGCAAAGTCATCTGGTGAACAATCAAACACAATCGCCTTGTTTTTTGTCCATCCAATATAAGCATCAGATACCCATTTTATAGAAAATTCGTGTCCTCAAAGAGGATACTCCGCCCACAGAGTCAAACCAGAGCTGATAGAACAGAAAACAAAGTGTGCGGTATAGCCAGACAATAATATGGTATTTGGAACTTCACAGTCTTGTCCACTGAATCACCACACTCCATAATTAAACAATACAGCTGAATTGTAGAAATACAATTGGAACATGAATTTTACATAAACGATAAATTGAAAGCTCTGTAATTATAAAATCGAGATGAATCGCTTTATAAATTAATGCGTATGTTTAGGTTTCTTTTTCTTTTTTTTTCTCGAATTGCTCAGTGAATAACTTTTAAAACGTATAATGATTGGTTAATATTATCTATAACCAATACTCTCCACCCAATCAATATTTTCTTAACTGCTTTACTTGTAGACATCGTTCTTAATAATTGCGTCTGGCAAACAAGGATTCTTATCTTGTCGCCTACCTTAACAGCACCGTCTATTACTTATGAAAAGTAATAATTAACCGACGATTTATTAATGTAATAAATAAAGCTGTAACCCGATATTATATATAGCTTATATATATTATATATATATATATATATATATATATATATATATATATATATATATATATATATATATATATATATAGCTGATAGGATATCTTCATTATCTTCCGATGGTTACACCTGTGAAACAATTCTTTAAGAGTTAAAAGTTTTAATTTTATTTAATATTTTATATATAAAATCAAAATTGTTTTTAGCCGTTTACATGCTAGTTTATTAATAAGTTTTTCGGCTATTGCACACAGAGTGCTTGATTTGGCAGACGGGCTTCGGGGACCGAAACCCTACAACAACCAAAAATAAGACAAAATAAGTTTGGAAGAATTAAAATAATTTTTTTAAGACTTTATTATCCTGATTCCAAAATGCTTTATATTTTTCCTCTATCTTCGTAAATGGCCGAGATATGGGAATATGAAATCTCCAATCGGCCGTCAATTTAAAATGTAATGGCAGATGGTAATGTTGAATTCGTAGAATCATTCTGGCGTGACTTGTAAATTGACAAATTAAAAAAAAAAAAAAATCAGCCCAGTAGTCTCTGACAAAAAACCGCGGATGGGGGACGGACGGATTTTTAAAATTAGATTTTTGCATTCATGTATCTTGAAACGTGAAACCCCAAAGTTTGAGGAAGAGAGTTAATTTATTTTTATCTTGGTCGATTATCGATTACAAAGATTCATTATTGAAAATAATAAACAAAAATCAAGAAACACGCCAAATCACGTCTTACATAAATTGGTTTCAAAGACAGTGCGAAATGAATTATAACCGTTAATTTTTTTAGAGAAATTATTCTTTCAGTTTTTAAGCTATCAAAGTAACGCAGACTTCCTCCACGTCTTTTATTTATTCTGAAGTTTCATAATCCAAAACCCAACTTCAGACCTCACTGTTCTTTATCGTGTACTCAAATTTGTCTAATTTGTATTAAATAAACTATTGTATTGTCACTTAATAAGATCATTTGTAGGAACACACACTATAGGCGCCTGCTGTCTGGAACTATCTGGTGACATTTAATTAAGTGGCAATGTAATTGTTTATATTATATAAATATGACAAACTGGAGCACGACGCAATAAAGCATAGAGAGGTTTGAAGAAGAGATTTGTGATCCCGAAACGCAATGGTAAAGTATAAATAAATGTTAAAGAGGCTTTCTTTGATGCCTATAAAACTTTATTAATGAGTGCTTAGAAATATTATGAAATAGTGGTCAATGATGAAATATAATGTTCAGAGAATATATGTCCTTTTATGAGAAAAGTTATTTTGCAATTGGCCGAGACAGACTAAACAGGAAATCGTTTCATAGCTAATTGATGATTATGGTTTAAGAATAAACTTCTTGAACATACCCTCCCTCTCAATAGTGATATAAATAAATCAAAGGAGAATGGCTAATTAATATATTTTACCTTCGATTAAATAATTTCCTATTTAAAATGTGATGTATGGATGGACCTTAACAGAAAAATTTGCATGGTTTGGAAATTAAATAAGGTGAAGTTGGATGAGGATAATTAACATTATGACTGCAATTTGAGAGACAATCTAGATAGGCATCGGCTAGAGAGAACGAAATTGAAAAGATGGGCGATAAAGGTGATTAGTGATGCAATGGGCAGGCAAGCATGTGAAGGATTTTTCAAAGCGATGTTAGAACCGTCTATTTTAGCCTGATAATGCTGACATTGACAAAATAATTCTTCCTGTTCTGCACAACATAAATAATTCAAACAATAAATTAGGCGAAGGATGTTGGTTTCAGGTTGCCTAAAAGAAATAAGACACTTTGGCTCTTTTCCTTAATGACGAACCTCTTTAGGAATGAAGATTATTTATTTTCTTGATGTGTAACAGTTCATGTTCAAGCTAGTGTTCTTGACATTAACCTACCTCATTTTCATCTTAATGGCTAACTTTAATTGTTGCTAACAAACCTATTAATTTAATCAGATAATGTCTTAATAAAGCCCTATATTTTTTTTTCAAATCATCTTAAATTTATTATAGAATAACTACATAAACATAAAATTTATATCTATAGTAATATAAACATAAATTTTTAAATAAAACAATTTATGTTAATAATGTCTAGATCACTGAAAAGGATATAAATTATAAAAGAAATTAAAAACATTATGGTCAATTTAAATCTAATAATTCAAGAATCGTAATATCTATCCTTAGATATTATTATCATGATATATATGAATTAGAATTAACAAATTTAGTTTACATCCGCATGATGCTATGGAAGGATCAATCTATTTAGGGATTGATAAATCATTTGCTACTTCTATAATTTTGTTTTTATTGAAAACTGAACTAGCAATGCGAACTACCATTGCTAGTTCAGTACTAGAACAAACCAATACAAACTTTTCTGTTTGATATAATCTACTTAAACTTTGAACTGAAGATGAATGTATAACAGTCGAAACTAGTTTTAAATAAAAACAAAATTATAAAAGTGGCAAATAATTTATCAATCTCTAATTAACACATTTATATCTACCCAAAGGATACACGAATCCGAAAAATCGAATTTTCTCAATATTTTCTGAAAATTATACGATTACTTCAACTCCTTAATCATCATAATTTTAACGTTTTACAACTGCATTTCACTAATAAGGGGAGGTTACAAACGTGGAATAACTGATTTCAATTAAATTTGTTAAGTGATACTAGGTAGAAAAATATTAGACACGTGGTTGAGGGTGCTTGTCAATGCGCCCAAAGAGCAGAGAAAAAAATATTTTACATAATTTCAGCAATTTTTTATATAACTGTTATTTACATTTGTTTTGCATGGATTTCAAGGTTCTCGTATGCTAATCGAATTTTTTTATAAGAAAAAATATTGACGTTTAAAAGAACAAAAAATTTGAAAAACAGATTATTGCTATTTAATTATATAAAAATAGGTTAATGAAATTAACTATTATAAATGTTTGTTTATAAACGCTGTTCAGAATTTAAAGCGCTTGATTAGCCAGCTATAGAAAATAAATCATAAGAAGACTGTTTTTGAATTTTTTAAACAAAGGATTTTATTTTCAATAAAATTGTCAAATAAATACAACTATTATTAATTATTATTATAAATAATCAATTCAGAACCATAAAATTATCTATTTACTATCATAGGTACAAACAAAAACCGAACAAAATGAAATCGTAATAGGTGTCGTAACTTCGAATAACAAGCACGGCAAGATTTTTCGCACTATGATGGGAGAGTTCGGACCACTGTGCCTCCAAACAAAGTGCGGCAAGATATTTTTTTCAGGGCGAAAAAAAAAGTTTATATTCGTTTTCTAATCTCAAAAAAACCTTAAATACGAATTTTCATAGCAATCGAAAATTTAAATTTATTTGCTTAAACTTCAAAACGACTCCACCGGTGTGGAATCTGAGGACTCTATGAACTATAAAAAAAAGCACAACCCCGACATCTTTCCAAAAATCGCAACCGGAAATATAAAATAAAACATTTGAGAAGTTTTTCAATTATTTCACACTACTTTTTCTCCCTTATAAAGTCATGAAATATAAAGGTTATTGATATAGATTCATTCATTCTGGAGTGGCGCGACAACTCGTCACCGAGTCCAGACCTCCTCCAAAAGCCTTCGCTATTCGGCTCGGTCTGTTGCAGTTTCGGGTACCTCCGCATCCGCCGCGACGGAGTCCGACCAGTTGATATGGGTTAGAGATCAGATGATCTCTAAAAATTTTTTTATTCAACTTTGAATGTTTAATTTGGATAAAATCCTCCACATGATTCATATAAAATTCTTATTTAAGAATTTCAAAGAACAGTTGGAAAAAAAAATAGATAGACTAATTTTAAAAGTTAAGTTCGAATTTTAAAGTAAATATAGTCTCCCCACACCTTTCTTTCTCCCACTTAATATTCTTATTTTTTCTCTCTCACAATTTAACGATTTTTCTTTTCCTTCTTATTTTGAGAGGGCAAGGGAGACCAATCAATTTTTAAAAAAATTTTTTGTAACATTCAGGCAAAAATGGATAATGCGAAATTAATGATTAAATTCGCGTAGAATATTTTACTTATGTGCAGTTTGATAAAAGAAATTTCATTATTCTACAGTGATGATTTGCAGAGCATGCTTTAATCTGTTAAATAGCACATGCCAGGCCTATACATTGGGCTACACTGGAAGAGTACAATAAGAGATCCTTGAACAGCAGACTGATTATCAAACGATTAACGCTTAGACAAAAGGCGCGCTCAAAGAAAGGCAATCCAGAAGCGAAAATTAAATGAATAGCAGCCAATTATAGAGAAACAATAAAACCAAAGAAAGTTGAAAGCAGTATTTCAAGCTTTCTTGGATAATTTTCAAGTATAGAGAAGTAATAGATGGATAATTGTTGTTTATTTTCTATAATATGTTTTAAAATTTAGCAGATTTCATGTGGATCTTTAAATCCTCGTCATTTTAAACAGAAATTATTTTCAGATGAATTCTCCTTAAGCAAATTTTTTAAATAATGTATTTAGTTTTAGAATAATTCGGAAAAATACAGTGAAGTTATATTAAATTAAATTGTTTTTGATCGAGACTCGCTTTGATTAGACTCAGTTTGATTAGATTCACTTTCATCCATACCTTTTGTGGCATATTAAGATAATAATGAGATTTGTGACTTACTCTGAACAATATTCTGTACCAACATTGTACCCCCAGTATAAAGGCTTCGCATGTACAAAAATGTTTCTGAAAGACAAGCATTTTCAAATTTCTTTCCTCTCTATTCCAGGATAACAATTCTTAAATTTTAATTATTGAAGTTTGTTTTGGCTGTTAACATCTTTCCAAGTTTACTCCCAAGAATGTGAAGATTTGTTGTTTTTAACTCAAATTTCTCTCCCATTGAGTTTTTTTGTAGATACCCTAACAGGGAGCGTCGAACGGTACCAGCGCATCTTCAAGGTTTAATAGGACTGATGTAATTGGCCGAGGTGTTCGGGGTGGTCCAAGTGGTCACGACTCAAATTCGACCCTCGCACGCAGGGAGAGAGTCATATATCTTTAGCAGGGCGGTAATGAGCAGGCAGCGGTCAATTAGCCCCTGTGATCCCTATCTCGGACTATATCCACTGATAACGGAACAGGAGCCCAATAGATAACGTGCCTTACCTTTCCTTTAGTTAAATCCTTTTTTTAACTAAGAGCTACTGGCCAAGTTGCGGGGCTGCATACATCCCTACAACAGTGCCTCTTTAAAGTAACGCACGAAGCCTGTTATCTAGATATTCTAATGATGCAAGGTCTACGATAACAGTATTTAGATAACAATGATCAAGTGGAACGAAATAGGCGAAAGAGAAAATAAAATAGTAGAATATGAAATACTATTTGTTTTTTTATTATTCTTTTCAATTTCCTATTGGAACAACTACAGACGCTCAGCAAATAGGATTTTCCAAATAATAGCATTTCTAACATGCGTGAAATTTCTTCAAGTTGTTATTGGAATTTCAAAGTTTTATTGGCCACTTACTTTATGGGTGTGTTGTCCATGAAGATGTGAAAGGTGATTCCTTCGTTGTCTTCAGTGGGCGTACCTGAGTCTTTGTGCTTGATTCCTTCACTGACGTAAGCCACATTGGTTTATTATATAAATTAGTCGTTTTTTTCAATTTATTTATTCATTAAATTTTAAAACTGTATTAAAAATAATAAGTGAATCAAAACCGTGGTTCTGTTATAAATAAGCTTTTTCACTAATTTTATATTTATATATAATAATAAACTTAACATTTTATAAGGAGTGGCAGGCTCCTTGTTGAAATGTGAAAGTATCACAACCGAGACAGTATTAATGCTAGTGAAATAAAATCTGTCCTTACTTGCGGTATAAACAGTTATTAATTCATATCACAATAATTATAATTGCACTTAATCTTGATAATTTAATTCTTGAAGGTACTTATTTTTTAAGTGATTAATGCTAAAAATGAAGGGAAGGTCAGTATCTATTTAAATATTTTAAATTGAAATTTATTCTCACGAATAATTCTGTTTTTCTTTTTTTAAAGGTAGTGTATTAATTAATTTATTTTTCTTCTTTTACTTGTTAGATATCTAACCACTTTATATGATGTTTATAGAATTTTGGGTTTCAAAATAGTACCGCACTGTAATGCAAATTTTACATGACTGGAAGGAACAAAACCTCGGTTTTCATTAATTTTAATCAAGTAAATCCTCAAAGATTTTTCATGTTGGATTTATATTTTACTCTCACTAATTTGGAAAGCCCACAATTTAATGTTATCTGTAATTGTCAATCATTGCATTTATATTTTTAATATAGTTATGATATTAAAAATATGGTAACATATTGAACAATAATCATAATCGTCAAATCATTTTTCTAAAAATTGAATCTCATTTTTCGAGAACGATTAAGCAATTCATTCTAGCTTAGTTACCTATCGATGTCAATTATGATTCAGTATCTTATGTATCTGTTGTGATTGCGCTAAAACAACTTGAAAATGTCATGGATTTTTTTATTTTATTTTGTGCATATGTGCATATATATATATATATATATATATATATATATATATATATATATATATATATATATATATATATATATACATATAAGCTGGGATAAAGTGTCCACTCCAAGGGACATTGAATTTTAACGAAACAATGATTGGAGTTTGCCGGATATATACTTTGAATCTGCATATTATTAAGTGCCATATCAATGTTTATAATTAAGAAAATACAAAGCAATATATGCAATATATATGACCCATTAGCATTTTTCGGGAGGCCTACTTTTCCCTATCATATAGGGTAAAGTGGTCAATGCCAAGCCTCTTTTCTCAAATAGGCTTTTAACAGGAAAACAATGCGCGTGATTACAGTGTTTATTTTACAATTGATTATTCTTAATACAATAATACAACAAATGAAAAACTCAACTAAAATTAGTATTGTTCATTGTTACCTAGCAGCAGGACGAAAAATATGCAATTCAAAATGCCTATTCAGGACGAAAAATATGCAATGGCCACGTTTTCTTTCCTTCCCTAATATTAAAATCTTTTATAAAACTATAAAATTTATTTTATTCTTATAATTTACAAATTTTGATAAATAAAATTGGTTTAAAGTCATTCTTGTGTTCCTAAATAAGAAAATAAATGAAAGCAATTCAATTAGAAGAATATGTTTAAACAAGCTTTTAAATTCAATTTAAGTAGCAATCGGAGGCACCGCTTTGCCTCTTTACACGTTGTTTCATTAAATCACAACTACTAAGGATTAACATTCTAATACATCATTTACAATATTATTTTAGAGTTAATTAGAAAGAGATTTCAATTAAAAAAATTCATCAGTGATTAATGACAAAATAACGAAAATAAAACCAAACATTTACTTTATATCAATATTTGAAAAAATAGAAAATTTGTTGTAACTCAGTTTGGCGAACTGATCACTGGCACTTTGACATAACACTAACGCCTTATCTTCGAGTTAGTGTGGAGATTATAAATATTCAATTTGCAACTTATTTTGTGTGCAGACTTTTTAGATTTATCTGTCGCTCATAACCATTTATTTTCTTGCATACCCTAAAAATAAATGTAAAATCACTGAATCAAGCACTGCTTCTAAATAAATACTAACAAAATAGACCTAACAAGACTTGGCCGATGTACCATTGATCATTCACGGATCAATTTGTTTCGTTAACCAAGCTAATCGGGCGTGGATATCCAATGCAGCCGATAATTATATAGCCTGAATGGGAATCTGTTCATCTCCTGATCCAATCCTCTGATGGTAAGAAGTATAATTAGGGAGTACACGCGGACGGCCGATAAGAGGAGGATTGCCTTACAGAGGATAACAACTATTTGTTTTAGAGGTATTGATCTTTTATTTCTTCCATGATTGTACGTACTTTCTCGAGATCAATATAAATCAATAGGAGGTTCTAATACGAAAGATTTATTTCTTTAAAATAACTTTTAAAAAAATCTGATGTAGTGATAAAAAAATCAACATGCTTCTACGCCTAAGCTATAAATTGGTGGCTCGTTGGGGATAAAAAAACAGAACAATTTCAGATAATGTCCCACTTCAGGCAGGCCAATTTAAATCAACATCTAATATGATACATATAGATATAAAAGTCTTATATAACAAATTTAAAATAGTTTACAATAGGTTACAATTTAAATAGTTTTTGAAGAAAGGTTATTATGACCAGTGAATAAATTAACATTTCGGATTGGCCATTAGTAACCAAAATCTAGTAGTTTATTTGTATTGGCTTACAAGTCTTATATTTCAATATAATTTTTGATGAAAGACTACTAAATTTGAGTAGTCAAAATTGATTCTGTTGAAATCTAAAAACTGAAAATTTTCGCGATAACAATACTTTCTTTACTGCGAACAATGTTGTATAATAAAAATGATTAAATGTCAAAATGATCAAACTATTATTTACACTCTAGCATATATACGTATAATTCAACTTCTTATTTGCCTATGAGAGATATAGAAACACCACCAATAGATTTTCTGGAAAGTAATTTTTCTGTTATCAATATCGTTTTTATGCATAGGAAATTTTCCGTTTCAATATATTTATTGAAATATATTGTAATGGAAAATTTTGCAATGCATTGACTAATCCTTTATTGGCTAATATCATTTTCACGTCAATTTAACCTTTTCCAAATCAATTGGCACCTTTTCCAATTCAATTGTAACCTTTTCCATTTCAATTTTAACTTATTCCATTTCAATTGTAACCCAACCGGACATGAATTAATTTGATATTATTTATTTTATTATTGAAAAATAAATAATTATTTTCATTACAATAATGACTTTTGAAATAATTTCGGCATATTATTCCGATATTTTTTCGTTTACTAGATAATTAAGATAACGTGCTAATTTCAAGTAATTTAAATTTTTGAAATAAAATTGTTGTTTATTTAGTTTTAAATATTTATAATTTTTTATTTATTTGGGAGGAGGATGAAATCGGTTTGGTGATCGTTCATTACGTTTTCGGAATACTAATGTCAAATTTACTATTTCCGAATTTACTATCGGATTTCCCATCGCGCATGTACAATTTGCTTTTCCGTTACTCTTGGAGTTTTCTATGATATAGGGATTGTTCATTAGGTTTTCAAGGGTTCTGATTCTATTTCTTGAATCGGATTTTGGATCGCGCATGCGCATTTCGCCTTTTCGTTACTCTTGAAGTTTTCTATGATATAGGGATCGTTTATTAGATTTTCGAAGGTTCTGTTTCCGTTTTTGAATTAAATTTTTTATCGAGCATGCGCATTTCGAATTACTGTTACAGTTGATATTTCCTTGATACAGGAATCGTTTATTAATCCAATTTACAATTGACTTGGAAATGCTATAATATACACACGCTTATTAACCAACGGGCTTATACCTTTAAACACAACTAACTAAAAATTTATATTAAAAGTTTTTTTGTTTTTTTCGCTTCGTCCTTAGCCTCAAATGAATCTTCTTACGCCTCTTTTTCTTTATTCTGGTTTCTAATTGCTTGACATTTTCTAGGAAAGCTCCTATCCCAGGCGCAGGAGATTCTGGATGATATCGTTTGCCCGATGCTGGAGCCTGTTCGAGGATCGGCTTATCTGTAAATCTAACAACCCCCAGCCAGGCCTATTAAGTTAGTAATAGCCTTATCAAATTACATTATCAGGAGGGAACTATCCGCAGACTAGGTGCACTAGTACCCGCCGAGATCAGCTACAGATTGCCAGGCCTAATAATTACTACGCACGTCAGTTAGTCACATTGAGTTAGGGAGGAGCTGCTTCTATATTAATTAATTTATTTTGGGTTGTTTATCATTCGATGATCGATGGCGATATTCCTTATCTTAATACAATAAAAAAATAGTAATATTTCTTGTATATGAAACAGTCCTAGCAATTGAATTTTACAGGAATCAATAATTTCTGTGTCATTTGCAAGAATTTTTTTAAGCTAACTATAGTGTTTGGACAAACAAAGTTTGAAATATTGAATAATCTTTATAATTTATGAATAACAAAACAGATAGCAACAGAAAACTGTTCTTGACTCAGGTATGCTGTTTTAGCTAGAAATAGGGTATGGTGTGGCATTTAATTTGAACAAAATGTATACATCATATAAATCATACTTTTTATCACAATTAATGAAAACAGCACTTATATATTACATTATTATAATTAAGATTTATATGTTTTACTATCCTTATGGTACGTAATCATATTCTCCATCAATCACTTCTGGATTTTCAACAGTTGCCCAATTAAATATTTTTTATAAAATGGCATAGGCTCTTCCAGAATACCATCCAGAACTCGTTTCGTCTAATTCTTTATTATTAATTGGAGCTTTGATGCATAGGCTTCGGCAGATGGAAGTGGCACAGGATTTTAAAGTAATTTATCAAGATGAATGTAGGTTTAACGAATCCATCAATAAATTCTACGGCTATAATAGTGCCTTTTTAATTGAAATCAGAGGTGGAGTAAGCCAACTCGGGGCCTGTAGAAAATGTTGCCAGGAGGCTTATTTTTCTTATGATAATAAAATAAACCAACTTTTACAAACAAACAATTCTCGATCTAAAGTGTGCAAATTTAGAGATAACATTAGACAAATCAAATTTCTAAGTAACTTACACTCAATATTTATTAAGGTGACGATGTTGACCCATCATGTTCCTTTTTACAAACGTGTTGTTCTTCGCTGAAGTTAGTAATAGAAGTTGCAGGGTCATTCACCAGTATCCTTGGAGTACATTTTACTTTCGTTTAGTTGTTGGCTTGTGGAAGATGTTGCTGCAATGGAAACAAGCTGTGCCTACTAACTCTCTTTGTCTTGAAGTTGATATGGCATAATTGGGAGGACTCGCTGTGCATTTGAATTCAGTTTCACTTTTCGACAAAAGTGGCTAAAGAGTTGCTGACCTCAATGATAATATTGGTAATGATTCTTCTATAGAACTGCCTTAATCTACTGCACAATGGGACACGACTTCTCTATTTTCTGCTTCGTTTTATTGGGATTCAGCACCATTACGGCGACAATAAAAAAATCAGGCAGCTTGCGAGTTCTTGATATAGGCATCATCTTGTTTCATTTTTTCTTTTTCATCCCTTCCTTTACAGTTTGCACTTCAAGAAGCGTGAGGTCGACTCGTATCAAATGGACTATCTCGGTCTGGTTAGAAGGGTTCAGTAATAGTTGTGCAGCCGCGTACCGGGCTGAGCAACAGAATACCCAATTATTGTTCCAATAATTAAATATATCTTTCAATTATGTAAAATAATAATTAATAAAGCTGTGTTTAATTGTCAGGAGTGGCATACCTACATCCAATGCGTTACACCTCACCACTGCCGAAATCCCATTTGCCAGAAATGGTCAGGTATGGTATATTGAAAGAAAAGAAAAAAGTTTGGGTAGAAGGAAAATGAATTTGAAAATAAGATATGATCCTCCTACTTCCTACTACTACTACGTATAAATGCAGATGTTTGGGCAGTATTTCATGATATGACAATTTACTCATGATGGTACATCATAATAATAACAATGAGTTTATTGGAAAGTATTGGTTACAGAGGAAACGCCAACAGCAGACCACATTGTATACAGACAGCTATATATTTATTTTAAAAGGTACCTAAATGAACTCCATTATAGAAACAAAAATAAATAAAAATGTATGACGTGTATATGTCCAAAATCGAGGGTCAAAAAAATACTTGACATGTGGTTTTTGAAATGATCAATGTCATTCATAAGTTATTTTTAAAAAAAACCTAAATTGTTAAGCGTTTATAACAAGTCAACTTCCAAAAAAACTTAACTAACTATAACTGTTTTTTAAGTCACCCATGGCTGATTATCCTAAAAATCCGAATTCTATGGAAAATAATGTCAATAGGCTTCCTTCCGCCTAGCTCATTATTAAACCGTTGACAGAAAAATCTTGTGATATGGAGGTAGAATAACAATACAAATCAGCAGGTAGATGGAGTAAGCATTATTCTCAACGAACTCATACATGATAAAAATGAATGTTGCTAAACATTATCTTATATAAATTATTAATTGCGAAACTGCTCTAATGTTTAGCACAATACTATCTTCCAACTGTTATTTCCCTTTCATTGATAACACAACTGCTAACTCTGCTGTTTTTGGCGGAAATATTTTTCTTAAAGCAGCCAGCGAATGAAATGAAATCACAACAATGATATGTCCACATTTAAAATCTTAACATTTTTATTTTTATAAAAAAAATAATTATTCCTTGTGAGAAAACTCCCTTTCAACGTAATATTAAAATAGTAATAACGAATGGAGAAATATTAACTCTTTAACAAACTGATGTACCTAACTTATGTACCTAATAACTATCATAATCATTCTTGGATAATTTTTACTGATATTAGAAATTAGCCTTATCTAATTTTTATTTTATTTGTTTGAATTCAGGTTAAGGTGCCCAAGTACAACGGCACATAAACATTATCTGAAGCGCGATGGCTTATTAATCAGGCAAAAAAATGTTCCGTGACTAAATTCGTTTCCTCCATTTCATCTACCGTTTCAACGAAATAAAATAAGAACTGCAATAAAATAAGAACTATAAAGGGTAGATATTATTTAAGTAAAGTTAAAAGATTTACTCATTTTATAACATGAATAGTTGATGATTGCTTTCAAAAATACGATTGTATTCCTATTACAAAGATAATCTCTGGTTTGTGTCATTTAATTTATCAGTAGAATATATCAGAAAAGAGTTAATCTATTTATCTTTCTCCTACAATATATTAATATCAGTTGATGATTTATAACTATCAAATTAAAAAATAGGTGATTAGTAAGGTATTTTAATGTGTCCAGGTATTTTATATGTCTCTATGTTTGCAATTATGGAACTTTAGAAGTTCTTGGAGAGCGTGGTGGGACGGACGGTGGCTTCTCTTTCTTCAGCGGCGTTATTCGGACCACCTTCCTTAACATTATCTTTAAATCGTTATTGATGACGCTGCGTGTCATCGGAAAGATGGGTGAAAACGGAGTAGAGTTCTTGTGTACAACTCGGCACTGAATCCTTCAGATTAAAACTGAACATATAACCTGGGGCATATAATAAAGAATAGAGCATTTAGTGCATTATACGAGTATACATTTTTTAAACTGTTTTCAAGAGATGTAAAAAACGCTTTTTATGAGAGAACAACATCTAATAGTTAAAAAAAAAAAAGAAACCATGTAAAATATCAAGCTTAAAGACAAACAAGTCAAGTTGATATAGAACTATGCAACCTGAAACTCTGCTGTGCATATACATTAATGTAGTATTGAAACAACTGATTGAAACAACCGCTATTTCTTGGATAACCCAATCGAATTAGACTATTAAAGGAATGAATAAATAAAATGATAATGAATGCTGAACCAAGGGTCGACTCAGACGTAAAGGGGAAGATAACGTTGTGCCTGATCTAATCAAATTGGGTTTCGGCTCAGTTATCTAGGGCGAGTGAACGGTATTCCTTCTTCTTATCGGGTTTTAGCCTCTGGGTCAGCAAACCTTGTTATTACTGTTATTATAAGTAATAAACAACATATATGAAATTGCGAGTCCAATGTCAATATATTGGTTCGTTTCACATGAAATGCCAGGTTTTAGACTATTTCTTACTTGGATGTTGTTTATTTTTCCCATCACCCAATTATTAATTAGAAATAATGAAGCAATGAAGTAATCATAAGTGTAAATAATGAATTATGAGATTATCCGTCCTATAATAATTATCTTTTTAATATAATTTAAAAAAGTTCACATAAACAATGCTTGAAATAAACTCAGCAATTATTAAGTTAATTACCGCTTTTGTATTCTTAAATTACTTTATTACAGAGTATATTGTTTATAACAGACTGGTGGGAAAAGAATCGGGCGCATCCGTCTCCTTTCAGATGCGCTCGGTTATCACTCTAGGGTCTTGTGCTCCTCATAAAATATGCTTTATCTTTGCTAATACTGGTCCGATTT
The DNA here is from genome assembly GCA_948150685.1 of Rhaphigaster nebulosa. Classification (NCBI taxonomy): domain Eukaryota; kingdom Metazoa; phylum Arthropoda; class Insecta; order Hemiptera; family Pentatomidae; genus Rhaphigaster; species Rhaphigaster nebulosa. The sequence goes on along the minus strand of OX411306.1, from coordinate 96,524,395 downwards.
TGATGATTCTTTTATTGTTTTTTTAGATAATTTAATTATCTTTGTTACACGTTAGACATCATTTACCATAAAATGCATACTTTTTAAGCTATGCTCAAATAAAATATTCTTTTCATTATAACTTTTTTCGCTGCATTTTCTCGGTGATGTACTACATAAATGAAAAGTTAAAGGGCTGTAAGGGGAATACATTATGCAAGTTTCATCCAAATCGTTTGAGCCGTTTACGAGAAAATTGTAAAATCCAAGATGTAATTGCTGTTAATCCAATGCGCTGTATCTTTGTTAATACCGGACCGATTTTGATGATTATATTTTTGTTTTTTAGATAATTTAAGTATTATATTAATTATAACTATAAAATGCATACTTTTTAAGCTATGCATAAATAAAATATTCTTTTCATCATAATTTTTTTCTCAGCATTTTTTCCGTCGTTTACTACATAAATGAAAAGTTAAAGGTCTTTATGAAGAATAATTTAGGCGTTTCATCAAAATGTTGTGCCGTTTTCGAGAAAAATATAAAAAAGTGTAAAATCGATTATATAAAGTGGCACTTCCGGTTAGTCGATTTTGACGAAAATGTTGCTGTAACATCACATGCATGTGCCAACCTTAAATACGTAATTTCAGTATCGTACAACTTTTCGTTTTTGAGCTAGACTGTTCACATACACACAGACAAGCGACCATTTTGCGATAATTTTGGACTCAGGGGATCTTAAAACGTGTATTTCCGTCGAAAATTCGAATTCGAAAATTTTCACGATCGCAATACTTCGTACATAAAAGGTAAGGGAAAGTAAAAAAGAAGAACTTTAACTGAAAGCATTTCTTAATGTGTAACCATTTTTTATTCATTTTTCTTTGAAATTGAATAACTGTAGAGTTTGACTGTAAATCGTTTTCGTAAAATTTCTTGAATAATTAAGGATGTACAAAATTTTAAAAATATCAAAACTTGTTAAATGCAACAATAAGCGAAAGTGCAGTTGTTTTAATCAATTCACGCTTCTGTTGATTGAAACATGATCTCTATGTTGTCGAGCAGGAAAACAAGAATTTTTTTTTTCAATGGCTATTGTTTTTTAATGAACTTGATCAATTTCCTAGTGGTAGGATTTTTCACTTATATGTAAAAAATAAAGATAAATCGGTTGATTCTATCATTCCCGAATACTGCATTAAGATGGAGCTGGGGAATGAATAAATTAACATTTTTATAAGAATGTAATAAATTCTTCCTCATATTATGACAAGGCCATAAGCAAAGGGGTTCAAGTCGAGGATTTTTTTTCAAAATTATCTAGGGTTAACTGCAAAACACTAGATATATAAATTTACTTCGTGGAATATATTCAAATATAAAATTAGTGTTAACACTGTCAAAAACAATTATATAGCATTTTTCAAAATTATTACTAGGCAGCCCTGTGCCGATGTGAAGCCTCTGTTAATGAAGATAATTCTTAGGAAGCTAAAATCTAATCTTAAAGTACAGGAAAGATAACAATAAATAATTTTAGATAAATTCTCCCCAATTAGAATTTTTAGAGTAAATAACTTTAAATGGAAATGATTCAATAATTGGGTCATTCTCATGAGACTTGTCAAATTCGCATCTTTTGACTTCGAGGTTGCTTTCACATGCCTCTAATTATTATGTTGTGGACTCCAATTTTTGTACATATTGTTGGTGAGTACCCCTATGAATAGTAATTAATGAATGGCTAAAATATTTACACTTGAAGTAAATTAAGGTAAGGAGATCATCAAGAACTACTGTCTCCAGAGAATGTTGAAATAGATCAAGTATGTTGCCATTACTATTTCGGATAGCATTACTTTTATAAGATGGTAACTCTGAACTCCTCTGGCCTTGGAAGATGGTCATAATGTAGCAATTTTTGCCTGGAATCCAGGGAAATTGTGTCAAGCTGGATCTACATCTGAAATCCTAGTGGAAATAATGCTTGAGCCCTCGTTTTCACCGTATTCTGGAAACAAGTTTTTGATGATCTCCCTGCTGTATCTCGGATTATCTAAAAGAAACTTGAATGACATTAAAAGTAATGAATGTTTATTACTAATACAAATTAATTTGACTCTTCTCAATGGATATATATTACTTAATTGATAATTCTGTTTCCTGCTAGTGAGCGTTTCCTTTTTATTTATTTCCAAAATACAAGTTTTGTACTGTTGTCTATTCCATGCCAAGAAGGTCAAAAGTGAATATTTCAATCTTAAGACAGCCATTTTATTGAAAATCCAATGTTCTAGTATCCAAATTTTTTAGGAGATTATGATTCCGATGGTGTCCCCTCTAGAATAACACCAATGGTGGTAGCTGTATATCAGACACCAAAAGCCGATCTGTTAATCACAGGTACTATATTCCTGCTAAAGGTGATGAGATCGACTGGTGTATTGATATAAAAATTAATTCCAAGAAATATCACTTAAACAAATAAATTTCATCGTTTACAAAAACTCGAATAATGGCTTTGGAAATTAAATAATCGTATTCGCAAAATAAAAATTTACTTAAAAGATATTTTAAAGAATTATAATACTTTAATAAATTGCAGTTGACATCATCAGAAATCCTAATAAATATAAATATGTGATTACATTTTTATAATACTCAATTACTGCTGTTGAACTTCATTCTCACAGATCCGCTCGCTTTTGAGCGCAGCATGTACCAGGTAGATAGGAACAATACATTGGCTAGTAGTTCGAATTTAAATATAAAGATAGGATTGGGGACGTTATTAAGGGAGAAGGGGATGCAATTTTCTAAACTTTATTTCTTTCATGTAGACGGGGAGGGGACCTCTGATGCCATGCAGTAGTTTACAGCGACATTAAAATGAACACAAATTAATTTTGGAAAAATTAATTCTTAAATTTAAATGCTTTTGACGTTGGAAGGGGCAGTAGCTCCACCTTGCTCCGATCTAGATACGCCCATTTTAACAAGAAAAATTGTTCAAAAACTTTTCTTATAGTTTAGAACTCGTATGAATAAACACTCGAAGACCATTAAATTCTCAATAAATTTCTTAGATAGATTTTAGGAAATGTTTAAATTAATTTTATCTCTTTATCTTAAAAAAAAAAAAATAATATCATTCATCAAATATTACCAAACTACCAAACTGGTGAATAGTAGCTCACCAATAATAAAGTAATAATCATTTTCCATCTATAAACCATTGTTATTTTGCATGCCTTATATATTTTTTTTCCCTACATGTTTTTTTTTCTTTACATATCTTTATTAAAATACAGGTAAAGAAATAGTGATGGCTATAACTGAGAGAACCACCATTTTGCTTCAAAAATGGCTCCTTCCTGTCATTATAGGAAGTTCTCCCCCTCCTCCCAGGTGCTCCTTCCTGCCAAACACCGGTCTTCAATGGCATGCAAAAAAAAGGGGTCAGTTACTCAACATTTTATGAATAGTTAATCAATTTTTTGTTTCTCAGACAGTTACGCTAGGAGGCGGATGCACCAGAAATTATCCGTTACACCCCAACCAGTGTTTTCTAGGAGGAATAATAATAAGTCATCAGTATAAACCTACAAGTCATCTTCTGACAAAGGAATTAACAACTTACCTTAATACGCTCATAATAACAATGTTGTCACTTTATAAATTTATATTTGAATTAATTATATAAGTTTGCTTATGACAAATAAAATCTGTATCATTTATTATATTGATGAATGTTATACTAATTTTATACGATTTTCGTATTTAAAAATCACGTGATGTATTATTTTCACATCAATTTCATGACATATATGTATTATAATTCAAATAAGTAATATCTATCTAATCTAAAAATTCTTTTCGTATTAATTAATAAGTTATGCTGTATAATAGCGGAGGCCATGATACCTTCAAAGCTTATGCTATACATTAAGCTTATTACTAATTGGGTATTGAAATGATTATTGCTGTTGATAGATTACAGCTGCCAACAGAAACGTATTAATTGTATTACCGCCCACAGGCATGACAGATAATGGTGTCCTCTCCAGCAACTCTTATCTCCTATTTTTTATATAGGTATATAATTAAAAGCTAAGTGGAGATAATTTTAAAATTTATGTGTGCACAATTGATCTGTTGTTTATCCTTACAAAGTCGTTGAAATCCGATAATATAATTTAACATAAATTCTGTAAGCAAATTCTTAATCTGCCAGTGCGTACATCCGCCTCTGGCTATCAACATCCACTCTCTATACTCAAGAAAGTGTGGAACAAAATAACAAACCTAAATTTAAACTATTTTATGGCCTTACCCAATATGATTCATTAACAAATATGGCGAGATAGATAACACAACTTATAGTGTTCGACATAGAACGTAAAGATAATTGTATAAGCAATATAAGCAAAGAGCAAAAACACAAAATGAGACAAACTTTATATAAAACATTATTTTTGAGAACCATTGCAAACAAAAAGTTATTCCTGAATCAACCTCACCTTCTTGACCAGATTTTATATCAATTGAAAATTCCCTTGACAGGAGAGAAAATTAAGTTTTTTTTTCTTTCTAATTAAATTTCTCACATCTGGCCCTAGCTAGGATACTTATCCTTCCAAAGCAAACTCCCTGCTCACTCAATCCCACTAATTTCTAACCTCTTCCTCTCCTCTTCGTTTCCTGATAATGAGCCTAAAAAGAAGATGACTCAGGAACCCTCTATTATAGAATTGTTATTGGACTGCTACCAATGGGTAGTTTCTTTACAAATGTGAGTCATGTTGTTATAACATAATTCACATTTCAAGAAGTATATTTTTTTTTTAAATCCTCGCACATGTTAACAATCACTAATTAATAAATTTATTTCAGTTTTGATTTTTTTGGTGTATTATTTATTATTAAAAACATTATTATTATAGACCTTAGTGCGTCTGAATTTTACTCCAACTAAAAAACAAATGCATATATATATTCAATTTATTCACCTTTCTTTAAGATCTCTGTTATTGATGGTATGGAATTTCCCACTTGAAATTTATATAATTTTTTAATAGTTTTTACTATAGCATTCCTCTGAAATACAGGTTTATATCATTGTGTAGGCATACAATTTTGTTTAGATGAGAGATACACATGAGCATTGGTTTTTAATATCTTAAAACATAATATTTTTCAAGTTAAAATAATAAAATTAAACTATTTAAATTTGATTCAGTAAAATTTTAAAAATCCCATTATATTATTTTTGAAGACCATGTCATTGATTCATTCATTGTCAGCCATTATTCTCTTACGATTTTGATAATTATCTATATGTGAGCCTTTAAATGCCACATTTTCAAATTCTTAGATCAAGAACTTTGGATTAAAGTTTTTCTTCTATAACCCAAATGAAAATATTACTAATTTTTGTATAAATAATAACATGTAAAGCAACAGGATTCTGTTTTTCACATAAGTTCAGTGGTTCCCAAAGTGGAAGTCGCTGACTTTAGGGTTTCGTGAAATTATAAATTAATTAATCAAAATCAAAATTAAAGTATTAAACTAAATTAATAATTAAAACAATTATTAAAAAGGGATATTGGTTTTTCATTTAAATTCTATGTCTTTTATGTTTATATGCTTTTACTTATATGGTTTATTATTACATTTGTCAAAAAAAAATAATAATAATAGGGGTACCTTGAATTTTGTTTTGTAATTCCGGTGTGCAGCCAGACAAAATGTTTGAGAACTACATTAGTTACTCCATTGGAAAAATAATATAATTACATATTAGTAACTGTCGTTAAAGTCAAATAAATATATTTTAGTTACCGAAACTCAAAATTCTGATACTCCTTATCCATTTAGACAATTTTCCAAAAATAATCTATATACTTTATAATTCCATTTTAGCATTTATTTATTTGTGACTGTCTTCTGTGGTAGTTTCTTTACTGTCTTAGGAAAGCTAAGTTTATAGTTTATAGTTTAGCATCTTTTAGGCATGCTTCAATTAGGTTCTTCAATGGTCTGGTAAGGTAGACATAGTTTGCGAATGGGGCTTCTTATTCTTTATAAGGTAAAACAAATATGTCACTACTTGAATTTTCTCAACTCCCATAAGTTTAATTACGATCATTACCATTAAAGTTAAATCTTAAAATAAAATATCGGGATTGAGATGACTGCTCCATCGATCCGGCAGTAATTGTACTCTCTCCAAGAGTCACAAGACCCAACACTATGTAAACTACTTGACTGGATTAGAAATAAAGCCATTAGAGCGAAGGACTGAGAACACTTTGGCTAAGCTTGTGTCAATAGCAGTTTGGATTATTGTTGCATCTTGTACTGGATCCACTTACAAAGTTAACAAAGCCCTCTGCCTCTGTAGCACGACTGAATAGTAAGTAGCGTAATTAAGGTTAATTATTAGTTGTCAAAATTTATTTTAAAAAATTAGACCGTAATTGTTTTATCATAAATATATTTTAGGTATTCGTTTTAAGATCAAATTATAAACGGAAACCTTGTTTTTGACAATGGGCAAAGCTAATGTGTCATTTAATACTCGTAAGAAAGATATAAATATAGACAAGAATGTTTTTTGCCTCACAATTCCGCCGACTCCTCAGCGATGACAAGATAGAGTTCTAAGATAATTAAGTATAATTAGAAACAGTTTCTATATAGAAGAGAGCACCATCACCATGGTGGACAGGTATGAAAGGTTGGTTTGTTAAAATCAAAATATTCAATCAGAAAAACTTTATAATATATCTACAATACAGTATACAGGAGATATATATTCCATACGATACTGATCTCAGACACTATTTTACAAAACTTTAATAATTGGGGTTAAGAAAAAATATAATAAAATAAAAATAACTGTTGACATAAAATATTTTAATTTTGAAATTCGTTAAATACAGAGCCAGACTTTCTTACCTCTTCAGAAAATCTTATTCATAATTAAGGACAATTATTAGTTATAAAACAATTTGAAAAAAAAAAAGGATTCAGCACTAGAATAAACCAGTGAGTCAAGACACTAGATATCACACATATAGTACAGACACAGATAGTACCACAAATAGTTCCCGAGATAAAAATTAAGAATAAAACTTAAAAATAAATAAAAGATTAAACACAAAAAGAATTTAATATCATGCAACTAATTCATATCTTGAGAAAAGTTAAATTGTCAGATATCTTAAGAAGTATTAGTTGTTCAGATATTTATTACCACTCAAAGTGGAGCTGATTACATGCTCCATAAAGTACCTTATGATGATTATCTTCATAAGAAGAGCAGTTTCCATGATAATTACACAAATAAATTCAAAAAGTGGTAATGCCATGGTCTATGGAAAAATAAAAATGTTTATTTGAAAAACTTTTTCTTGGGAACTATTTGGTCTATAAACTATGATGTCTATAAACACTCCAATTGGATCTAGTAGTTAAATGTTTCATAAAATAGTTTATGATGGTTATCTTCATAAGAAAGACAGTTTCCATGATAATTGCTAAAATTCGTTCACAACATTGTGATTTCTCGTTTGTTGGAAAAAACAAATTATTAAAATACTTTATCTCGTGTACTAGTAAACATTAAGAGCTCTTATTAGGGCTCGTATTTGCCTTTTCCCCGGTTGGCGGTTTTATAGATATAAGCACTTAATGAAAAATTAGTGAAAATTTTAGATTTCCAGCAATGGCCTAGCTAGGTCAACTGGCACCCGGGACAAACTTTCAGATTGCCGTCACCCAGAACCGGAACAGGTCGGAGGAGGGGCATAGGTGGCAGAAATTCGAGGGCGGCATATTTCCAGTGAAAGTTTTACATTATTTAATTATTACTAATTTAAACGTATGTTAGACTTAATTCAAATAAAATAAACTTTATTTTCGGATCCTGAAAAAGAAGGAAACAAATAAAATATTTAAAATTATTTTTTGTCATTTTGCGGCCCTATTTAAGGGGCGTTCGGGGGAGCCGCCCCTTCGCCATGCGCCTCTGGTTTCCAGCACTGCAAAACTTTCGGTTTTCCAAATATATAATTTTGTTATTTATTTTTATTTTTTTAAATCAAAATCATATTCTTTTTTGGCATGAAATTTTATGTAATTTGATACCACATAAGATGTTTTAAATTTGTTTTTCAAAATGGCACTCATAAATTTTTCCAGACTTTTAGAGTGCCAATAAGATACCAATAAACAACTAAACAATTCAAACACCGTCTTTGTTGGAATTAATTCCACCCTAAAAATCATTTCCCTTCTACCAATGGTATAGACGTTTAGAAGCCACTGTATTGGACATGTTTGCAAAGTTGATAGAAAATATAGTGTGTTTCGTCAATAATCCTAGACCAAATTTGTAATGTTAGGTACTCAGTTCGACCCAGAATTAATTATACTTATATTCTTTAAATAAGAAAGTTTTCGCTACGAAGTTTTGGAGTTATAAATAAACAAGCTGACCAAAGTCCCAAAACTCACCTAACATCTCGTTTTATGACCTCGATTTCGTCAAAATTTCGGAAAGTTTCAATAGGTATTAGGAATAGATGTTTAAAATGTTTTCAAGAATTCATGTTCCTAGTTTCCTAAATTTTCAATCTCCTCTGAAATCAGGAACTTTTGTGAAACTTGAATACATTTAGAGTAGTAGAAATTGGATGCGGTTATCACCTTACACGGAGAAGATGCTAACCTAATAATCGCTAGCCATAGGAGATGAGACTGTTCGTGAGGTCGTGATGAGCAAGGGATAGGCTAATTGTAGCAGAGCATGATCAGATACTGCGCTCCAGGACGGGGACTGCTCTGGGCTGGAATTACGTTTCACTCATGAGCGCCGACATACGATTCCAGCGGACCTTAACGGTAGCCTAACTGATCGCTGTCTAATCTGTCTAATGCCCTCCAAATACCAATGGAGGCTTGAGGATTGAATACAGATTCTGAAAAGTTTATTATTGGAAATATAGTATTTTCCTGGGAGTTGATTAAAATTATAATAGTTAAAGTTATAAAAGAAAATGTTGGCAAACTAACAATTTAAACAAAATGAAGACCAGTACTCAATCGCAGCATCTTGTTATTTCATATAGAATTTTATAATTTTTTTAATAATAAAAAGGATTCCGTATTTAAAAAAAAATACTGATCGTATGTGTAATTTCGTAATTAATGTTTTAACATGAAGTAGGATTAGAATCTAAGTCTCAGTTTTTGTGACTGACCAGACATTAGTTTAGTAAAATTATTTTGGAGAATTGTAAAAAAGTAATTATAAATTAGTTGACATCCGCATGACGGTATAGAAGTATCAATCTAATTAGGGATTGATAAATTATTTGCCGCTTCTATAATTTTGTTTTTATTGAAAACTAGTTTCGAATGTTATATTTTCATCTTCAGTTCAAGTAGATGTTTGATATAATCTACTTAAACCTTGAACTTAAGACGAAACTAGTTTTCAATAAAAACAAAATTATAGAAGTGACAAATAATTTATTAATCCCTAATTATATGTTAGCTTCAATAGTTTTTTTTTTTTTAATTAAAATATAATAAGTTAAAAGAATTAAATTTTTAAGATTCACAACGGTTATCAAACGTATATTTCCCTCACAGATTTTCCAATTTTTTTTTTGTTTCTTGATGAAATAATGAAGTACATAAGGATATTATATTGATAAAGTCAGTTTCTCAAAAGAATTGCATGGGACGTCAGAGCCGGAAATAGGAGGGGGACCTAAATCGGCAGGCACTTGCTTCAAGCACAGAACTTAGAGGCCTGCCAATTTCGAGCAAAATTTTATTTTTAGGTTAAATAACATATATTTTTTTATGCTTTCTGATAGTTTTGACCTTAATCAAATCAATATAACGAGATTTTCTTTTCATTTCAGGCAGGTACTGTTGTCGAACTATCCCATCGTAAATGTTTCTAGAACAGAACATAAATCAAAATATTAAAATTTTCAAAAGAGAGGGGATGAGAAGGTGTGTGGATAGTAGAGTTGGGGTGTGAGGATGTGAGAACATTACAAGAAAATAATAACAATTTAATAAATAAATTATAGTTTCATTGAAATTTCTCTTGTATCAATAACTTTTAATTAAATTATTAGATTATTATTTTTATTAAAACTAAATTATAACAAAGTGTATACAATAAATTAATTTTAGCCTGTTAAAAAAGCAACTGAATGAGAGGCATATTGAATGAAATAAATTTTTATTATAAATGTAATGTGAGGGAGCGAGATTTTTGTGTTTTCTACTGATTAGGCCTTAACTTAAGAGCTTACATATTTACCTCACACCAAACTCCATAAAACCTGATGAACTACAATAGAAATTTTGAATATTTAACTTGCCTCCTCTATTCTATGACGAGGTGAGTGAGTGGGGATCACCAAACTGACAGCACATTTTTTTACTTAACATCTCGTAGTCTTCCATGGAGGCTTCTCTCAACATTGGTTACAGTATGGTTTGGCGGAAATTGGTAAGCTTCCGGAAGCTGTGAGTTTACTTGGCGCTGATGAGGTACATGACCAGAGGACAAACAATTAATTTAAATAATTGTCTACGTAATTATTCTACGACGAATTTGTTTTTCTTATCTGAAAACCTGAAACTTGTGAGGGAGTGGGGATTTTAATGTTTAAATTTATTTACATTTGTAAAATTATTATTAAAATGAAAGCTAATCCTTGATAAAACAACTTAAGACCATGCTTTTTCAAAATCAATGAAAAAATTTCTACCAAACGCATGAGATTTCTCTTTTTCCGAAGGATGGCCCATACGCGGAAAGATATAAAAACAATTTTTATTATAAGGCGAAAATGAAGTGTATACGTATTTTCGATGCTATATTTATAGCATGATTATGTTCATTTTATTAAAAGGGAAACAGAGCACACGTACAAGTTTTTAATAAGGGCCAGTAGATTTAAATGGTTAATATTAACTACATTTAGATTTTATTCACTGATCATTATAAAATTGTATAATGCTAATATAGTGTTAATATGTTTAATATCCTGTAACATAATATTTAAAAATCGTATGTTTTTTTTAAGAGTATAAAGGAATTATTTAAAACTTATTGCTACTTGGGTACATAACTATTCTTACCGCATCGAAAGATCTTATCGCAAGGTCCAGATCATTCGCGCATCCAAGAACCTGTATTATCTGGTTTAGTAAGATCTTTCGACGCGGTAAGGATAGTCTTCGAGACACTGAAACATTCAGCATCAAGATGGGGTCTCATGATTTATACGAAAAAGACAAAGTGCATGAGCACCACGCGTGAAGAGGAAGCGGGGATAAGTCTTGATAGGAAAATATAGATTTGAATGAGTTCAATCCTTCATCTTCCTAGGAAGAAGAAGAAGATGGAAGAAAAACAGAGGTGAATACTTTTAGGAAACCGAACATGTTTCGCTCTCCAGATGCAGTTGAGAGTAAATTTGGAAGACGCTTATTCGAGCGGTTCTTACCTGCGGATCGGAATATTGGACAGTGACTAGAACCCAGGAACAATCCTTCTCAGGCTCGGGAAGAGAGAGCTGAGGCGAATATAAGGTGGAGTTTATGAAGGCTTCTGGAGAGGGAGGAATAATTTAGAATTAAGTGTCATATATGGAGATCTTGATGTATGCACCATAATTAAGTTATCGAATCTTCCATCGGCGGGTCATACAACAAGAATGGAACCGAAGGGAATCCCATTTGAAACGCTGTCTCAGAGTTTATATGGCACAAGACGAGTTGGGCGTCCTTAGCTTCGCTGGGAGGATGGGGTGGCTGTCGATGGACTCTGCTTGGTCTCAGAAACTGGAAGACATCAGCAAATAACTGAGTAGACTGGCTATCTATGCAGGGGCATGCTTTCACTCAACAGCTAGGCCGTAACGCTAGTTAATAATAATAGTAATAATGATAATAATAGATATATAACTAGTTGTAAACAATTGCATACAAATAATATAATTCATTGTATTTAAAGCTTATAAATAAATTGCAAACAAAAAAGAAAAGAAAAGCGAGGGTCGAAGAAGAACGCCTGTAATGTATTTATTGAATTAGGCCTACAAACACCATCTACATGCAGATCTGCCCGCCGCGCCGTGGGAACCGATAGCCTCAATAAATTTTCTTTAACAACTCACTAAAGCTAATTAAGCTCCTGATTTATAGGAAATGTGCTGGATTTCTTCCGTAATTGCTAACGATGGTAATACACAAATATCCATCTGGAAAATGTTCGCTACTTAAAAAAAAACAGAGGAATGAAACAATAAGATTTCATCATAGTAATTAATATAAATTTATAATTAAAAAAATAATACATGTTTTTCTCTTAATTATTTCTCCTTCTTTATGCTATAATATAAGGCTATAATTCCTTACTAAAAGGAAAAAAAAGTAATATTATATAGTATCCTAAACAAAAAACAATTTTTTTTTTCTATATGTTATCAATTGGACAGGATTACATTCGATTAATTAGAAAAGTTTGCCCTATCAATTTAATAAAAAAAAATAATACATTCCATTAATATATTATGTATTATATTTATATATTTGTCTTTATTTATCGTATACATACTATTTATTTATTTATCTTTTGAGAAATAGCCGTTTTAATTATGTGACAAAGTTCAAACATAAAATATATAATTCTAATATATTCTATATAAAAACAGAGATATGGCATTTTTTTTATTTAATCAACTTTAAAAGTTATATTAAAATCATGTACAGTAATCAGGAGAAAATTGAGTTTATTCTTAACCAAAAATATTTTAGCACTAAAAATTGTCAAAATCGTTTTTCTAAAAACTAAGGTTAGAACAAGTTAGAATCTTGTCAAACAAGAAAGTGAACTGCTACAACATATCTAGACCAAATTTTCATGTTATTGCACATTTTATTCGCCTGTATATAACACTTTTACAACCAATTATCTATTCATTTCAAGATCTATGAAATGATACATTAAAATTTCATATTGTATAAAATTGCAATTTGCAAGTTTTACTCTTTTGTGGTTAAATTGTACGATTTTTATTTTTAGGGCATGAAATTGCAGAGGCAATTTCAATTTGAATAACTCAAAATCGAACCTTCGAACCAAATATCCTATTTCATGTATTTTATTATATTATTAAACTTTATTGATATTTTTTTTTACTTTTTAAATCTATTAATAAATTTAAAGGTTCGGTTTCTATTTCATCTAGATTTAGGTTAATCTTAATTCATTATGGCATTAGCATTAGAGTTTTTTCTCGTTACATGTAACTTTAATTCAGTAGCTGTAACTCTAGCACCAGGTTAGATAAGCTTTCCAGCTTTCAGGTGTAAATACTAAAAATTAAAAAAAAAGAAGACATTACTACTGGATTTTTTTAGATGCTATAGATACTGCGAGATTCTGCACAATTTGAGTTTTTTCCGGCATTTTACAGTACAGAAATCCGATCTTTTCAATTAAAATCGGAATGAAAACAATAAAATATTTTTGGTTTAAAACTGTATGTCCTTAAGAAATGACATAATCCTTTTTAATGTACTAGCGTAATCTAAATGTCTTTTATTAAACCAACTTTTATGTTGATTTGAATATAATTGACATCCGATAATTATAAAATAATATTATAAGATATCATAAAATGGAATCTGATCCCACTACAATGACTTGCACTAACTAGGGAATTAATATTCTAACTTGGCATTTATATTTGTCCTTTAGCACAGTTAGGTAATTTTTCAGAATAATTTAACTAGTTGCATCATCTTCGCATAATAAATAATATTGTCATCAAGCTTTGACTATTGATAAGATGATTGGATGTCATTAGTTTTTTTATTTTTATTAACCAAGGAGCTCTTAAACAGTGGTTGTAAATAAGAATGCTTTATTATATGCATAACAACTTAATACAGATTGTTGTTCAAACTTCATTATACTACTTAGAAGGCATTCAATAAATTGTTATTAAAACGAAATTGGTAATTTTAATTTTAAATATTTTAGGCTTGTTGGAGTGTGATATGCCAGTAGGCTAGGCAGTAAAATTTCAAATTACAAGCTTAGGTTCAAATGCCAGCTGATAAACGGACAAATAAACATTATTCCATTTTTTTTTTTAGGTATCAATAAAGTTCCCTTAGCTAAAACCTTGCACTTCAATGAGTTAAAAGCAATTACGGGAATTGTACAAAATACTGGCCACATCTTCGGTTTTATCCATTACATAAGAATTAGTACTCCTCCCATAAACCAAGATCCTTTTCAGAACATGTGACCCGCTCGTCCACATAGACGGCCGTCTAGGGAGGAAAGATTCAGGAGCGGAAAAACCTTTAGGACGGAATAGTGGAAAGTTGACCGATTTTTTTTTTCTTCCTTAATTTACTGCTTACGAATATTAACCAAAACGTACGTGTGCTTACCCCCCAAAAGTTTTCGGAAGATGAAGACAGAGCTATTTTCGGAAGGGAATTTTTGATACTGTAAAATTAAAGTAGCGGTTTAAACAGTTGCGAGGCTGCTATCCACCGTTCCACCCTCTCCAAGTGATGTAACGACAACAAACATTTGCACAGTGAGAAGTGAATCTTTGAACGATACCGCTTCGTATTTATTGTTAATTTTCCATGTTCATTCAGTGCTTTGAGTACAAGAAGAAGAGGAATGTTTGAGCTTTCAAGTGTTGACAGATGAGCACACTAATTATTAATTATTTGCAATAAAACCTCGCTAATCCGACCTCGATGGGATAATGGATAGTGAACGATCACAGGGTGGATCAGAGATGGTAAAATACTTCTTTTACATATAGTAATTATTATATATAATCCTTCATTTTAAGTCAGGGATGACCTTAGTTTGGTTTAGGGTTACAGGATGGGGAGGGAGTAATTTGTTTTGCCAAGAGCGCAAGAGAACATAAAGCCGGACCTGGTGACATGGCGGTATAATTTAATTTTGGTTTCTGTTTTTTAAAACACGTAAAACATAGAGATTTAATTTTTTTTTGTTTCTATGATTTGCTATTTAGATTGACTACGGTGATTTGCCATTAATATTGACGAGTTCCTCCGTAAAACGTTTTCTGTATATACGCAGTTTAATTAAATATGGTTTATGCAATATTTTTATATATGGTAAATTTTCTAAATCAGGCAATTTGAACGCATTCCTGACCACGCAGCCTCGAAATAATATAATAAGACCTACGAGAATCGGGCGTATTGATGATATCATATCAATATATAATTTATGTTCCCTATAACCAAAAGAGTATTTATTATAAAAAAATTAGATTATCTACCAATATCACAAAAACTATACTTTAGCACATTTGAGTAAGGTACAATCAATCATTTGGATTAATTTAACAATCATGGAATCTTATTTGCTCATTAAAAAAAATTGTTAATTAAAATGAAAGTGACGATTAAAAATGTCATATGTACGCTGAGACTTTGAAATGCCAAATGACAGAAAAAATACCTACAAAAAAAAATACTAATAGGTTGTCTGGGATTTAATTTTAAAGAGAGCGCCTCCAGATCTAAATTCTTGAAATAGTTTAGTGGAGCTTACAATTAGTTAATTTTCCATTATAATTGTTTTTCGATATTCAATACTTATTTTCTTATTCATTTATCAATCAGTATTATCAAATTTGTAATCTTCGTGCAAGATTTAGAAGATTTATATCATATATTTAATGCAAAAAAGAACATAGTGATTATGTAATTTATAAGTTTATAATTACAAGTGATAAAAAATAACAATTTAATCATTACAAAAAGTATAATTAAAAACTAAAAAAAAATATTGAAAATTTTTAATTTATTTTGGAATAGGATATTTGCCAAATACAGATACGGACATATATTATTTTTAAAAAAATACAAATAGATGACCAAATCGTAAAAACAGATTAATTTTCCAAAAAATAAATCCTTTCAATTTATCTTAAATATCGTTTGAAATGGATATGGATATGGATAGTTAATATGAAATAGAAACATGGTTACTGGTTTTGGTCAATAAATTTTAAGTTTGGTTATAATAAATTTTGCTCAAAATATAATTTTGAATTAAAAAATTGATTTTGCATTTAGAATATTTTGTTTTTTTGAAATGTAAATTTGTTCATAAAATGATCGTTTCGTTTTTTAAAAAATTTAGATATGCAAATTTCACTAGAAAAATATTACAGAAGATAAAGAAAATTCAGCATACAGAAAATTGATGACAAGTACTACGTCAGGATGATTTTATGGAATATATAACATGGAATATAATATGATGGTCTGAAAATGGCCAACAAATACATAAGATGGACCGAAACGTTGCTATTAAAAAATAGTTATGTAAATTAACTTTTATTAATAAAGATTGTTGTGGGATTAATAAGGTATTTTTCTTAATCCATATTTTTATATTAATTTAATCTTTTATAAAACAAATACTTTGAATCCCTTGATATATATTCGCCGTAAATGAGCTGAAATAATTCTAAGGCAACGAATTGATTCAACAGAAAATCGTTAAATGGATCTGTAAGGGGAATATAGTTCTGTTAACCACGTAACAAGAGCAAAAATTAGAGAAACATGAGTCAAATAAACGAAACCATGCAGTCGAAATCGTGACGCCATTGTAGTCTAATGAAGACAGGACAACCTCAGGACCTGATCACTGCTACCAGCCGACTAACTTATCATATTACATATTAGTTGCATGATTATAAAGAGAGAAAGAGGAAATGGCACTGTTCAAGAGATAAAAAAAATAGGAATTTAAATTCAGATAATAATAAGATTATGTAAGATCTAATTCCATTTACCTTTTAGTTTGAAGCATTACATATCTTTATATTTGGATAATGTATATTAACAGTTGCCAATAACATCGATTATTTTTCTGTTTACTCTTATTATCATCCTCTTTTTTTATTTTTTTTTTTTATATGAGTTTTTAATGTCCTTTCCTATTCTATTAAGGCAAACAGGACTGGATGTTCTGTTGGTTACCAACCTATTCTAATCAGAGTCGGAAGAACGAGATTCATTTCGTGGAACCACCACCAAATCAATTTCAACCCGCCCAGGACAGATTCGAACTAGTGCTGCAGCAATCTCGTGGTTTGTAAGGTGAGGCCTTTACACTCTCGGCCTCTTTCTTTTCATATTTCTCTTTTCAATTGAATTTGCATTTTCCAGTTGATATTTCTGTTACGATTTTTTTTAGCAACAACCCCAGATTAGTGTTATAATGAATCCTCATTCCCGTCAGTAGTAGTAATCTCTTATTTAATCAAATTGTTAATTTTACATGAAAAATTCAAGATATTTGAGTACATTATTTAAATATACTTTACTTTTTACTTCCGTGTAATCAGCAAAGAAAGTTTGTAATCGCGAAAATTTTCGGTTTTCAGGTTTCAACGGAAATATCCATTTTGGTCATCCCTGAATCCATTCTGACTAGTTTCTCTTCAGTTGACTAGTTGTGAACCTTCATTTTTGGTCACTACATGATTACCGGAAGTGGTACTTTACTTGAAGATCATTATTGATTTTCATAAAAAATTATATTAAAATATAATGCGAAACTTTTAAAATTTGGTATTTAAAACTTGCATACTAATATAAACAACATAATAAATTTTGGTAAACATTGGAAAACCGGTACTTTATTTGAAGGTCATATTAGACTTTCATCAAAAAGTATATTAAAATATAATGTAAAATATTTCAAATTTGGTAAATTAGACTCTTATATCAATGGCTACTGATGACTACTGTCATGACAGCGGTTAAAATAACAGCGCCGTAATATTTGAGGAATATAAGGTCTAACCTGGTCCTTTGAAGTTTCGCACCATATTGGATGGTTAGCGCCAGGAAGGGGGAGAATTTTTTTAATGCGAAGTTCTCCTGTGTAAGCTTACATAATTCCTGGTCGTTCTCCTGTGCGGTGACTAATTGATCCTAATCTTCGTCAAGTGACAGTTCTTCCAGGCGCGAAAGTGCATCAGCCACAGGGTTTGAGTTTCCTTCAATGTGCTGAAAGTCTATGGAGAATTGAGAAATAAAGTTCAGCCACTGGATACGCATGGGAAATGCAGAGCCTGATTTCTAAAAGAATGCAGTGGTTTGTGATGTGTGAGGATGGAACTGCCTCCCCTCAACCACTGGCCTAAAGTGCGCAACATTTCCTCTAATGCATAGTACAGCTGCCGCATATTCCTGAGAAACTGGGAAGGTTTCTCGTCCCCAAGTTGCTTACCCTCTAGCAGTTGCATAATCGCCTATTTTCAGATTTGGAAAATACTTCAATTAGGCAAGCTTTAAGAGCTGTCCTCAGGGGGTCGCTTAGTGATGTCTGCTGCCTGTCTTAAAATATCAAACTCTAGATTGGGTACAACAATTTTAAATTTAGTATGTGAACTAGAAATGTTACCTCTCTTAAAGACTTGTACCACTGCACAGAACCAGAGCTCAAGGTCGATTTTCCAGAAAGGAGGGATTTTGTAGGATGAAGCAAAAGCTTCGATAGATGGTACATCTGTAGAAGATTGCTTCTCTTCTTCCTTCTGCAGCTTCTTCTGAATGACCTTCAAATTTTGCTCGAGAGGCATTTTATATTGAATGTTGGATAGTGAATGAAACAAATAAAAATTAAAAATGAGATAAAACAAGTGGAGGTTACTTTTAAAAATTTTTGAAAGTATTATTGAAACAAGTTTAACTGCAAATGAGAAATTTACATTCAAGAAGAATCCTTGAATTTAAAAAAACTAATCGGGGTCACCACTTTTAGGATTCTGTCAGGTTCATTCAATAAACCAAGATTATAGAAAAAAATAATATTTAATTTTTTTAAGCAAGAATTATTTACACAAAAAAATATAAAATAGAAACTATAAAATGACGTGCACTACCAAAACAAAAGCTACAATCATTAATTACAAGTATATGATGTCATCTCAACCTCATTTGATTTTTTTTCTTTTAAAGAACAAAAATTTATCTTGAGAGGTTGGTACATTGTCTCTTTAGTTCCTCATTTATGTGTTTCATTTTGCCCACCGCCAATCCTAAAACATGTTAATTGACTTGGCAATGTATGCTACAAGGTGTTCCACATAATATCTCAGCCAAAAAAGCGCCAACATTTTTAAAACTATAAAATTAACTTCTCTAGACTTTAATAAACTATATAAAGGAAAAATAAAATGCTTTTAGTCTGTTAATTACATCCTTGCCAAATTAATGGTTAATGTTTTTATTTATTTTAAATTAAAGCAAGTACCCTAAATTGATCTTCGCCGGTACTATGTTCTGACCATAGCCCACTCTTGGACCCGAAGAGGAAGGGATCTGATAAGAGAGATATTGCCGAAGGGGCAGAGGAGATGGGATAAGTCACGTAGGCGGGGAACAAACAGTCGCTATCTGATAGTCAGCCACCGCTGTCCATTATTGAAATTATGCAAATAGGCCTTAATTCTTGGATAACCATTATCAGCGGCCAACATCAGCCCTGGTAAATAAAAATTAGCATATCCCTGATAAGTGGGTGTAAACATTTGCCATGCTTCTTATCGGGTTTCTGCATTGCCGGTGGTGCCAGTCCTCTTCTCCAGCCTGAAACTTCAGTTTTATTTAGGACGTTTTAGAGAAAATATTAAGTTTAAATTCATGGAGAACCCAAGTAGAAGTCATAGGCAAATGGCTTATCGTTTGTCAAGGCAGTGGCGGATCCACATGGGGGGAGGAAGTGAGAAATTTCCTTTCCCAAAATAAGCACTGGGAAAAATAAAAAATATAGTACAGCTAACTTAAAATATACCAACAAGCAGTACCAATGGTCTTGAGTAAATTATCATTAATTAGGTAGGAGGGACATAAACCATGAACCATCATGTGAGAAATCGATCGTCGAAATTGTCAAATGCACTCGTGATTGTATTAATGCCAACTGTAATTAAATTTTATATAAATTAAAATAAAATAAGTGTGTTAAACTTCTATCGTTTTATTATTTTGTGAACCTGACGAGCACTCTGAAGTTATATGGTGCAGTGGTTAAGTCGCTAGACTCCTGTAAATGGAATCATAATCAAGGTCAAAATGGTCATTAATTGGTTCAGGCTGTATTGTTTGTCATTGGTTATTAATTACTGGAACAGGATAAGACAACACAATCACATAATTCTGCATATCATCCTTCCCATATTCGCTTATTTGTATGTGCATTGCAAATTCAAACTGGTTGGCATATCAAATGAAGAATTTATACAAGCATTTAAAAATATCAAAAGATATATGCCATAATACCAGCCTACTCAACGAGTCTCCCGAATTTTGTTGTTCCTCTGATACAGGAATGGAACCAAGGGGGAAGGTGAGGGACAAAAGTGATGTGACAATGCTGCCTCGGGCGGTAGAATTCACACAGCGGCAAATTTTGAGTGGAATTTTATTTATAGGTTACGTAAACAATTTGTGTTCTTGATTTTCTTATTGCATTGGCCTTTATTCAGCCAATGTTCTGTTAGGGGATGATTTAATATATTTAGAAATATACTACCTACCAACAATGCTATTATAAAACTGTGATTTTTATTTGTTGGAGGTAGAGGGGAAGGGGATTGAGCTTGCCCCCTTTCCCAGGGAAGTATCCTACTTACGGCCCTGCCCTGATAGGTCCCTCCTAAAACTGTTTCTGGATCCGCCGCTGTGGTAGGCAGTATAGAAATAGATAATCTTACGTTATAAATGGATGATCTTAGATTAACTTTTAATCAATGGTAATTTACAGCCTGGTTTGGCAATGTGTGTGTGTGTGTGTGTGTATATACACCTAATTAAAGTTATATATATAAATATTAGATAAGTAATTAGATAATAAGATAAGTAAAAAAAGGAGTATTCCGATGAAATAACTATTTTTATTATGTCACAAGACCAATAATTACAATTTCTTTCATGCTTCTTAACCCTTTATTATAAAGAAATTTTCATCTCTTAAAAGAGTGTTTAGTCAAAGAAAAAAAAAAACGTACTACTTACCATAAATAAAGGAGTTATAAAAAAAAAAAAGTTTTTGGGGCAAAATGATTTTTCACAGATTTTGGTGTATGATTTTTTAAAAATACATAGTTATTATCATCTAACACTGCTGAGCTCTATTCGAAAAAGTGATTTCCTTTAAAATGGATCGCCATTAGAACAGTCACACACTTGTTGATCTTTGTACCTACATGATAGATGTTATTTTCTCTCTTGATTTTGATAGTTTGCAGAGTTGATTGCTATCAAAGCGATTGAACATGATACATCAAAACTGGAGCTTTTATCCATTTTGTTTGCTTTAAGTTGAAGTAGTATTTCATGTTGCATTCCAGACTAGAATGATTAAATTCAAAAGAAATTTGTTTTCCTAATGTAAATGTGTACAATTTGTTTAAAATATTATTTAGAACACTTGTGTAAAATACCTTAAACTTTTTACTTGATAAATAGTTACAGTTTAAAAATTGATGTCGGTCTCAAATCTAGAAGGTACAGCACTCATCTTTTTTTCCAAGAACCTTTCAATCTAAATACAAGAAGACTGAAAGTCATTCACGCCCCCATTTTTATGCACTCACATAGTTTCGCCTTCATTGAAACTGATTATTTTCAACGATCCTCTGCAGATAGTAATTATATAACGTACCTATTTAATGACAAAGTTTCAATTCTCCATCTTAAAAATTAAATGTTCTATATCCTTCCAAGGTCAAACTTTTAAGATTTTATTCTGCATTTGCCCGGACTTACTTTATAATATATAAGAAAGGTTTAGGGATTACTATGAATGGTTAGAAAATCTCTTTCACTACGGTGCACGGTGTGGCGAGAGTATTTGTGAATTAAAGTTCACTGTGATTTGTCTGGATTATGCAAGGCAATCCATGCCTTCCTCGATAATTCCGAGTCTTGCTAATAAATCAGAATTATAATCTTCAGAGCCTATCTTCAATACTTCTTGGACCATCCTTGGACCGTCTTAAGTTTATACTAACTTGAAATAATATTATTTTGATGTTTCTATATGCTTATTATTATTATTATTCTTTTTTTCTCATTCTGATATTTAAATATTCTTTTTTTTTAATAATACGTTAGATGTTTTAGATTTTTTTAAAAACATATCTAATATAACCGTTATGGATGAAACAAAAGCAGAATAAAAGATCGGTTATTTTATGAAATATCCAATGATCTTTTCAAAATATATTTTCAAAAATTATTTTTAAAAAATCTGGTATGGCACGCATCATACAATTTTCCCATACCACTCTATAATAATTACCACTTTTTAAAAAATAATTTAAATGAGTTCACATAAACACTACATGAAATATTCTCAGCAGCATACTCTTCGTATTTACAAATAAATAGTTTTAAAACTATAAATTATAAAAATAGTTTTTTTTATCTTACACTACCACAAATTTGTGTACTATGTAGTTTTGGTTTATCAAGCTGAAAATAAATTTTGAAAGTTTGCATGCAAATTCCATTTTTTTTCTCTTAAATAATATAAAAGCAGAAATTATTTAGTTAGTAGTTTCTACTTTTATTTTATTACATTACATTGTTAAAGAGAATATTGTAGAGGGTGGATGGGGGTGGGAGGAGGTTTGGTCACATCCAACGAGCATAGAATTAACTTTAATTCCTAATTAATTAATGCTATGCTCATTGGTCACATCATCTGCTTTCGTTCAGACTGAGCTTTCTGTCTTGAGTCTAGTCTTATCACCCTTATAGAAATCACAGGGTCTATGCTAATACTCGTCCGATTTAAATGATTTTTATCATTTATTTTTTTAAGAATTTAATTAGGTATTTAATTTTTGTTTTTTACATAGAATTTAATAGAGTACCTAATTTTTTTTTTTTTTTTTTTAGAAAATTTACTTATGCATCTAATTCACAATAAAATTTACTTTGAGATATAGGTATATAATTTACTAGGTACTTAATTTATCAAATGCATACTTTTTAAGTTATGCGCAAATTAAATTTTATTTTATTTTATTACATATTAAGAAGGCTTTGGGCAACTTTCATCAAAATCGTTAGAGCCATTTTCGAGAAAATTGTAAAAAAGTGAAAAACATATATAAATTGGAACATCCGGTAAGTCGAATTTTGCAAAAATGTTGGCATATAAACCTAAAATACGTAATTTCAGTTTCGTTAAACTTTTCGTTTATGAACTAGGCTGTTTTGCGAAACTTGGTAATTTGGTAGGAGGAGACCTTAAAACGTGTATTTCGGTTGAAAATTCGTATTTGAAGTTTTTCACAATCACAATACTTCCCCTTATATATGTCACAATTTTATGGTAATACTAATCTTATGAGTAATTAATATAATTTACTGATATTAAAATTAATATCATTAATTTTAATGATCGTCAATCAACAATTCATGTGGGCTATTGAGGACCAATTCAGGACAATTATCACTTCCTAAATATTTGAGAAATAAACGATCTAATGTATCCAAATGTTTTGTCGTGAATTGCTTCTTCACCATGGAATTGGATAGCTTATTTTTAAGTATTGTAGAAATCATCTAGAAAAAATATTTAGTACCTATTTTTGTATAGGTGGGTCTTTAGTTGTTTACAATGGTTATACATATTTTTGTCTTTGATTTATTTTAAAAATAAATAAGCGGCTGATTACATAACTAATCATATATTGTCCATAATAATAGATTAAAATAGTTAAATCAAAAATTAGATTTTTACGTAACGTAGTTGTAATAATTGTAATCAAAAGTGATTTTAGATCCTATCATTATTATTATTATTTTACATTTCATTCAAATTTTATTAGAAATCTTTATATTTCAAATTGGAAACAAAGGCCATATCCCTTCCATTATGAGTATCTTTATTATTGCAAACTAATACATTAATATCGTTATAATATATTCAATATAACAAACATAAAACTGGAATTATGCAATGCCTTATAGGGAGAAGGACAATCAGAAAACGAATAATAGATCTAAAAAAAAGCTTTACCTGTTAGTGCTAACGTAGTGAAGGCCCCTTCCATTGATCTACATCTCACACCTCTTTCATTCATGAATCCTTCTTGAGAGGTCATTCATGCCGTGGCAGTGTTTAAGCCGAGAAATTTCCTTTTAGGTATGCTTCTTCTATCGTTTCCTGTCTTCATGAAGAAGGGCTGGGAGGAATTTTCTCATAATTCTATATAAACATTTCTTATGGATAGATTCGGTTTCATTGAAAATCACTGGCTATGTAAGGTACATTCTTCAAGACACTTATTATAATTTTACAATAATTTAATATATTAAATATATTAATTATTATAATTGACGAATGTTGAATATAAAGTAAAGAAGGAAATTCCTCTATCATTACTGTTAACGTTAGCGTATTCCACATACAAGCTTATATTAAATTTTTATTTAAATTTAAATTACCTTAATAAAATAGGTGAATGGATTTATTCTCTACATGTTGATGAATTCCACAATGGTTATCAAGAGACATCGAGGAGAAGCTAGTACATGATGGTATTGATTTATATACAAAATCACAAAGTTAAATGCGACAAATTGTATAACAATAGCCCAAGAATCACGGAGATGTATAATAATTTTAATGGAGCAATCTTTATAAAAACCAGGTTCACCATAAGAAACATGTCCTAGGTCCCAAATGAAATCACAAAATGTCTAGTTGTCTCACGAATCTGGTTTACTAGAAAATCCATTTATTTTTTTTATTTTGTTGGTTGCTGACGAGACATTCGGGGTCGTATTTTTTAGTTCGAAACGTCTGCTTTAACAGGTTGACGAAAACTCCAAATCTACCAAAGACTTTGAATTCTCTGCTCTAGGTATTTGAGACCGCTGGACCCAAATAAGATGTCTTGTTTCAAATTTTGGAATGGCAAATGATTAGAATGGTTAGTTTTGAAATTTTAATTCGCCATATTGTTTTGTTCACTCTACATCAATTTGCATGTATAACGCCCTAAAAATTTTACGATCAATGAATTTCAAGCATGATTAAAATAAATTTTCATTCAAATAATTCCGCCATTTTGTATTTTTAAAATCCGAATTCAAATTATTCATTAGCGGTACAGTGAACAAAAAAACGCCACACTTGAACCTAGAAAAGATAAGTGATTGTCTCGTTACCGTATTAAATAGGCCAACCAGAATGAGTTTTCGAATAGATTATACAATTGTATATATATAATTATATCCTATTTTAAACATGCCTCATTCTTCTTGTATATTTAATGTAACAATATCATTCTTTTGATATTTTGCAAAAGATATTTGCAAATGTATATTTTGCATTTTGATCATGGTGTTTGAGTAAAGGAGTACAAGTCTTATTTTTATGATACCGGATTTAATTTATATTTTGGTAAATTTTACGTTTAAGAAATAAGAAATGAAACAATATCCGCATTTCATCTGAACACTATTTCAGTGGTTTATAGCTTATAGAAAAGTACATAAACCCCTTGAGGCAAAAAAAAAAAAAAAAAAAAAAAAAATAATTATTCTCAATCCAAACACCAAAGAATTAGACTCTTACAAGTAGTAAGATACTCATATTGCTTTCGCTCAAAAAAGAAGTAATCTTTCATGGAATTCTGAGAACTACAATTCTTATAGGATGGATCCCATTCAATGCAAAACTTCTGAAGTAAATAGCTGTTTTTAAGTGTCAATTTATTTTTGAGAGGGAAGTAAAGCAACAAAATCAGAACGACCTGATCTAATACGATATTAAAATTCATTTTGTGCGCCCACCTCTCCTCGTATCCGACATTTTGTTGATCAACATCCATCCCTCACCGCCCGTCCGTTAAATGCAATAATTTAAGTAACTTGCTCGAGAACATGACTCGTAAACAATTCAGAGTGCACCAAAAGCGTGACCCGCCTCTTAAGCCCGAGGGTGACTCCAACCCTCTTCCGAAATTGAGCTTTTCCTCACAGAGAACTTTTTTTTTTTTTGTTCCAAGATGCATTAACTGTATAACTATTTTTATTGCACGACAGATAATGCATGTCTAAATAACGCAATACTAGCTCAGAGTTTTGTCAAAATTATTATTGTTTGTGAGTTTGAAATTCCTTAAATGGTAACCAGCAATTGGATTGTAAATAAGGAAATAAAAGGTAATAAACAATATCAAACTATAAGCTACACTTTGAATTTTTATTTAAAAATGTTACTTGTTACTAGATAGTAGAAAATAATAATTATCTGTAGGTAGATATATATTCCATCACCGACATCGAATGTAGGTTATTTTTTATTATATAATTTGTAATATCAGACCCTAATACTCTAGAAGAACATCCCTAGGCCAATTTTCATATAAATCTTGTGTTTTACTTTTAATATAAGTTTGGAATTATTTATAGGTTGTTTTTAATTTTACAATCGTTTTAAAATTGTTAAATTATATTTTCAATTTAACGATAATCGTAAAATTATTAAAGGAGAATTATTCTCATCTCCTTGGAAATAGCCAACTCTATTTGGCTTTATACTGATAAGTATGAATTTACCTTCTTTTACGTGCATGTGGCTCTGTCATATCCATATCAGTTCTTTCTGTTCTCTTTAAATAAATAATGTTTTCTTCTTAAATTGGTGCTTAGTTTTAAAATTATCGTTTATTGTATTATATTTTACTATTTTTGTTATGTACATAAAAAAGAAAATGTAAATAAAAATCTTCCGTATGTAGATAGATTGATAGGTGTCCTTTTTCGTAATTATAACAATATTATAGCAATGATAATATTATAACAATATTATCAAAGTTCACAACACACTTTTTATTAGGTTAACGTTTATTAATTATTGCTACCTACTCATTTCTCATTTTGAGAGAATAAGGGAAACAAAATTATAACTTCATTTATTATGTTATTTTGCATTTAGGAGGTTATTAACCTTTAAAAAATACGGGTTATTACCTATTATCTTCGTTGTCACTGTATTTAATTATGTCTGTGCTGCTATTGTTTGTCCCCATATGTTTCCCCTGTTTTGTTTTTTAACGAAGTGGAATAACATAAGTATTGTATTTTGTATTTTTTCAACGACGTTGGGGCGGGCGTTCCCACTCGTTTTATTCAATAAATGTTATTCTTTGTAATTTAATAAAATGTAGGAGTAGGTATATGACTTTTACGCTATATTTTTAATTTTTGAATATAAATGTGATTATATTTCTCAAATATATTACAATTCTGAACGGGGGAAGGATGGGGATAATACGTACCAAAAATGATACGGTACAACTTTACGCAAATAGGCCAAGTTATTAGTGGACTTTACAGTGAAAGAAATATAAATTTATAAAGTGAAAAAGAATGTGTTTTTTTTTCTCTTCTTTTATTCGGTTGATCCCAGAACCAACGAATGATCCGCAATTTCTTTTATTAAACTAATTACGTTTATACATTATAAATTCGGTGATTGAGTATTTTAAAAATTAAAAATGCAAACCTCACTCCAATTATTACACAGTCATTTACTTGATTTTTCAACTCTTAACTTTTATTACCAAAAGAAACACTGTTTGCTCATTATTATAATAGTGAGTTTAAGCCCAATGGAATTTAAATGTGCACTTTTTTGTGTATGTGTTTTATTACGTTAATAGGGGGTTGTTATATATAATCAGTGGATTGTAAATTCTGCAAACAATAACCGAGCCACATAGCCAGACGGAGAGAAAAAACCTAGAATAAACTCGAAGAGCACTTAAAAATGTCTATAAAGTTTGACCGTCAATCTGACAAGTTGTAATTGAATTCTATTGGCTAGGTTCTGTGAGAGCAGTGTTTAGTGCAGTTGCAGCCATCATAAACTTATAAACGTAGAAAAGTTCAGGAGAAAAATGCAGTTGTTAGTGCATCAGACCGTGGACAACCAAAGGCCTCTTCTGAAATTATCCAACTCGTACATCACTTGACCCCTCCTTACATCCCTTCTTGTTTAGGCTGGAATGGAGGGAATCGTTACAATACTTGATGGTGCTGGAAATAAGTTTAAAGCTTCATATGACTCTATTACAGCTCAAACTGCCCTAAGAGGAAGTAATGATAGTTATTCGTTAATTCAAACTACTAATATATTTTCAACAGATCAAAAAAAAAATTGTGTAAAATATACTTTCACTGATTTTAATTCGGTAAAACTAAGAGGGATCGGTAACAATTATGGCTTGACGAAAGCGAAACAGTCCTAATAAAAAAATATAAAATAATATTTTAATAATATATATAATCAAAAAATATATCAATAATGATAATTATTATAAATAATAATTAAAAAGTTGGTATTTATTTTGTTTTGTTTTTTAATTCTTTATTTACATGTTTATTTACAAATATTCAATTTAAATGATAGAAGAAAGTAATTCAAGCATTTTCTTTTATAGATTACAACTTTAACATTTTTCGGATTTAAATTAAACAAAGAATATTACAACTTGGGTAAAAAATAAGAAAAAAAAACACTTTCCGTATTTATTTCATCTTCAATTTAATATGAGTTTGAAATTTTACTTAGTTCGATCTTCTTACCAATGGATTAATCCGCTGCAAATTATTATTCTTAAGGCGATTTATTACCGTTACTTTTTACTCAAAGCTAAAAGTAGATGTCTTCAGTTCAAAGCGCCATAAAAATTTAGCACAAATTAATTAGAATTAGTGGCAGCGTAAGTAATTGTTAATTCCAAAACTTATTGTAGCTTGGTAAGTAGTTAATATTATATTTATAAAACGGTAAAATAAAAAGGTTTTGAATTTTTTTTTTCGTTTCCTAAGCTGTTTAGTGTTCAGTTCCTAAGCTCTATCGATCTGTCATAATAATCTATTCAAAACTCAAACTTGTCTCCTACAACCTTTTGTTTGTGGTGATTTAGACTTCTCTATCTTTATTTATAACAGGCAGTAATGCCTATGCTAAATAAACGACCCTCTCATTGGGTAAATGTGAAAGGGAAAATTTAAATAATAAAAGTTTCTTAGTGTATTAATCTTGCAATGAAAATAAATTTAGTGAAATATCTAGTTATCATACATTTGATACATATTATAAAATACCATTACGAATTTTGTATATTGGTTTATAAAAAAAAAAAAGATAGACAATTTCTACCGACATTATTTTTCAGTCAAACAAAATTTACTATACCATTTTTTGAATAAATAAAATAATTCAATTGTCATTCTGTTCTTATAAAAATATTTGCTTTTTAAGCTTACTTATAGCCTAGAGGTGGTTTCGAATAGAGGACGTTTCGGACTCATAGCAAGAAGATAGGTAGGTATATGCGAGCAGTTTTTCTATCAAAAGCTAATTCACTTCTCAAAAACAAAGATTTTTTTGAATAATTACTATCTTATACCCAAAAATTATTCAGCTAATTTCATATCTTAAATTTTACCCTGTCAAAGATGTGTTACACATTTTCTCTAATATTTTTTTTTGTTAAAATTTTCCAAAAGTGGATATATTAATGTTTGATAGAAAACTCCTCATATATAGTAAACACTTCTTGAACCGTGAAAAATGTATCATAAACAAATAATTAGCACTATAATTAAATATTACATCATCCATTTAAAAATATGTTGAAGATTATACTTCAAAACAAGATAAGTTACTCCTTCAGTTCGACTTATAATTGGGATTCCGAACGGACTCACCCATAATGTACTAACTTAATGGGCACAACCGATGTGATAGAAACGGGCCTAAAATTTATTTAACCAGAAGATGGTGATGAGAGTAGAAGCTTGTTAAAGACAACAGTAAAGATTCTTAGATTGGGAGGGAGATTTATGTTTCTCTTGTTTCGTTTTGTTTTTATCTTTAGTGATAGAGATACAGCCGACTGAATCGATCTATAAATCATACCGAAAGGTGGGTTTGAGCATTAATTCGGAGTTATTTATTGCCCGGATCCGGCAACCAGATATCCGAGGAAACAGAAACAATCAAAGGGTCTAATTAATAAATCAGGAAAATTATAAGAGGGGCTATCTTCGGAATCCGAGACCGGCTTTCTTGGTTAATATTTTATGGTCGAATAGATAAAATCCTATTAATTCGTTTTAACGTCTCGACAGGCTGGACGTTTCGATATTAAATATTCAACATGGCTAAAGAGGGGAGAGGCTTGCCAAATTTAATACCGCTATGTTGGTGGTCTAGCTAAAGTGTATCTCCTCAAACTTGATTTTGGTTACTTCGCAATTCAATTTGCTACTCAGTTGTTATCACAGGGTTATGTTTCACAGTTTATATATAGCAAATCTTCAAGGTCACCAAAAGAAAAAAATTAAAGAGCTACTTCCACCATTAAATGCATATGTTTGTTCTGATTCAGGTATTTCCTTCGAGTATAGCTTCATGAATTGCCTAACATACAATCTGAAACTTTCATGAATACAATAAAACAGTCCTTTAATAATAATTGTATTCTACCACCAACCATATACTTCAATAATTGAACTGAAACAAAACTAGGCTTATTCGCCGCAATATTATCATCGAGATTCATATCTATGCTTCTATTGGTCTAGCATAGTTGTCTAGAGGTACTGACAGGCATACGAAATTCGTATAATTATTTTATTTTGATATATACATATTTTACATTCGTTTAGCTTAGATATTTCATTTTAAATTTCCATTTTAAAGTCCATTTTTAATCCAAGTATTTATTTTTAAAATCAGAATTAAATAGAATCAATTACAATTGAACAGTTAGATACATTAAAAAAATATTCCTAAAATCAAAAATGCAAAATTAAATATCATTCTGCCACATCAGAAATGCCAAAGGTCTGCGAGAATTTTAAACCGTCAATTGTGATTTGGTAAAAATTTTACATGTCACTGTTTCTTAAATTTGTTAATAGTCAATGGATCAACATTTTGAATCTTTCTTAAAGCATCTACTTTTTATATTCATCGAAAATAGTTTAAATAATCTATATTCCTTTTATAAGATTGCCGTTTAATTATTATTTTGCTTTTTTAACAATATGAAAATATCGAGGAAGATAATATGAAACTCCTTCACGTTCATATCGAGCTTGAGATGTAGTTGTCATCGACAGACGAAGAAGTACTCCACCCGATATGGGGTGTGATATCAGGCGTGAACACACATTAGC
This sequence comes from Rhaphigaster nebulosa, assembly GCA_948150685.1. Taxonomy (NCBI): domain Eukaryota; kingdom Metazoa; phylum Arthropoda; class Insecta; order Hemiptera; family Pentatomidae; genus Rhaphigaster; species Rhaphigaster nebulosa. Next base: position 96,493,048 of record OX411306.1, on the reverse strand, counting down.
TCTTGCAGGGGTCAAAAATTGACAGAAGTGTAATTGATCGAAACCTCTATAGCGAGAGTACATTGCTCTCTGACGCATTGCTTTCAACAGAATGAAAGTGGATTTCACTACAATGATTTTTTTGTGACTCAATTTTAAAATTCAGGAGTTATTGGAGTCACATTTGCTTATGCTACGGTACCATCACAAACTCTCTGAGATATGATTTAAAAATACTTAATCTAATAAGCCCAGTTTTTAACATAATTATGTGATTTGAGGTGTTACCTAATATGAACCATTTTTTATATGATTTTAGGCTATAAATATTATTATTTGACTCGGCATAAATTTACAAAAAAGTGATAAATGACCTCACGTAAATTAAATTAGTGTCAATGTAAATATGTAAATGATTGTAAATTTAATTTGTTACTCATAACTTCAGTTAAAATTAAAAACTAAATTAATTAGACCTTAATTTGATTGTTTCTGTCAATAATATCCACTTAACATCTCTGTTAACGCCTCCATAAGTATTTTTCTTGATTGCAGGTATTTTACCAAATTAGATTTTTTTCCTTATATATAGTAAGTGGCTATATTTTAGCCAAAAAGGCTGATTTTCTTTTAATAACCCATATCGAAAATATTCATGCTTTGTTGATTCGAATAGCTATCAATGCCCACCATGGATCCTAATTCAATTCGGCCATTCGGTAGCTACTCGTTACATTCAAAGGAGTTCTCAAGACTTGCTTGCCGAGTGTACCATCAAACACTATTAAAAGAGAGTTATACACTCAAACCAAATATACGGCGGTGTGAGCTAGAAGAAAAAGAGGTCTTAAAGGGATTCTTTGGTTCCGTTTATTTTTCCTTATAAGCGGGCTGGCCTGGGAGTTAGAGAGTCTTGATAATCAATTTCTACTGTCGCGGCAGGTGCACGGCGAAAGAAGACTGGCTTCCGGGGACCGTTAAATACGTGACGAACCGAGGAACGCCTGAAGAAGCGGCGCTGGACTTTCTGAAATGATGGGCCTCCTCTGAAGTCCGTCCGCCGTCAGGGGCTACTGAGTCCCTTCCGGAGCCGAAATGGTTTATGGTATCTTTTCGTTATTAAGGTCCCATTCAGGATATTTTTTTTATATAAGGCATCTTGGCGTCGCAATAGCCTTAAGATTAAATTTATATTAACCAAAGATTGGGTGTTTTTTTTAAAAGGATATTCATTTAAATAGAGAAAACGCATTGATAATAGAACATACCATACCTTGGCAATGAAGCGTCTTATTCCTAAAAATAATAACACGAGGGGCTGATAGGAAAAATGAATTTAAGTAACAGTGCCAAATTAACCTTTTATTTCTTTTAGATAAATAGATATTTAAAATGTAACACAGATTGAATCCTTACAAGTTTAAATATTATACGGGCTAGTTTAAAAAGAGCAACGCGAATTCAAATTCGGTTTTTTATGTTCAAAATCCTAAGATTTATTACAGATGCACAACAGTTGGAAGCTAAAGAAAACATCTTAACGACTAGGTTACACAATAGACCAACACTAATGACGTATTATAAACGATTGAATTGCAAATTACAAAGCTATAGACTATTCGAAGCGTAACTATAAAAATATTAGAACACGGAAAAAGCGAAGTACCAGAAAAAGAACCACAGGTTCAGGAACCGCTTTTGACGGAGCACACTGAAGCTTTAAAATATGCAAGGACATTAATATACAGAAAAGAAAGGGGACAGCATATAGAGCCTTAGCAAAATACTGTGTTATGTGAAGTTAGGTCAAGACGTCTCAGGTGGTAAGGAGATATTATCACGGCAGCAGACCGATGGTCAAGAAGCAGACAAAGACTATTATCGCGTCAAGCAGAACATAATCGACCAACCGATCATCAATTGGGTTCTTCAACCAGGGCAAGAAGTGACGCTAGTAACCAGTAGTCTAAAGTCCATCTGGTAGTCTGAACTATTATATGATAATAGTCAGTGGATAAGTAAATATTGAATAGAGTAAAGATTATGTCAATAATAATTTTATAAAACGACAGGAATAAAAATAAGGGACAAATAAAATTGTCAGTTTATGCAAAGTATAAAGATGATGTGGACAATTTTTGAAAATATTGAGACGTAAGGACAATTTAGAGTACTATTGAATTAATATATATGAGAGATGTACATGGAAGCTTTCGTACTGACATATTAATACGGCTATGACGCTAGTGTCAAGTTAATCAGGTGTGAAATGAGTAAAGTTTAGTATTCATCTGGCCTATATCAAATTTTCATCGTGACAGATCTTCATTCAAGTCAACGGAAGGTGTCTAAATATCTTATGTTGTTTGACAACTGTCAACATCTCCACGACAACTACATGAAATCCTTCCTACATTAGTGATTAGTGGGAACAGAATAGTTCGCACAAGTTGATGGCAGAGCAGTCACACAACTGTATATTAATTAATGACGGGACACAAGGATTCGGATGTGAAGCCCCAATTATTCAAGGTATTTAATACAATAAATCAAGATGAAATCATCAACAAAAACATCTACCGAATTTAATTTCTCGTTTTTTAAAATTTATTTATAATACATTTTCACTTAGTTTAAAATGCTAATAAAAGTATCCACGTTGTATGTAGGTACATGGATGAATGTTAACTTACGATTTTTTATTTTTCAAACAATATAGAAATTAGAAGTAAATTGAATTAAGCAATTTAATATAAGTATTACATACTAATAGTTCTGTAAACAGTAGGCCTAGCGAAAAACCTAGCGTCTGATCTTTATCGCAGCATTTAAATGTGTAGCCAATGCTGTAATATTGAGAAGCTGGCATTGTTTCCAGGCTACCGGCCATCATAATTTTTCTTTCGAGGAGCGTTATTTTTTGTCATCCTATTTACATGTACCTTTTTTTAACTTCAACGTCATTTATTTACAATATTTTGCAAACTAAATTTACAACCTAACACTGTACTATACACAAATTTTAATACCTACGTTAACAAACAAACACCATTAGTTATTAATAACATAATAAACAACAAATACTTAACAAACTACCCAAAAATACAGCACTAAAATCATAAAAATAGACTAACTCAAGGTTTGTAATCTCTGCTCTACTACTCTTAGGCCTAACAATTTTAGTCACCTTCAATCGACAGGATTCGAGCTAGACAAATCAAAGAAAATTCACAAATAATCAAGGAACCCATTATTCAATTGCTCAATGTTTTTCATTCAATAAATAATTTGCTCAATTCATAATTATTTTTTCACCATCCATGCCGCAGTAAAAAAAAAAAAAAAAATGGTCTCAGCATTTGATCGATTTCCATTTTTCATCAGAACAAATTTATGTCTTCACAATTATTGAAATTAATGAATTTTTCTTTCTCTTCACTATTTGCTCCATTGAGTAAAAGAGAAAAAAAAATTCTATTCAAGATATTGAAATTCTTACACAGATCGTTTTGAATGTATTAAAGAGTATTCATTTCAAATTTCATCATCATCATCATCATCATTGTCTATCCTCTATGAACCGCATTAAGCAGTGTGAGGAGGAAGTCTACAGAGCCCTCTCCAGCTCTGCCGGTCCTCTACAAGACGCCTTCTGTCATTCCATTGAAGTCCTCTTCTCTGGAAGTGGCTCTTTACCTCATCTTCCCATTTTCTTCTTGGCCGCCCTTTTCCTCGCTTGCCCTCAACTTTAACTCGATAGGTTTCGCTAGCGATTCTGCTTGGTTCCATCCTCAGGAGGTGCCCTAGCCATCTTAGTTGACTTTCCTCTATTATATCGTTTGCCGACTTAACATTGAGGTTCAACCTGATGGTGTTGTTGCGTATTCTATCTCTTCTTGTTTTTCCTTCGATCTTTCGAAGAAATCTCATTTCCGATGCCTGTATTCTCGATCGATGTTTCTTTGTCAGCGTCCATGATTCTGACGAGTACGTTAAAATGGGCAGAAATGTCGATCGGAATACAGCCACTTTTGTTTTCTTTTCCACCTCTCGCCTGCTTAGAAAACCTCTCTTCACTGCTTCAAACATCCTGCCCGCAGCTGCGATTCGTTCAGTCACTTCCGAATCGATATATCCATATTCATTAAGGTGCGCACCCAGGTATTTGAAGTTTTCTACCTGTTCGAGGATTTCGTCTTCGACTCTGATGACGCGCATGTTTCTCCTGGGTTTCTTCCCAACCCTCATTAGTTTTGTTTTCGCAGGGTTCATAATCATGTTAATCTTCAGCAGTTCTTCTTTCAATTTATTAATATTGTACTGAAGATTCCTATCAGTGTCGGAGAAAATGACAATGTCATCGGCGAATGCAAGTAATGAGAGGCTAACTGGTCTCAGATTGGCGTATCCTAGGTGATATTTCCGCATTTTCTCTTTAGCCCTCCGAATAGCTGAGTCCATAACTAAGATAAACAAAAGTGGGCTGAGACTACAACCTTGCCGGATTCCTATGGTAGTTTCGATTTCCTTAGAGGTGCAGTTGGCAAATCTTATCACGTTTCGTGTTTTCTTATAGAGACTCTCAACCGCCAGGATATGACCATGATCGATCCCTTTTTCTCTTAAGGCCTCCAAGATATCTGACTTTCTTACTCGATCAAAGGCTTTTGTAAGGTCAACAAAGCACACGGACATTTCCCTTTCTTTTTCAAGTACTTTTTCGAAGACCTGTCTCATAGCAAAGATAAGGTCTTGGGTGCTACGGTTTTCACGAAAGCCGTACTGTTCCTCTTCAAGCAATCCTTCGATTCTTCTTCTTATTCTCTTTTCTAGAATCTTAGAGTAAATTTTACTTGGTACGCTTAAGAGAGATATACCTCGGTGGTTGTTACAATCTCTGTTATCTCCTTTCTTAAAGATAGGGACAATGACGGCTACTTCCCAATCTTTCGGTATTTTCTTTTGCTTCCACACTAAGTTTAACAGATGCAGCAAAATTTCTTTTCCTTTGGCCCCCATGTATTTTAGCATTTCAGGAGTTACTCCGTCACTTCCTGCGGATTTCCCGAGTTTCATACTACAGAGTGCTTCTTCCAGTTCGTCATCATCAATAAAATCATCCTCTTCCCAGGGTCCTATCTCTCTTTTCTCTTCATCTATGGACGGCGTTTGTCCATTCTCATTCAACAGATCTTGGAAGTACTCCCTCCACCTTTCCATTATATCATCCTTCTGCCTGAGAATGTTTCCTTCCTTATCTTTGACGAATTTCAGGATTGGTGCTCTTTCCTTTCTTAATCCCTTGAGGACTCGATAAAATAACTTTTGATTTTGGTAGAAATCGGATTCTAATTTTCGACCAAACTCTGTCCAGGTAATCCTCTTGGCTTCTATAACTTTATTTTTAGCCTCAATTCTTTTCCTCTTGTACTTTTCGTAGTTCTTCATTTCAAATTTGAAAAAAAAAAAAAAATCGAACGATGCATTTGTCAAGCGATTATGAGTAAACAAACGCGTTGTTCTTTTTTCTTCAAATTTGGCTAAAATCATCTTGGATGTCAGGAAAAATGACATTCCAATCCAAGATGGTGGTCGTTTAAATGTCCAAGATTATCAAAAACCTGTTTCTTTCAGTCACGACTGAATGCGTTGTTCGATTTTCTTCAATTTTGAAGTGAATATTCCTTGAACACATTTTAAACGATCTGGGTAAGAATTGTTTACAACTCAATATTTCCGCGTTTCTAAACGCTAATACATACTATTTTATATTTTTCTGAAATAAAATTTGTTTATATTTTTAACATGAAAACGCAGCAAATTATTACACAATGGTTAATTATTTCCACTTATTTATTCCACTTGTTTATTATTCCACAAAAATATCTATTCTGTCCAAGTAAAAAATATGAAGCAGTAGGCGCCAAAGGAAAAGAAATTTGAAGCTTGTCACAAGATGTTCGCCGTGAGAGTGTCGAACTAACTAAAAAAAACTACGTCAATGAAAGTAGGCCGTGATGTAAAATGATACAGAGGAAATATTTGATGTGCACTTCAGTAGGAAAAAAGAAAAGGAAAGACTAAGGAACCTAATGAAGTGTAGAAATAATCCCAGGAAGAATACAACAGAGAGATACGAGTAAGTAAGAAGCCCAAAAGATAAGTCAGGCCATCATTTTTGCGGACGGATTTTTTTTTATTCGATATTTGGATTCTACGTATCTTGAAACGTAATACCTCAAATTTTGAGGGGGGATTACAAACAAATTTTCCTTGGTCGATGTTTTCCTTAGTCGATTCCAAAGGTCTATTATTGAAAATAATAAACCTAAAGCAGTTTTCAGCACCTTTAAGAATTTTTTTTACTAGTTTGCTTCATACGGATTTAATCTAAAATATAAACTAAATATCAAGGAGTTGAAATAAATAGATGAGACTAATTACTAACTGCTAAATTAGCAGCTGTAGAGAAAATCTGTTTAAGAAAAAACTTAATTTTCTTATATTTATTAACTGATTTCTCGTTCAACTTCTAGCTAACTTAGCAATCATAAATACGGGTTAACGGTGGGAGAACGAGTCCGGGATGTGGACCTATAGATCCTTTCCGCATACCCCAATAAAACTAATAGAGATAAATTCTCCTCAATGTTGAACCTTCTGATTTTGTTTATGAAATTCTTTGTTATGCCTTAAATGGCCTGTGAGTAATGCGATAATAAATCGGACTTTATTTTAATTTCAATTTCACTTGGTTCTTAAGAAAGAGGTTTTTAAAAATTAAATTCTCGTCTTGTCTAAGCCCAACACTCCACATGCCCTTTCCATTTCCAATCATGAATCTCTTTGTCATTTTGAGATGCCTTATGGAAGTTTTGGTCCCATACTGGGTAGCTCCAGCACCTCTTCTTACAAGCTGATCGTCTTTCTCTTTGCCTGTGATACATTTGTGACCTTGTGTGCTTAAAATTCATGAAGCAAGCAAATTTCTCTAAAGGCTGCTTGCACTCTCTTACCAGTGCGGAGGTCACATTAGGAGTTTCGAGGGTTCACAGTCTGTGTAGACAGACAACTAGTAGATAGGCACCAGCCGGCCCTATCATAGTTGGTAACTTCTGAGCACGTTGCCGCGGATAATCTAGTTAATATTTCTGTTTGAAATACAGTTGAATATTTGCCCAATCGGATATTTATATTGATATCTAAGTCCACTACATAGAATCCCACACCCGTAAAACTGTCTTATAGGACATCATGACATAGTAATTGCAATTGGAAAAATTGCAACCCATCATACTTCAATATCATTTATTTAGTCAATTCCTTCTTAGCTACGTTTCGGACTGGTTCGTTCATTTTCAAATTTTTAAAATTAAGTGAAATATAACTTTTCCTATTTTTTTCCTCATATTTGTCATTAGAGATCAATATTGGGTTCAGCAATATCTAAAAGAAATGAAACTCAAGAGGAAATGGAAACAATATTTACAATTTAACATGTTATATTCTGTTTCAAAGCTCAAAGATAATTCAGATCATTCCCCCAACGCGGTATCAGGTGACTTGGTAAATATAATTGAAGCATTTTTTTAGGCTATGTGCTAATTGTATCTGCATAGCCTGATTGAACATTTGAAATTCAATTAGGACATCCAGCTGTATTATTTACGTTTGATGTTTTCATTTTCCGTTTTCATCGTCGCCTGCTCGTGCGATGCTTCTCCAATTAGGATATAGCCTAACGGCGACGAAAATAGGCGTGTAAAATTGTTGGGATGGATTACGAATGAATGGGTAAAAGGGTAATACCGACGGGCACACGTCCGAGAAGGAGACTGAAACATTGATGGGAGGATTGTATGAGGTCTGGCTTTCTCTGTTTGCGTCAATACCCGATGAATCCAGTGAAGGTAGATGTAGAGACAGAGATGTTTTCGATAAAACGGCATTTATAGGTAAAGGGCATCCAAAATTTCTTTTTAGAGAGGATTTAAATTTTTTTTCGGAAGGAGATTCAATCTATGATCGCCAAATTGGGCGCATGTTTTCAGGATGAATATGATGATTGGATCAAAAATAATTTTTAGAAATTGCCAAAAATATTACTCAAAATACAAAACTTATGGTGGTGGGCAAGAAAATCATATTTTTTCGTCTATTTTGGAATGGGAGCGGGGAAACATCCCTCCCCTAGCGTACGCCACTGTCGATAGGACTTGTTATTAAAATTATTTACATATCACTAACGGATCAGCAGACACATCATCTAAAATTATCAGAAAATAAATAGTTGATAACAATCCAAAACTGAAAATCATTTTTCTGTCTTTTTATTAAAGTTATCATTGTTTGTTTCATTGGAACTTTTCTTTTTGAGACAAACGATTCTATTTTTTCACTATTGGGTGTATAAAAAGGGGGTTTCTGTGATTTCTTCAACTTCCTCACTTACTTTATTCCTGCTAAATTCTATACTTACAATACACTGATCTCAACTCAGCTTATCTCCTGCTATCGAAGGAAATATTAATTCCGAATCTTTTGAAGTTTTTGTGTAGATCCGACTGGATGAACATTTGAAATTCAATTAGGACATCCAGCTGTATTATTTACGTTTGATGTTTTCATTTTCCGTTTTCATCGTCGCCTGCTCGTGCGATGCTTCTCCAATTAGGATATAGCCTAACGGCGACGAAAATAGGCGTGTAAAATTGTTGGGATGGATTACGAATGAATGGGTAAAAGGGTAATACCGACGGGCACACGTCCGAGAAGGAGACTGAAACATTGATGGGAGGATTGTATGAGGTCTGGCTTTCTCTGTTTGCGTCAATACCCGATGAATCCAGTGAAGGTAGATGTAGAGACAGAGATGTTTTCGATAAAACGGCATTTATAGGTAAAGGGCATCCAAAATTTCTTTTTAGAGAGGATTTAAATTTTTTTTCGGAAGGAGATTCAATCTATGATCGCCAAATTGGGCGCATGTTTTCAGGATGAATATGATGATTGGATCAAAAATAATTTTTAGAAATTGCCAAAAATATTACTCAAAATACAAAACTTATGGTGGTGGGCAAGAAAATCATATTTTTTCGTCTATTTTGGAATGGGAGCGGGGAAACATCCCTCCCCTAGCGTACGCCACTGTCGATAGGACTTGTTATTAAAATTATTTACATATCACTAACGGATCAGCAGACACATCATCTAAAATTATCAGAAAATAAATAGTTGATAACAATCCAAAACTGAAAATCATTTTTCTGTCTTTTTATTAAAGTTATCATTGTTTGTTTCATTGGAACTTTTCTTTTTGAGACAAACGATTCTATTTTTTCACTATTGGGTGTATAAAAAGGGGGTTTCTGTGATTTCTTCAACTTCCTCACTTACTTTATTCCTGCTAAATTCTATACTTACAATACACTGATCTCAACTCAGCTTATCTCCTGCTATCGAAGGAAATATTAATTCCGAATCTTTTGAAGTTTTTGTGTAGATCCGACTGTTATGCCTCATTTGTAAACGGAGCTAGGACCTTCGATCAAGATAAGATAGTCAGAGAGCAGTTCCCTGAAATAGTAGCCTATTTGTACCCGGTAGCAACTCGACGCCTCTCATGTTCTCCTGTTTGTGTTCCATATCTCAGTAAGCTTTTTTTTTACAAACCTTAAATCCGCTGTTCTTATCGGAGCTAACGAAATCTGAGCAGTGTCGAGCATTCTTCAGCTGTCCCCTTTGAACTTTTTCGGTATTGCTTGAGTTATTAATATTTTAGAAGCAGTCCTCATTGAAACCATCCAAGATTTCTTTTTGCTATCACTATAGCTTTTCACTTTTTTAGCTCATCAGTGACTAAAGAACTAATTATTGACGTTTTTAGCAAATCTAATTTATAGTACACAAATATTCATTTATCCATTTATTTATCTAATTTATAGTACACAAATATTCAATTATCCATTTGTATCAACTTCCTAACTTTTTCGCTTAGATGATTGTAATTTCTTTATTCAATCCTTTAAATGGGTCAAATGTGCTTATTTATTTATTTTTTTTAAAGTTTATTATCCTCGTTATCAAAGCAGAGAGGAAATGGAAAACAAAAATAGCAATTACAGCTCATGAGATTTGTCCAATGCGCGTATTTTGATTTTGAGGTTGTTTGTACATGGCTCTGATTACTATGGAGTTGGTTCCAATTTTTATATTTATTATTAGAGAGTACATCTATCATTAGTAAATAGTTATCATTAGTGAATGGATAAAATATTTACGTTAAAAGTAAATTTCAAATTTTAAAATTCAAAATTCTACAGTATGTTACTCTCCACATTGACATAGATTGGTGAAAACAAAATCCAAGCTCAAATTGAATGTAGCACTTACAAAGAAAAAGTATGCTATTTTTAAAAAATGAATGGTATTCAAGCACAATTGCTTCAATTGCATTTACTGTGTCATCTTATACCTTCTGAATTATCTTTGAGCTTTGAAACAGAAAATAACAAGCAAAATAATAAAAATTGTTTATACTTCCTCACGAGTTCCATTTATTTAAGATGTTACTGAACCAAATATGAATCACTAATGACAAAACTAATTAGAAAGGGAGAAAAAAATAGGAAATGTTATTTTTCATATAATTTGTAGTACACTTGAAGATGGACGAATCGAAAACGTAGGGTAGAAGGAATTGACTAAACGAAAGATATTTAAGTTTTTTTGTTATTTATTAACAAATGTTTAGGCTCTTCAGCCACTTGGGTCATTTTCGTCCTGTATTGAGAGAAAAGTTTTTTAAAAATAAAATTTTAAAAATGAGAAATTAAGCTGATCATTCATTGTAAATATTTTTGTTGACAATTTCATGTTAAATTTTACATCTCTGACTTATTACATCATTTTCCTGAACATTTCCAATGTGTAGGAGATCATCAAGGACCTGATAATGTATAATGAAAACTAATGCTCAAATATGGTATCACTATTTAAGTTTTAGGTACAGTTTGAAACAAATTCTCTGTATTCCAAGGCAAAATTACATACAAGCAGAGTTCGGATTATTATGCAGTTAAAATCCGCAGAATATGCAAGAAAATTCCGTAAAATATGCAGAAAAAATACATAAAGTATGCAGTCAAAAATTTCCAACAGTCTAAAAGCATGCTATAAGACAACCATAATATTCAGATGTAAATAATAATGTGCCCTAAAGACGTTCCGAACTATGAAAGAAATTGGAAAATAGATTAAAAATTAAACGAAAATTATAATTTTGATCTATTTTTTTTTTCATAAATCAACGTCTAAAATAATTAAAAAATGAGGTCAAATAAGAAAGAACAAATAAACTTGTAAAAATATATACATATGGTTAAAAACGTAATAAGAAACACTTATATAAGAAACACTTATATATGAAAACTTCTTAAAAACTAAAATATCAAAATAATTATTAAAAATATCAAAATAATACAATCTTGCATCTCGTAACAAAAGAAATACAGCAATAATTGTATTTAAAAATCATAACTTATTGACTATATTAAAATAAATAAATAAACAAACTTGGAATATCTAAAACACATAAATACGAAAAAGAAACTGTAACTGCATAGTTGTAATTATTTGTTATCGGGGTTCGTACATAAATATGCTAAAACTAAAACATGAGAGTAACAGAAAATTACAATTAGTAATAAAAAAAATAGCACTGATTTCATTTAAAAACTAATTGACAGCATGAGCAAAATAAATAAAACGCAAATGTATTAGTCAGCGGCATGTTCATCGTTAAAATTAATTACCAAATGTATTTCAAAATTTGCTTCTGTGAAACCTATTATAAATTAGAAATTTTTTTCTGTTTCGATGTAGATCCCAATACATTAATGTAATGCTCTGCAAACACTAAGCATTCGCGAATGATTTATTTATTACATAAATTAATCTGGTAGTTGTAGATCTGAACATAAATAAATGTACGAGTTTTCGATTTTGAAAAGTTGTCTTCATAGCATTTAATTGTCTTCAATTTAGGAAGAGACATACTTCTGAGAAACCAATTTAGTTTAAAACTTCATCCAATGCATACTTTTAATTCAATATGCATTCTTCCAGTTTTTTGTCCCTATGGGTAATAAAATTGAAATTATATTGCGTTTCAAAAAAAAAAAGTAATGCTATCAGGACATATATAATTTAATTAGTAAAATAAAAATTGGGGATTTTTCAGTGATAAACTTCTTTTGTACAGATGTATTTCCTGTTCTAAAAAAATCTATGAAGTGTTTGATGATAGACTGAGCATTCGTGAGATTGAAATTCGTCACCGAAAATTGGAACGCAATTTTTGCGATCACATTACATATGCTTTTAGTCCTACGAAAATACACATTATTTTTTAATTAACCTTGTTTTTCGATTATCCTCGACAACCCCTCCTCTTTTTGATCCCGATCAAAGCTTTACTGGTTGAAAATAACCCTTTTCCTGATCACATTCAAAAGCAAGGAAAATGACAATAGAGCTCACCTGTATTGATTGGCATATTGATCAATCTGTGATTTTCTTTCATTTGAAACATGTTTTGAACAATATTTGCAAAAAAAAAAAAAAAAAAGCGACAATTCTCTCAGTTGTAAAAATTGTTTCATCTTTGATGTTATAAGGTCCAGGATCCAAGATTTCACTTTTGAAGAAAATAATGCACTTGCTTTTGGTATTTTAAATCTCACCGCTTGAATCGAATGTAAGCAACAAACTGCAATTGAAACTGAATGTTATATTTAAAAAAAGGGAGATGGAAAGTCGGGAAATGAAAAAAAAAAAATTCATATTCTAAGAAGTCGTTTATTGAAGGCGTTGTCTTTGCATTGTTGTAGTTTTTCATTGAAAATGAACCTACGCTTGTAATATGGAATATCATATTTACTATTGCATTTTAATGTTTTATTTCTAATTTTTTTTACTTAATTAAAATGATCGAAATATGCAATTATATGCATATATCATCAAATATGCGAAATAAAATTTGGCTAATGGCATCAGAGCACACAGATTGGTAAAGATATTTGATCGACTGTTTAAAAAAATCATGTGAACAAAATATGGAATTGCATAAAAATCCCGGCTCTGATTATAAGATATTGCATCGTCCAAGGCAGAGTAGTTCTGGGTCCCCGCCTTATAAAACGAATATTATCCATAATATAAATAAACAGTAGTAACATACTTGAGCTCTCGTTTTCACTATTCCCTGAAGCAGTTTAACCACGAATTACTTTAAATATAAATATTTAGGTCATTCACTATTTACTAATGGCAGGTGTAATATAATAATATATCCAAAAATTGGAGTCAACCCCATAATAATTAGAGGCATGCAAAAACAAACTCAAGGTCAATAGATGCGAATTTGTTCAGTTCAATATGGATTTAAAAACGGTTTAAGGTGGACTTTCGCTGTTATAGCCTGGGTTGCGGTTGACGGATTGCTGGCATGAATAATAGATAGGGACATATTTTGCTGGCTCTGCCCGGCAGTCTAGGTATGGCGTCATATCTATCTATATTGCTGCGTCCCTGACCGTTCCAGAAGTAGTCATACTGCAACGGCCGCGACGGTTCCCGCTTGTTTTCGTTTAACAAAATGTCAAAGAAGTGATTTAATGAGAATAACGATGAATGTCATCTAGAATTTTTTAATGAATATCAGGTTCTTTGTATAATAATATAACATAAATGAATACAAATAAAATAAATAAATTTCGTTGTTTGTTTTTGAAATTTTATGATAATATAACAAAAATTAATAAAAATAAAAATCTTTGTTTGTTTCTTTATTTTTTCTTTGTTAAAATTTGTTTTAAAAAATATTAACAAATTTTACTAGTACAGAATCGTTTATGAACCATTTTAAATAAATTTATCATCGCCAATGCGTATAACTAATGGAAGTGAAAAATCGATTTGTTGGGATTCCTTACATTTATTAATTTATTATAAGTGTGTTAGCAAAATAAAATGTCATAAGCACATGCCTAGGACTCAGAGAACTTAATAGGCAGAGAGTTAAAAAAAGTACTCGTAAAGGGCAAGTTACAAGTAAAACGTAAAGCTCTTTTTTGGTCTCTTGAAAACTACCGAATTAACTAAATATGTATATGTGATGGTGACGATAATTTTTGTGATTTACCTATTTTCCGCAAAGTGACTGCCAATTATTCTTCATCTTCGATTGGAGCTTGCACTGCATTAGTACCTTTTCCTACTACATTTCCTTTAACCATGCTTAACACAAAACTAAACTGAGAGATATTTAGTCAACAAATGTATCTGAATCTTTTCCCATCATTCCACAAATGGCTAGTTATCAACTTCGCATCCACTTTTCGGGGTTTAGAATTTGCTGTTAGCATTATCTATATCTTTTGAATAACATAATTTCAATTTCCTCTTCTAATAAAAAAGCAGGAATTACATTCATTCATAGCTGATAAATAATTACAGATTAATGAATTAGCAATCCTCAGAAGTACTAAGAAACAACCAGTATCTGCATGATTCTTAAGTAAGAAACGTTAACATCACACATCTGTGGTCAGACAATTAAAGACCCTGCAAATTATTGCTCTCTGGTTTATTATTTCCAAATAATTAAATATTCATAATCATTTGATTTTTTTTAGCCTTAACTTTATATTTCTCCTCTATCTTCATAAATATCTGAGATATGGACGTGTTGATCCTCTAATCGGTCACCAGCGGCTGATGGATAAAAAGCCGCTGATGTATGGACGGAGTTTTATTTCTTCAATTTTCGGATCCTGCGTATCATGAAACATTAAAATACAAATTTTGAGGAGAGGGTTTATTTATTTTTTTCTCCTGGCCGTTTATTGTTTACTGTTAGGTTTTATTAAAAATAATAAAGCAAAATATATTCTATATTATTTTTTATAAATATATTCTATAAATATATTCATAAATAATATCAATATAAATATAATATATTTGTGTCATATTGATTAATAAAATGCATTTCAAGATTTAGTTGGAATTAATTATGGATACAATCGATATAAACCTTAGCCACACTACAAAAAATAATTGATCAAGAAAATTATCACTAAAAGGCACATTTATTGATAACCACATTTTTCACATCCTTTCACCGATGTTTTGTTAACAGAAACGATCAGAACTGATCAATTCCATTCATAATTGGCTAATTCAATCATCACTCTATTTCAATATCTTCATCAAAGTTTAAATAGATTACTATTAGAAAACTGGTTTCCGAACGATCATTCTCATCATCCCAAAACGATTTGCATATAATGATTGTTTTAGGAAAAGAAACTATTAATGAAATTTATGGTCCCAAGTTTTATTGTTATTACTATTAGCCAACGCCCACTCTTAACTGTTGAAGAGCGATAGAATCTATATCGTCAATCCTCCACCACACTGCGAGGTATTAAACACGTTATTTAATCCAAGCAATCATACTTTGAACATTTCAATTAGAAGTTATTAATAATTACTTACATAACTTGCGGGACTTATAGGAAACGACTCTATAATTACCCGTTAGGCCTCACAGTCTAGCTTCTACTTTGTATTCATTTGATACTTTCTATGCAAATATTAACGCCAATATGGGAAGGAGTGATTTCATCACACCTTCGTACCGGGAAGCTGCTATATCATATCTTGATGAAATGGAAATATCGGTCATAAAAATGAATCCCTGATTCAACGTATACTAGAAACGCTTACGATAGCGTGCGCAGTAGTGTGTTTATGCTAATAGATCCTGTCATTGTGGCGAGTATTTATGACAGTTGCCTGAAATTGGCTTTATGCCCTCATTATGCAGAAATCCTTGTAAAATAAATGGAATTTTGAGAATAAAAACTGTTTATGACAAAAATAACTTCTTAGTGGAGTGAGCTTTATAGTAAATTAAATGACTACCTTTAATATTACCAATTGATGACTACATCGTGGTTTAATTCAGATGATTCAAGACAAATTATGAAGCTACTTCATATTTTTCTTTTCCTAAATTAATATCACCTCTCATGACTTAGGATTTAAAATTTATGTATATTTCAAGGGAAACACGTGGATTATTGTCCTTGTCACAGATTATTCTACAGGATGATCTGTATTGCTAGAATCTCATCTATGTAATGGATTAGATTACTAGAAGGCAATAACAGACGTGGGGGGAGGGGGAGGAGGAGAGAGGAAGAGGAGTAAAGCATACCCGTATCAATATGCTGTACCAATTTATATAATATATGTTATATAATACCATTACCAATTTATAGCCTGCCTATACTGCCTATTAGGAATTATGATTAAAAAGAAAAAAACAATATATTTCATCCATTTTTGTAAAGAATCAATCTTTAGAAAAATCTAATCTCATTTCCATGATGTAACCTTAAAAAAAAAAAATAAAGATAGAAAAATTCATACTTTTCACCGGGACAATATTTTCCTAATTTCTAGAGACGCCGTCGTAAAATTAATAATTTCTGTACCTCTACCCTTTTTTGATTTTTATTTATTTGTAAACTACATTGAATGATACATGTAAAACTAAATCCTTTATTCCTCTTCGATTAAACAATATAAATTAGTAAGATGACAAAGTTTTTGATGTAGGTAGAGCTAATGAAAATGGAAAATTATCTAACAATATTTTTTTTAAATTAATCTCATAAAAATCTAAATTTGCTGATGATTGAAGCTTGAGTTCATTTTTTAAACGTTTTTTAAAATTTTACAGAATAACTTTCAGTAACAAACCTGAACAATACAAGCAGCACACGAGCTATTTGCGATGCGTAGTTTAAAAAATGGTTATTACTTTTTACGAGCACCATTGTCTCAGATGACATACCGACAAAGGGAATCAATGACAATGGGAATAGAAAAAAGTCTCTAGCATGATGAAATCATATTAATAATAATAGGTTCTTTCTTATCGGAAGAAGTGGCGACCATTTGAGAACTATAGGAATTAATTATGCTAATTACACGTGTTAAGTGATAGCCAATTGTTTCTGATTGTCACCACACCGTAGAGATTAATTATGATTAATATGGCGCCAAAAAGTTATCAAAAAACGAATACAATAGTCTCTATTCATTTGTCTGTGTGGTGATCTATGGCAAAAGGTCTATTTAGTATTACTGATCAGAGCCGAGAGAAATCCGGCATTTATTTATCAGATATGATAATAGTCATCAATATATAACTTTATTGTAGATTTAAATTATTCCCTACCAACTTAAGTATCTTCAATGAAATCTTTAAGGAAAACAAATTATAAATAACTACCTACTGATATTCACTCTTGTTGAAATTTAAAAAGTTTAGTTAATGAATTATGCCCATAATATTTATTTCATTTTAATATTTGTTTTTATTTTAACATTATTTACTGTATATCTCCCCACCTCCTTCATCCTCTCGGAGTAGTGGGTCTTCCTGTCCTCCGACCACTTCTTTCCACTTCACTTCCGTTCTTTCCTCACTGCAGAGACTCACATTTTGGTAACCTGTTTCAGGAATCGAACCCTGTCCAAACAATCCTCGTTTGTTATCCCCAGTTTTGCCATTTCAACCTTAAGCTGCTCTGGATAACACTTTATATTTTTGAGACCAAGCACTTTATCAAAGATTTGCTTATTTAATCTGTTCTTGTCCATCCTGACCATATGTCCGATCTTCTTTTTCGCGTCGCTGTTTCTACATCTTCCCCTCTCCCTTTTTTACAATTCCCGATTATCTCTTAGTCTGTAATCTCCCTCTAATTTCTTTGGCCCAAACATATTTCTCAAGTTTTTCCTTTCTGTTTTCAATAACCCCTCCATATTTGTGGACCATGTTGTTTCCGTCCCGTACATTATCACTGATTTTACTACAGCCTCGAAGCGTCTAAGTTTTGCCCCCTCCTTCCCATGATAAATTCCTTTTGTTATATACGCTTTTTGTCGTAAATCTTAATCTATCTAATTTCGCTTCACTAATATTCATTCATTGCCTATCCACTCCATTGTAATTTACCCATTCCCCTAAATACTTAAATTGTTTCACATTCTTTATTTCCCCATGTTTTGTTTTGATCATTTTCCTATATTTTTATCATTCGTCATTATTTCGGTCTTCGTGAATGGAATTTTTAACCCTACTTTTTCGGCTATTTCCTTTAATTCTTAGATTTGTTCTATTGCTTCTTGTTCACTTACTGTCATAAGAGCTAAATCATCCGCGAATGCCAAACATGTAACTTAAATTCCATTCTTCACGCTAGTTTTGTTTTTTCCTCAAAAGATTTTCATCACCTAATCCAACACCATTGAATAAGATTGGTGACAAATCATCCTCTTGTCTCAATCCCGTTTTTACTTGTTTTATTTTATTTTCATACTTCACTTGTTTTATGTACTTTTATAATTTTCCTTATTATAAATATTTAATTATTTTATTTATATAATTATTAGTTGGAAAAAAGATTCACATGGAACATGCTTACAAAATTAAAAAGACAAGAACTGACAAGACGATACAAATAGATTTCTCATCTCCTGGACTACAGATCCTCACTAAACATACAAAACAAACAGAGATGTGAGCGGGAGAGGGGATTAGAGAGATATATCCCTCATCCACCCGAAATATATGAAAAAATATAATTTTCTGACCCACCAACATTTTGAGTAATATTTTTGGTTGTTTTGACAACAGTTTTTGATCAATTTTCAAGCTTATCCTTAAAACGTATGCCAAATTTGGCGATTATAGATATTTAGGTGATTATTTGTCTTCTTCATATTGGACAATCCCCTTCCCCCAAAAACATTTGTATCCCTCGCCGAAAGAAATCTGCGTTCGTCTCTGGAAACAAACGACTAATCCATACAACCATAGTTTGATCTATTTGGACATACCGAGTAGAAAATTAGGGATCAGCAAAAGACGTCCACACTATATATAACGAAATGATCATTCCAACAGTTACATCTTAGATTCTCGACAAATATACTACATTTCACTCTTCAAATCAGATTCACTCCAATCCACTCGTCCTATCACTTTATTCTTCCCTGCTAACCGGTCTGTCTGAACAGAATTAAAAAATATTGTGGCCCAGAGATCTCCTGATTCACCGATAATTCAAAATTTAAAAACAAGGCATATTATTAAGCAGATCGAGGATAAAAGACAAGCATAATGTATTATAGAAGAATAAATAAAAATAAAATATTATTGGTAACACCTTTATTTTGTATTATTTATTTTAATCACGTTTTTTATATATATATATATGTATATATATATATATATATATATATATATATATATATATATATATATATATATATATATATATATATAAATAAACCTCCTTCAAGAATGTTCATTTCAAAAGTTTCATTTAAAAAAAATAAATATATATAAAATCGGATTAGCAGTTTATAATATTGGGAACGTTGTGGTGGACGAAAACAAGATAATTGAACAAATATTTATCAGAATTTTTGAATTTTTAGCCTAATTTTAACTAAGCTTCCCGACATATGTAGTTATTTTCAGAACATTTTTTTTTACTGTTCTATTACTTATTAATGACGTGGTGATTTATAATTTACTTGATAAAATGAATTTTTGATTGCATGTAAAATTTTAGTGAGCCTAAATAAAATCCAAACTAATTATCTGATATTTTTAATTTTTATTATCGTCTGAAAGTACTTCAATTGTCATTTTAGCTTCATTAGTCTTCTCAATACATATATATTATTTCAAATTTATGTATAAATTCTTTTTTTCCTTTTACTTTTTCATTACAATGTTTTAACAATTAAAAGCATTTATTTAGACCGTTCTCTTGTGCAAGTCACTGCATTTTTATTACCTGATATAGTTTTAAGTACGACTATGTTTATTTTTTTAGACATCAATAGTAAGTAAGTGTGATACACTGATTCATTTATTTATTTTTTTTTTTTTTTTTTTTTTTTTTTTTTTTTTTTTTTTTTTTTTATCCTTGGTTAAAAATATTTTTGTCCCAATCAAATGCTCCAATCTTGGGATGTACGAAATTATAAATAAATAACTTCCAGATTCATATCTTATTATTAAATAGACTTGTCGTTATTAAACGTATTTCAAGATTTAGGAGAGATTGAATGTGATCCTAAGCAATATTAAACATGCGTTTATCGCTCACAGCCGGAGCTAACCGCAGGTCACCGAGACAGAATGGTCGTTCATGATTTGACTAACCAGGTGAGACCCGGGTCACGTCCTGCAACCACCGACTCGCTGATTACAAGACCATCCTTTACCATTTGCGGAACCCTCCGGAGCCAGGCCTGACCGCAGTCGTCGATGCTGTAACGAATTGTGACCCCATCATTATACGGTAGCGTTCCGATTTAAAGGTTCCCCTTGGAGATGGTGTTGTCTCAGTCAGGATATGGATCAATCATTATAATCAGGAGAATAACATTTAAACATCTTATATTTAAAAAATCATTAAATATTTTCTGCAATATAATTTATAACACTTTTTTTTTCATGAGGCCAACCAAGGACCAGAATTAAAAAATAATAAATAGTAATAATTATAGATTTAACCCAGAATCAGCACAAACCCATAATTGGTGTTAGGTTCGTTACTGATTTTTCTCCCGACCTTACCTTTTTCTCGGATATTTAAGAAGGAGTACAAAAAAGAAGCACAATAGCTTTTCATACTAGCCTTGATCGAGCCAAATAACTCAATTATGACCTACATTATAGGCCGCAGACATCATTTCCAAAACCAACAAATTACGACGAGTCAAAAATAAAGAAGACTACAGGGTACTCATTTGTCTGTAATTGGACATTTGTTGAGCATTGTTTTGGATACTCGCCGTGGTTAATGGTCGGGACCAGGGTGATAGCCTCCTTTGGCCGTGTAATCCTGCGGCGGGGACTCATTATAGCAAATGTCAGTCGAATTATTTTTTTCATTCTTTTTGGAACAGTTCTTCTGTCCGCTCACTGTAATGAGGACCGATAGGCAGACCGCAAAGCTGTCATTCCATTCGGGAAAGAAGTATACGGCGGACGGGGTTGAATATAACTAGGGCATGATGCAAGTGAAGCTGTCATCTTGGTAGTGAGAACTGGATCGTTTCATTTCATGCTGGAGTATAAACTGCGCCACTTTCGGATTTTTCATTATCCGGTGATTGAACTTTCACTTTTATCTCATCTCACTATTCGTTCATCTGTCCCTTATGCGTGCTTTCTGTGAATTAACATTTTTTCAGTCACTCATATTATTAATCATTCTGTGAATACTACGAAAAATATAGCAGTGCACTTAGTAGGCCGCTCACCTGTTTCTGATTTTTTTTTTGTAAATTCTTCAGTTCGTTTTGCTTGTGCATGTGTTGAATTTTTATTTAACTTCGAGCGGATAAGATTTTTTCTACTATATTTATTATTTGAAGAAAAAAAGACTAATATAAGTAGATTATTCTTATTTTCTTATATAGAAATATTCAAAACTTTGGAGATTCAACGTTCAACTGATATATAATTTTTTTTTTTTTTTTTAATTTTCGTTTTCTGGAATATTTTGAATTTCATCTAATAATAATTAATAATATCATGAAATATTCAAGTTTATATTCTTTCTGTGGATTTTAGAAAGTTTTCAAATTTACGAATCGGAACGTTCAAATAATATACCTATTATTTGTTCCTTTTAATGAAAATTTGGTTTCTAACGTGATGTAACTAATTGCAAACTTCTACTTTAGTCGGAAATAAGTCGTAATATTGAGTTGTAACTTAAAATTATTTATATTATTGATTTTTTAAAAGTCTATTAAATATTTTTTTAGTTATGTCATTTTTTTCCTACCTCACATAACTACATAATAATCTGTAGTACCAATAACAGCGCAGTAGCTATATAAACCAATAAACTCCTGAAAATTTAAAATAAAACAATTTTATTATAGAATGTGATGGGCACTGAGCTGTGATGGTAATTTCAGATTATAATTTAAAGGCGATCAATTAGGAGAAATTATAAATAGAGAATAATTACTAGATCAACACATTTCTTTTATTATTACAAGTTATAATTAGGATGAAATATAAAATGCCGGATTCTAGGATCTTGCGTAAAAGGATTTTATTAGTTTCATTTAATTGTGGGTCAGTTGAAATAAATCATCAATACATTATGGTGGTACATATATTACGAAACATAAATAAAGAGCCGGATTGAAATAACGATTGCCTTAAAGTAACCCAGTCAGTCTTAAAGTTACCCTAGTTTATGGCATTAGTTTAATTCAAGTCGGATTTAAATCATTAGACTACGTTTATTACTACGAAACACAAGCTATCAGAGGAAGAGGAAGAACTATGTTCCTGAAAAATTGAAAATAATTTTTCAATTTTAAACTCAGCTCATTGTATTAAATATATGTTAAATTGTTGTATTCAAGCTTCAGCACGATTTACATGAAAGGAATTATTTAAATGTAGTCCTCTACACGAAAAATATAGAGCATCAAAATAAATAAAATAAAAAACACATGGATTTAAATTTTTATTAAAGAACAAATTGATCGTAATTCAGGCATTAAAAATTTAGAAAAAAAATGCTCCCAAGTTATATTGTTTTAATAATTTCCTATAATATCTAGTAATAAATCAAATATAAAATAACTATTCAGGCATTAATGTATAACAAAGGATTAGAATTACAATTCAAACCACGAGAGTATTTTTTTTTTTTTTTTATTTCATAAATGCTCTCCTCTAACAATTATTGTTATGCAAGCCAACTTTTTTTTTTTATCTTCGAGACTTTAACAACAGTTATCGACATGAAGTTAAACATATATTGCGGTAACATATGGTCAACATGGAATGTCCCTTGTAGCATGTTTACATAAGATTTAAGCAATTATACCCAATCAGAGATACTTAATCTCTATAATAATCGTACAAGGAACTCTCCGCATTTGGAGGACATTGCAAGCTGGTCTGATGAAATGTAGGGTCCTGAGAATGTTTGAGATACTAAAGTATTAATTAACTTTCTAGCCAGGAATCGAAGACAAATCCCCCAATAATAGCCTCAACTTGCCTAATGGTTCTGAAATTATGTTGTTGAGTGCCACGTTCTATTTAAGCATGTAATTAGGAAATGTGCCTTGAATAATTACAATTTTTTCATAAGTTACCTTGATTGCTTTTCTATAATCATGGAACGTATTAGCGTGATTAATTACCCTTAATCGAAATTTGTTTTCTTAATTATTATTTTCTTATAAAATATTTCAATGAATAAATAATAAGTCAACTCCTTTAACTGCAAGTTTTACTCCATCGAAATCGCTAATTGGATCGCTTATTTAAGTTTTAAATCTGATATAATGGCCTCAATAATATTAAACCTTTTTTTTAATGCTCATTAATAAAAAAAAATATTAAACATTTTTCCATATAACTACAGCCATTAAATTTACTGAATTAGATTAAACACAGAATACATCATTTTGTCTATTAAAAGTTTCTACAATTACTAAAGACATGAATACGAAGCACAATAAACCTGTGGTATTGTGATTATTGGCAGAAGTTAGATGATTTTTTTTGTTTTTTGTTTTGTAGAGAATTTAATATGCTTTCAAACGGTCATGTAATTTGTTTGAGGCGTTTCATGCGCTACATCCAATAGAAAAACACTTCTTCCGAGTATTTCACAGGGACCCATGTATCAAAGCAGAAAAAAAAAAAAAAATCGGACTCTATATACCCGTTTAATAAATAATGGTAGCAAAGACAGATAGACCAATGGCCGAAAATGTTTTTATACCCCTGAGAGCTCTGAAATGTCGAGATCTGTTGTAAACTGCGTATTGAAAATTTAATCTCATTACAATACTTCCCTTACCTAGTAGCAGTAGGAGAGTAAAACGGAGATTGAGGAAGGGATTCAAACATTACTCGACAGTGTTTCCCTGACCTATTTTTCAAAGGATGATACTAACTTGAAAATAATAATTCATTGGCGGGTCCAGAATTTTCTGAGAGGGTGCGCGCATATGTAGAGGTCCTCATCCCCTTCAATCCTGCTACCTCCCTCTTAGAAACTTTAAAACATTAAATACTTTGTTATCGCTTTAAAGTCCACATTAATCAATCAAAATTTAATTTTATATCAATAAAAGCCGCTGTTGTATGTTATATAAATTATAAACAAGTTTTCAAGGAAAAATTTTGTTTCCTCCTTCCAGTGAGAAGAGGGGGCGCTATCCCCGCACTCCCCAGCAGGATCCGCGCCGGTGTAACAATTCGGTGTTCTTTGTTATAATTCGTTTGATAGCTATGTACACAGAGCTTAGTTGAGAGTTGAGAGGGCATCGTGTAATTTCTTGGAACAACTAATAATCATTATACTGCTTTTGGCCGAACCAAACTTAATGTTGGGCGAAAGTAATATTTCTGAAATCGACTCCTATCAGATACAACCTATTATTATAAACCGCTTGTGGACTTAGTTAAGTATTGAAGGTCTCCTCTTAATGTCGAACCTTTCGATCACGTACAGCGAATTTGCGATAGCAATTAGTGTTAGGCAAATAGATTGCGTATATCTGCAATGTTCCCCGGGGCATCTCGGCCAGGGGGGCATGACCGCGGGACATTGATATTCTTCCGAGATAGCTGTGATTAAGATCCTGTCTCTTTATTAATGTGATCGATTCTGGTTACGAAACACCTTCCAAAGGTGTATTTACTTACCTCGCTGCGGTGGGTTCAGTTTCATCATAAAGGGAAAATCTTCCATAACCCGGAAGACAGCTCCTCAAGATCGTGGAGACTATAAATTGACTTCAACACCGCCAATAAAATGAGGTGTACACTTGCGCGGAGTTAGTTAACGAAGGGAAAGTATTATGTAAGTTTCCCAACGAAGACTTATATCCTTAAGAGGATATTATCCTTGATGTACGAACGATGGCTATTAACTTCTATTATACCATTTTAATGAAAACTCTGAAAATTGAAGTGCTCTTCATTAACGACATTGATGAATATTTTCTCCAAAATAATATATTTTTTTTTTTCCACCCCGTTAGAACAACGACGCAACTGTGTAAATAGGTCGAAATGGAATTAGTATACTATTTTTTTTTTCGGAAGTGAGGAGTGGGAGAGACATACGTAACTGAAGCTGTTGCCCAGCCACCAAAGTTTAGTTGCGTCATTGGGGAAATGGGGAATTTAAGTTTGCTGAAATCAAATGAACATCGTCAGCTGTGTCTTTTATTTGGGCAAGTAATATTCGCATTCCGAACTAAAAACAACTCACGTGCACTTTGCGTTGAAGTTGTGGAGTGACCTTTGTTCAACTGTTCCATTATTCTCTTTATTGCGTTGTATCAACCAAATATATCCATATTAAGAAATATTGTTTGAGAAGGCAAGTTGAAATTATTTTTCCTTTACTTATGTGTATGAAGTTGATATTTAAATTCTAATTCTGATGATGAACACTGTCTCTGTGTCATGGAGCCCATATTTGCATGCATCAATTCGTTTTTACCGCAAACGATTTATTTTTTTGTGTCTAATGTAAACATTTATTTTTTGCAGTGGAGTTATTCTTCTACCATGGCGGGGTTTCGATATGTTCGTGTAATGATAAAGTGATACAAATATTCTGGTTGACCACATGGATGGATTCAATTGAAAGTGTGACTAAAAAATCCAAATATGTCCAAAATTGTCAAAAAATTTAAATAAAACTAAAATTAAAATAGTTTTTGACTAAAAAGCATCAGTGTTATTACGACTATGAATAATCTTATTTGAGTGTATTTAGATTCAAATATGTTATCCATCTAGTAAATTATAGCGGAATAGACCATGAAGCGTAGATTAATTCAGGCATTGTTACACGCTCCATTGAAACTAATTAAAATGAAAAATAGCTTAATCTAAAATTTTATTACTCGATATTTCTGCAGATTTTTTAATTAAACTAAGTCTTTTTCACATAATAGCTTACTTACCTTCCCACGCAGGAATTTGATTAGTATACAATGAACTAATTAATCATGATGTGTTGCATAAATTTGAAGTAGTCCAACATTTGCATTTCTCCGCCACTTCCATCATATTCATATGTACTTTCATCACGTTCGTGTTCCCGGACTACAATAGAAACCAATTTTTTTTTTTTGAAAGACCAGATGAGACATCACTAATCAGCACTGGAATGGCATTGATTAAAAAACATGAAAATACTAATGTGTTATAAGTAGGACTTATAAATTCACGAAGGCGACCGGATACTTTTACTAATAGACCCGTGAAATATCCGATGAGTACTGAACGCTTTGAGGATATGCAAATTATTGTCAAACTAATTCCTTAGACAGAAAAGGAATTTGCCTCATGAACTCTTGCGCTTTACCGAAAATACAAACTTCGACAACCTTTGGAAACTTAATTTAAAATTATAATTAACTTGCCCTATGAATTCATTGTCTTCAGTTTATACTACAACACCACATGAATTGTTAATTTGATCCTGATGTAATTTAAACATTGGCGGGCTTAGAAGTTGAACTCTGTTTTCCGTAACTAAGAGCAACATCACTATCAATGTTATGACGAATGGTGATGTATGAATAATTAAGTGGAACGAAATTGACAATCAAATTTTACAAATAATGAAAATAGTAGTTGGTTGTGAGATAGTGAGCAGTAGATGGTGATTGTTAGTAACAATCCTTGTGATAACCCGCACATCCTGGCTTAGCGTAAACAACGAATTTGGTTCCAAAAAATAGTTTTATTTATAGATATGTCGGTGTATATCACTGACAAGTGTGTTTTTTTTAATTTCAGGTTTATACTTATCGATTAAATTTTCAATATAAATTTAAAATAGTTCTGTGTAATGAAAATATAGAAACCTTGATTTTTCAAGAAATGATACTGTTGTTGTAAGGATACTGTTGTTCAACGCTTTACCATAATTTACAATTACAATTAATTATTCATTGACAATTTTGGTTGATAATTTGTATGAGAATAACGAATCGAAAATTTTACAACCGACCCCACTTTTTGATGTTTCTAATTTTTCATGATTACCGCAGAATTAAAATACAGCTATGTAACAAATTCTGATTGATGAAGTTAATAATATAATATTGAAGAGCAAAAATTCAATAAGTGACAGAGAAAGTTGTTTTCCGTTATTTTAGAGAGAATCTAGGGAGTCAAATCGTCAACTGAAAGACATTTTTTTTTAAATTTCTTTATTAATATAAGCCTTTAATTAAAGATATTTTAGTTTTAAAATTTCAAAAAAACATTTTTAATTTTTTCGATTATGCTTTTATATAAGCTTTGAAATAAAACTACATTATTTTTCTACTTTCCTTATTTGTAATAATCATGAACTGTAATAAGCCGTGAACCAAAAAGTATTTAATACATTAAGTCGGTATCTCTAAATAACATCTGCGATTGATTAAAAGTTTAGTTCATATTTTATATAGCTAAGCAAGATAAACTTCTGTAATTTTGTATTATTCCGAACAAGAAATTGGATATAAGACCTATTTTTATTACAATCATTATACGAATGCTTTTTCTTTGGAAATGTATCATTAAATTGAATCAGAGGAATTATTCTTATAATGTTTCAGTAATTTACAATAAGATCGTTAAATTGCAATGTTTACATAGTGAGTTCAATAATTTAAAATTTCTTGAAAATTCAACTGTTAACGAGCAGTAAAAGCAACGGGTCTAGATGAAAATTGTTTTCTTTAATTTATAATAAATTTTAGTAGCAGCAAGGTCCAGAAGATTGTCATTGTCGGAAAACATCTCGAAGAGACGGGAATTTAATGAATAACCTGTAGCCATTTCAATTAAAAATTTAAAAATATGTCAAAACTATTTACCGGAGATATATATGAGTAGCATTTTATTGAAAGGCCTAAAAATATAATTTAATATATTTTTTGTCAATTTGAATCTTTTGAATGGAGAAGCTAACCTTCTGATGAAGCTTTATATGATAATAAATAATAATAATTAAAAACATCTTTTACATTACGTAGAATGACTCCTCCCCCCCTCCCTCCCTTCCCCTCACAGGAAGCATAAAGCACTGAAGCCTTCAAAGAACTCATAAAAATTAATACCTGTGATCAGTGGCAGTGTTTTGTGTCGCGCGTTAATTTGTGAGCAGCAGCTGAAATAGCATCCGGCACCCTTGAGTTTCAAGGGTCCAATCTGTTTGCATTTGGGAACTCGGGTTTTTTTTTTTTTTTTTCCATGAGTACCAATTCACTTTTATTGCCCAAATTGGTTGAGGGCCTTTATGGCAGCAGTTATCTTTGATTGCGGTACCACTGTAAATTTTATTTCCTACATGGGTATTTCTTTCAATTAAAATATCTCTCCAGAGATATGTCCACTCGATCGGTCTAAAGTTAAAAATTTTGATTGCTGAAAAAGTTATTTCAAAAACTGTATTTTATTTATGTCATTTAACCCAAAATATCAAAGCCTTGTATAAGTAAATATTTTTAATGCATCGGCTTCAAAAGAGACATGATAAAAATCGAAGTATTATGAATTATTGATATAGAGAAATGTGGAAACAAAATGGAAAAATTCTTTGTGCTTTTTAGTCTTGATTGGCTTGAATATTTTTCGAATTACTTGATTTTTTGAGTTATTATTCATTTCTTATTTTGTCTCCATAGCCTTAAAGTAACGTTCGATTAAAATGAATAATAAATACAACTAAAATTGTAAATGATTTCTTTATTTTCTATATTTGATTATTACTTCTCTTTTCTCTAAATTTTTAACATAGCAAATAATGGTATCCCATCCCTAGATTTCACTTAATTTACATAAGATAGTAAAATTATAAACATTTATTCTACATGTAGAACAATTATCGGTTAAAAAACATATTTTTAGAAACTAAAAAATTACAATTATTTAAAATTTTTATCCTTTCACTTATTAATTTAATTTTACTTATTTTATTTATTTTTTTTTTAATCCTGTCTAAAAATATTAAAATGTATGAAATTCAATTGTTATTAATTCATATATTTTACAAATATCTTCAGTCTGTGTACTTTTATTGCCTGATGATTTTTAGCAGTATTTTCGAAGGGTATAATTTTGTTTATACTCTAGCGGTGGTATTCTTGATATGTTGATATTAACACTAGATTCTGACTAATCCAAAATATATATATTTTTTTTTCGTTCCAATCAATAACTTCATATAAAATGTTAATATTTTAACTATCAGTATGCTTTTTTTATTTTTTTTATATTTCAAACCATGTTAGAAACAGTTCAGTAAACCATATTCAGAACAATAATTAAAACATGCAGAAAGTATCCGCCGATCAGTTTTATTGGGCTTCAAATGATTGTTTTTTTTTTTTGAGTCATTAAAAAACATTTTAATAATATAGCTCCAAAACTATTTGCCGAAGAAAGCTCAAAATTGTATCATCCTTTTCAGAATTACAAGGACATTGAAATATATGTTACATATTTTTTTTTTTTTTTTTACTAAGACCCATGGGATGTGATGTGGAGTTGATATGCAGAGGTATAAATTGGGATAGCAGGGATCTTTTGTACTGCATCGGATGCATTTTAAGAGGAGGATGAGGATAGGAGAAATTTTGGAGATTATGTAAATTATGAATCATTATCTCACTAGTTGTTTTGAATTAGTCAATTCAGTTTGAGGCTTAGAACATGTTTTTGCCGGGGTTATGGCCGTCCTGCTGGTTTTAATATCTGGAATAGAGGATTTGCACAGTATTTGAGACTATCAAAGAATTTGATATGCCTCCGTGAGATGAAGTCGATCACCGTTGGGAGTTCAAGTGTGGTATGTAGTAATTCTGTTTTGACTCTCTGTAGCACGTGGAGGCCTGGTGGAGGCCTGGCGTTACCCGATCTGGTAACGCCTTTATAGATCATTAATTTGAGGTGTAGTGATAAATTTGGTGACGTTAGCACGTGGTTCAATCTATAAAACTTGCTCCTTACCGACCTGATTTTCTTAAAGTAGTGACGAGATTGTGTTAGTTGTCTTTCGAGGGTGATACTATACTGCTTGCTGGCCTGTTCTCGCTATTCGCTACCTTAAAGCCTTAGGTACAATGCGCTTATTCGTCTGAAAAGAGAAAATAACAGTCGGTCTTCGTGGGATTTACTGTATATTTAGTCTTTCAAGCTTTGTGGTTATTTCCTTACAGGTATTTTCCGCCTGTCGTAGAGCTCTCTCTGCATTCATTGAGCTACTATATATAGCGATCCCATCGGCGTAAGCCGCTATAGTAGCTTTTTTATAATTTGCTCCAACAGTTTCAGCTGTGTACACTGAGAACAGAACTGGTGATAGCAAGGATCCTTGGGATACTCCACATGTGAATGCGATGGCTTCAGAGACCGCTTCGCCGACTTGTACCTTAATTGAACGTTGAAGAAGAGACGACCAGCAGTATCTTTCAAAGAAGGCCATGGACACTGGATCTGGAGATCATTGTGATAAACCTCATTCTTGACAGTATTTTAACTTCCTTCTGCCTGAACCTTCGCCAGATGGTGATTCAGGCAAAGGCCAGCCTGAAAGCCCTACTCTGGTCGAATAGGGCTATTACGAGCAGTAGATTTTGAGATAATTAAGAATATTTTTTTCAAAAACCTTTCCCATGTGCGGAAGCAAACTGATTGATCTATAGTCTCCTGGCTGGGATCCGTTCTTCGCGGGTTCCAATAGCGAAAAGAGGATAGCTCGTTCTCTTGCCTCAGGAAAGTATCTCAGACGGAGACAGGAGTTGTAGAGGTTCGTCAGGTGAGCTATTCTGTTTTTACAATATTTCTATATTGTTTTTACAAATCCCGTGTTGGCCTGGGATAGTAATCCTCCTCGAACGACGGAGAATGCTCTTTAGCTGCTACAGGAATACAAACATATAATTGTCGCCAATTTCTTCTGTCTGTATCTCTGCCATGTGCACATTCCATCTGAATTAATGATTTATCTCCGTAATGATATATCCTAGAGCTTCTCTTCCTGGTGCTCATCTTCAGAAACTTCCAGAATTTTCGGTGGTCGCCGTGGGTCGCCCATAGCTTCTCATGTTACATGTGCATATTATAAGAACGTATGGACCAAACTGGCGATTGCGTTTCAATGGGTTCGATCAAAAAAATAAATAAAGTCTTATAGCTTCATGCAAAGTTTTTTTTCTAACTGGGGTGAAGATACACAATGTATGTTATATTTCAAAAAATATAATTTATTTTGCTAAAAGTCATTATATAAACTACGTTTTTAAGTTATTTACCATACTCGACATTATTCCTGAGCCATTAATTGGAGAATGAGCTACCACATGAACCAGCTTCTAAATGTTTCAAAACTTATAAAAAGAAGAGTCGATATTTTTTTGTTCTTTTAACAACTCAAAAACTAAACTGGAATAAATCTGAATTTTTGACTATCGTTATGCAAAGAACATAAATACCAAGATTCACATAAGTCTAAAATTATTTTATTATCGGTTGATTTGGTGTGGAATGTTCTGTAAATAATCATTTATTACTAATCCCATTTCGTTTGTCATTTACAGAATTTTGTCCACAATTTATGCTTTTGGTCCACAGTACTTCGCAACGGTAGATGTACTTATTAATTTAAGGACCCTATTCGTTTTATCTGTTAATGCTCCTATTTTTTTTGTCAAAATGTCTTGACAAAATCAAAATTTATAGCAAGTTATGTGATGTTATTCGATAATGTATTGTGAAGTCTAAAGTTAGTGTAGTTTTTAATTTTTAACGTTTTTCAGATTAGTTCTTGATTCGAGATTTATTAGAGACCTTATTTAGAATATTTTAAAACTTAATTTCCCCCTTCACCTCAATGGTTAGATCTGTTATAACTCATGCAAGCAGCAAATTGTCATCACTTTTGTAAACATTTTTTTTTTTTGGTACAAGCGTTATAGAACTGTGCGATGTAAAGCGATTTTCGGATCATTTTCTGAAAATTCGCGTTTATCAGTTTAATTAAAAAATGATTCAGTGTGTTTAGGTAGCTATGAATGGTTTGTTAAGTAAATCCTTCTTATAAATTTATAATATTGAATAAGTGCCGACTTAATACGGGTTGCAGTTTTCAGTTGAGGATAAATGACAACCATTCCAGACCACCTGTTATTAACTACTTCAACAGAGAGTCCCGCCCCCGAACCAGTGGCAAGAAAAACGAGAGGTGATAAGTAATTGGAGATTCCCTCTAATTTTAGCCCGTGCCTCTCTCAGCTATAACCGGAAGCTTCGAGTCAAATAAACTTATTTTATGTGCTCAAATCAGTCTTGCTCAGTGCTGCCATCTCCTGCGGGATGGCGTAACTATTTAATTATTTCCCTCGGAGGCAATTCGTTCTGCGGCTGGTTCCCCGCTGACCCACCTCGGTTGTGGCTAATGTCATCTAGCAATTACTGGCGATCAATATCTCCTCTGAGGAGAGCCTTTCAGGGGAATTAGAAAATTATTTATTTAATTTCGAAAATAATTCACCATTGCACCATAGTGAGTAGTTTTATTTTAGAATAACCGCACTATCTTACTTTTCTCATTCAAAATCAGAAAGCTTTGAAATTTGGAATCCTTAGAGCATAAACTTTTCAAGAGCTGAATTTCTCAATATTATTCTAATTCATATTACCTAATATTGTTACT
The DNA here is from genome assembly GCA_948150685.1 of Rhaphigaster nebulosa. Lineage (NCBI taxonomy): Eukaryota > Metazoa > Arthropoda > Insecta > Hemiptera > Pentatomidae > Rhaphigaster > Rhaphigaster nebulosa. The sequence goes on along the minus strand of OX411306.1, from coordinate 96,460,190 downwards.
GAATATGGGAACACTGATTCTTTAATGGTCGCACTAGAAAATAATGAGGTTTGATTTATCCCCCAGTCCTTTGAAGGGCCACCTGCATTTATAGATACACGGTATAGCGGCCATTTGCAGATTTCAGAGTTAATAATCCCGGAGTGATAGAATTGAAGATTAATTACTATTTATAATCGAAATTCGAACCTGGACCAACGAGTTTTGAATTCAGTTTCTTACATTATATCAATTTTCTTTTTTTTTTTTCTTTTTTTTTGAAATCGATTAAATGTTCAAATCTTTGATTTAAATATTTTATGAATAAATCAAAATAATGATTTTTATTTTCTCTCATTTTCAATATGAAAGTTTTATAAGTCCAATATTTAGTTTATAGATATATTTAAATGTTTTCGTTTAAATCGATATGAAGACATTGGTAATATGTTGTCGATTTGGATAAATTGTATTTAATTTTTTTTTAATGCTTTTTTGTTGAAAAATAATAGAAGCTGCCACACTCATCACTCATCCATTCATACAAATTATTAATTAAAAATGTATGTAAATCACTATAGCTAGGCAAATTAAATAATAGAAAAATAAGTGAACAACCAAGATAATAAAAATGCATAAGTAAAATAAATCATCTCAAACACATTCATACATATATAAAATATTTACAATCTGCTCTAGGAACTCCGACATTTTGACGGCAAAGTAGAGCTCCAGAAGATTCCAGCAGCTTCTCGCCCAGCCGCAACACTGGCATTGAAAGCTAGTAGAGACAGTGAGGGCACAATATCCACAGATGCACAGGACCTGAGTGGAGAAGCTGGCCATTGCCATGACCCCTATAGTATATTTGCAAAAAGTATCGGGGCCACTGCCGTTTCAACCTACAAGAGGTGGTTATTGGGATGGCTGGAGCTAGATAGGTATTTTTCTAAGGGAATGATGATTAAGGTCTGATGAAATTAGAAGAATTTGTTTGGAATCAGGACAATAATATATGGAATATTAAGATCATAGTGAAAGGTCTTGTTTGTAACATAATATGGGTCATTATTCGAAGGACTTTATATTAAAAAGATCGGATGCGTTTGATGTTCGAAAAAAATGTGCTTAAAGATATGATTCGTTAAACAATTTAGTTATATTATGCATTTAAAAATAATAGAAGATTTCAAGGAAATAAATAAATTTGAATTATAGATATAGAAATTATAATAATTTTAATATTTTTTTTTAACTGGTCTTTTCTGAAATGTATTTTTTTCATCGAAAAATAAATAAGAAAATTTGAAGATTTATAAGTACTGCATGCAAGGCTTTACATATGAAGTGATAATTTTTTTATATGAATAAAATATAATATAATATAATATGTAATCCGGAAACAAACGCTTGGTGTGAGACAAAAAAAAAAACGACTTAAATATCTAAACAGGAATATTATTCTTTTATATTTTATAATTATTGTATTGAGGAATATAATTTTATAATATATTGGTTTTTTGTTTTATTTTAAAATAAACTGTTTTTATTGAGAAATAATAGATAAAATCTGTCACAAGAGAAATAGGTATCACTTATGTGATACCCTATTCATGATTTCCCATTCATACCATATTTAAAGAAAAAAATAAATTAATACAAACAAAAATAATGTAGAATAAAAATTAAAGTTACACAATGTAAAATAAAGCACGTTTAACACATTCATTTCTGTCATATTTGTTCTAAGAATATAAACAGCAAATTTGTTACTGTTTATTATTACCTTCAATATGCTGCTACCATCAACAATAAGTTATTATGATTCTCATTCAAGAAAATATGTACAAGATGAATAAATATAAAACACAATATTATAGTATCTAAATGAGAAAAAAAAACACCTAAATATACAATCTCAAGAAAAATAATAAACATATTAAAAAACATAGGCACTAATTCAGATATTAAAGAGTCTTCTGTTCTAAGGAGACTTACATTAAATAAATAAAGATATAAACTCATCTTTTAATTTTATATGGTGATGCTTGGAATCTAAAATCCACCGCAAAAATTCTAATCATATTTAACTTTATCCATGGTACTTTATAATTCCTAGGAAATATTAATCTTCTTAATCATTTACACAAGCGGATTAAATATCATATATTATAAACAAATAGATAAAGATTTTAAATAAAGTATTAAAATAAAGTAGAAGGAATTTATTTAAAAATATACACATCCCATTCATCAAGTGTACTAAGCATATGTATAAGTATTTTATAACAATGAGAAAAATTAAAGGATACAAAGCATAATAAATTAAAACAATATAAGAAAAAACAATATTTTAAATATAAACTAAGTATTTCATTTCCTAATGAAATGTTGATAATTTTACTTGAATATTATAATAAAACTATTTGAATTCCAGTTATAATATACAAATAAATATACATAAAGACTTACCGATAGGCGAATAATAATAATATATAAATAGTAATATATAAATAATAATAATATAAAGACGAACCGGAAGGATCAATGCCTAACGCCCGTGCCTACATACTTTCTCCCATTGTACTCTATCAAAATCCAAATCCTCAAGATCGAACCAAAGACAATCCTCCCATTTACGTTTTGGTCGACCTCACCCTACTTATCCGTAGGTGTAGCGCTCATAATCCTTTTAGTGATTCGTTCGTTATCCATCCAGATCGTCCATCGAAATCGCTGCTACTTCAATCATACTTAACGCGTGCAAGCCCAGGCATTGTGCAGCTGTCAAAATTCTCCCATTGTCTCATTCTTTTTCGGCTCAAATATTCTACATGATGCATTGATTTTAAAACCCTTAAAAAATAAATAAAGCAGTTAAAACCAAGAATATTAAGCTTTGAACTAACAGTATGTGTGTAATTGGAGAGAAATAAAATTGAACAGAGAATTAGCCTTGTATCCAGAGGCGAGGCAGAAACAGCCTACTAGTAAAAAAGATAAACAGAAAATAGGAATGTATTTGTCGCATATATCCTGTGTGATTGCTGAAATGCAATCAGAAAGGTCGCCAAATACCATTTTGGCTATTTAATTGTCCTACCCGGGTCACAGTGACAAATGGCCAGTCCTTTCCCTTTAAAAACTAGAGGGAATGGGCGAATAAATTAAAACAATTCCCCGTCCTTTTTTACTTCAGAAACAGTGAAAAATAATCCGTATGAAATCAACAAATCAACACCCAAGGCCAATTGGCTATATCACTAACATATTAACCATCACAAATTGTTGTATGAAATATAATATAAAATAGAATAAATAAAACAATGAATATATCCCATTACATCTCATTAATTGTTTTTTATTCATTGTCTTAATTTTTGCTATTTATACGATTAAAGTTTTATTATTACTTCGTGTGATTCAAATAAATTATAATCAAGAATGGGATTGTGATCGCTCAATACAATTTTCGCTCAATACTGAAATATGTAATCGTACAAACTAATACATATTTAAGAGGTAGGTACTCAAAACAAAAATAAATTATTTAAAAGCAGTAATTGATAAATTATTGTTACCTGCTACAAAATGTCAAGAAAACGCAAAAAGTTAGATATTCACTGGTATTGCCTTAAAACCATCTTTTTAGTGCAATTAAGTGCAATGTGCATAATAACAAATATCGTCGAAAATTAAATTTTCAACAAGATTCATACAGAATATTTGTGATTACTCTGAACAGACACCAAGACATATTGAAAAAACAATTTTAGAGAAAGTGGGGTTTTTTCAGATTTTCCTCAGTACCTTCTAGTACATTTTAGATAAAATTTTGGCATTAGCAATTTTAAAGGAAGTTAAATTTTCTGCAAGTTTTATGTGATATTTTTAAAAATTCAGAATAGCTGGTGAGATTCGAGACCGAAAACATCCTCATAATGTCAAAAAAAAACGCAAAAAGTTATTCAGTAATTTCGCTCTAATAATTATGTTTTAGTTCATAATATACAATAATTATTCTTTGGGTTTCTATTTAGCCTTTGATAATTTAAAACTGCAACTAAAACAACTACCTGCAACTGCAATTAACTTAAATTAAAACATTAAATTTTAGATGTCTATCATGTTTTATATAGAGATTGTTATTATATTTCTTGATAATGCGACACGAACCATCAACTAAATTTATTATAATTACTTATTTTTTCTCCAAGAAAGATGATAACAATAGGTTTTGATCATTTTACTTGTTAGTTAGCTATTGACATATTGATTATCGTCGATTATATCCAATGGATTGTAATTTTTTTCAAATTCTTCTTATTGAATTAGTTTTATAAAATCAATTGTTTTTAAAAAGTAAATTGTATTGTATTATAAGGTATAATATATGACTTTTGATGTTAGGTAGTATGTTATCATTCATATATGATGCAAAATACGACTGCTGTAAACGTCACACATATCATACCAAACACTGCCACAAAATACAACAGATGCTATAGAACAACCATTTAAATAAAACCTATAAAATAAAATCAAAATCAAAAATTTTTTAGAAATGTATCTGTGGCTTACAATACCTCTTTGTTGATTTTCTCTCTATAGAATTAATCAAATTATCAAATCAATTTGTTTTCAAATTTATGAGAGTTACACGCATACATATTATTATTTTTAGCTAGAAATAAAATGTGATTCACTTTCAAGTATTTACTTGGTTTTATTGGATATTAAACAGTATTTCTTCAGATAACACTAGCTTTCAGCGTCTCGAGGTAGTACTCTATCTTCAGGCATACACACTCAACTCAGCTTATTGTCAATATTTTTCATTTTAATTAGCACGACTATTTCACTCCTAATTTTCAATCAAAATCCATAATAATATCCATACTAAAAAAAATTTCAAATTTTATATAATAATAGCAATATAGGAACATCACTTGTAATGTTTCATTGAATATTTTGTAAAATAAATAAAAGAAATTACTTGATAATGGGTCACTTTTTATTATTAATTGTGGGTTAAAACATAGAAATCTTTCAAAAACCGAACTTATTTTTTATTTACTTCTTTTACAACTGTTATGTTATTAGATATACTGCAGTACAACAATTAAATGTGAAGGAAGAATATAAGACTTCACGATGGCTTGTGAAGGAACTACCCTGTTTGACTTCAATTATTATTTTGAGTAAGAAGATCCCGTGGCCATTTTCTTTTCTGACGCCTCGGAGGGTTATCGGGAATATATATATTGAAATGTTACGAGAAAGTGGGTTTGTATAGGCAGAAAGTTTGGAATCAAAGGATCAAATATCTGTTTCGGGCGAAATCTGCAACAAATCGGATACCGAGTTGGGATGCAGCAGTTGGGTCATTATTCACAGATAAAACACATGCTTCATCAGCGTAAAGACAGTGCTACGACGGGTTGGAATATAAGCCGTTGAAATGGGTTGGAACCGTGAAGAGGATAGGATAGGGCCTAGGGCACTTACACCTGCGAACTGAGAAAATAGAGATGAGTAGGCGAAATTCTTGTTTACACTAGAGGTTCTATCAGTAAGGTAGGAACTTACATAAATATTAGTTTGATGAATACTAATCTCCATAAATATAGTTTATTTGTAAATCTCACATGTATATATATACATATATATATATATATATATATATATATATATATATATATATATATATATATATATATATATCTTGATAGCTAGGGATTGCCAGAGTATCGTGGCTTTTCTTTTTTAAGTATTTATAATTAAAAAAACAGGTGCTGAAACTTCAGTTATTTCTGTAATTTACTGCTTAGGTCGGTATTAAGTCCTTTTCTTTTCGAATTCTATCAGGAGGAACTCCATTTGTCTTTTTTATCTAGATTGAGGAGAATATAAGAAATGCCTTTAAATTCGCACCTCCTTGTTGCGAACGGTGGTCACTCCACCACTTGGGCGAGCGTCGGCCACCTTTGAAATCCTAAGACGGATGAGGAATGGTAATTAATACTGCCTGTACAGAGAGGGCTAATTACCGTGGGGAAAGTGGCCGATTCGCCATCTGCCTCAATGTCTTTGTCCGCAGCACATGTGGCCTCTCCATTCCAGGTCTCATTATGGCTCTTGTCAATACATTTATCTTGCATACTAAGCGTCTCCCTCAAGTCGTGAGAGTACTCTCACTCTCTTGCACTGCAGTCTTCTGTCAGGACCCTTCACTTTCTTCTCCATCTTGGAGGCACTCATTGGCGAGCCTTATGAAGAGTTCTATGGCCTTTTGAAACTTTTTGTCGACCTCCAAACGTTCTTAAATGTATTCTAGCAAGAACTCGATTGAAAAACTGCGTGTCAATCCATATTTATCATACAAAGATATTATTTTTGAGAGATATAGCTACCACTTTGGTATATTTATATGAGCCGACATAACAAATTTATCAATATCTGAGGCATCAGTATCTTGGGTATCTGTGAATCTTAATTGGGGAAAAAACCTGGCCGTTGAGCATGATCTCGGCCAAATCACCTTGCAAAACCATTGGCCTAGTATGGTCCTTAGTATGGTATCAGTATGGTCCTTACCAAGTATTGAACACAAGACCCACCATGGATTGTAATGGTACAGATTTATTTTTTTTAAATTATAATCCTTTCTCCACCAATGTATGTGTTTTCATCAAAAACTGTTTTCAATATATCATACAATATTCGCCTAAATTTAAGAATCGAGGATGTGGACCCAATTCGATGTCTGTTTTTTTTAATTTCACATAAATATCAAAATCAAGGACTAACATCTAGGAACCATTGGATTACTAGAGCGGAGTTGTGCTTTGCCACCCACGATCATCTCATCAAGCAACTCGTGATTTTGGGAAACATTTAATGGTTTGAGAATAATCAATGCTCCGTTGGCCCTTCAATCAGTTGTTACAAGAGCTGAATTGTAATTAACCATTTTTTAAGACAAAGAATAATTCGATTTTCAAAAAAATTTTTGGAGTGTACTTACATGTACGATTTATTTAAGAAAAAAGTGTATAAGATTGAAAGTCATTTGGTATTTTCGTTAATTTATTAATAATGATTGACTGACCGATTAATATATGATTTGTTTCTTGAAAGGTTTTTCTTCTATAGCATTGGTTTGCTAATATAAATGTTAATTCTTAATATAAATGTTATTTCTTTATACCTCACTTCTTTTTTTTTATTTTCGAGTAAACCTTCAATATTTCGACTTTACCTTCAAACTTGGGATTCGACAGCAGTGACAGCACCACGCTGAAATGCGAAGTGCTTTATTTGTAAGGTTTCCTTAATTTACTGTCTTGGTCCCGAGACTTCGATCCTCCTCATACTCCTCTCTAGTTTGACATTCACCTTCGGGCGGTCTTCTTGATGGCCGGTCTCTTCATCTTTATTTGGGCTCCTAGGTTAAAGTGGACCGGCCTCACCCCTCCTTTCAACCGCAAAACTTTTTCAATTTTCGGAATACTACATGTGAGGCATAGAGGATCTACTGCCTTTCCTGCTCTACGAAGCTTGGCTCGAAATCGCCCCTGCCCTATGAGGAATTGTGAAACTTAATAGTCCCGGAAGAACCAGTTTTTCTATACCTCGCATACATTTTTCTATTTAAAATCCTCTACTCCCAGACTGGTTCTCATTTAGTACGAGTTTTCTTCAATTCCTTTATCCTTTGCATTTCTTGGTCTAGTCCCTCCATTTGTATGTCTTTTTTTTCCTTTATCTTCAATTCTGGAAATTACTACCTCTCACCACTTGAATGGCCATGAGTTTAATTTTATGGATATTATACCTACCCAATAATATGTTATAATGTAATATGCAAATGAAAATTCAAATAATTTATTTTTGTTTAGGGTATGTTAATATTTTTCCATTATTACCTTTTTTAATCGTACAACCTTTTCAATATCTCAATTGTAATTTAATAAAAAATGTTTATTCTTTTATAATGTTTTTTTGTAATCTAGCATATGTATATATATATTTTTTTCAAAATCAATTATTTAAACAATTTTATTAAAATATATAAATACAGTTTGATAAATAATTAATTATACTTTTCTTTGGTTCGTTAGTTGTGAATAGAAAATATTTTTTTGATATTCTAATTAACAATAAGCTTGCATTGGATAAAAAATTCAATTAAACAAGTGCACCAGATTAGACTGATATGTTAAATATTTACATACTGTAAAAATGCCTATTATAAAAATATTGCAATTTAAAAAAAAAATTGTAATGGCTGAATCTTAAATATTTTACTGGGGAGTTGCGGAATGGCCAATTAGTGACTGTATCACGACCGTCTGAGAAAACACGAAATATTTTCACAAAAATAGAATCCAGTTAAAAATTCTCCTATGCCACATTAGCCAATTAAACACAACCTTCCATGCTATTTTCCTCTTATTTACATTTTCTCGATGAAATCTTTTTATTAACTCGGCAACTGTTGCACTCGTGAGAAGTTTTTTTCTTGTGAATTTTCGCAGACGATTTTTTTAATATGCATTAAATGAAAAAGTGGCTAGAGACTGTTTTTCATGACTTTTTTTTTCTTCTATACAATTACGGTTATTTAAAACATTTTCAACTAGCTAAGGCTGCATACATATACGCATTGTTCCCATTCGAAAACGATGGAGAACTACCTTTATATAATTTACTAACGTTTTAGTAAATGTCCACTGTATTTAAATATAAATAACGAGGGCCAAAAAACGAGTCTGATTTCAGGAGAATTTTTGATCATGTAAGCCAAAACTACACTCAATATAGACTGACAATATGTACATCTACCACCTTAGATCGGTTGCTATAAAATTGTTTAGGCCAAAAAATGCGTAATTTTCGTCGATTTGTTCAAATGCTCCACAGCTACACAGTATATTACCTGCATTTCACTACCAGTTCATTTTAGGTAAAACTGGGACATTGCTAATTTCAAAGGACATTAAATTTCTTGCAAGTTTGATATGTAATACATTTTAAAATTCGAAACAGATACTCAGATGCGGAAGAGTAACCATCTGAAAAATGTCAGGAAAAACCAAAAAGTAAGAACTTTAGTGGTTTCGCCTCGAAGAGAGTGTGTCTGTATATGTCAATAGACGGAGGTCGCGACGCCGAGTGCCGTTTTTGAGCTGCTGCTATCTTTGGAAACTAGTAACCAAATTCAGGATCATATTTTCAGCCACCGATTTATAGTTTAATAGGCGTACAAGGAAGTCAAGGGGTGTTAACATTTAACTGTGGAGTGTTAACTGTTGTTTGTTTTTTTTTCAAGCTTTATTTTTTATTTTTTATTATTTATTTTAAGAAAGAGGAATGTTGTAACAATTATGGCCATTACATCTAATTCACAAAGTTTTAAAAAGTACCGAGAGTGGATGCGACTGGATTTTATATGTTTAAATTATAAAAGTATCAAATTCTACTTTTCTTCCATATTTTATTATATTGATTTATAAAGGCTCAAAGCTTTTCTACTCTTTTAGGAACTTGATTGATTATCGAAAAGTGGCGAGGGTCGAAAAAGCCTTTCAACACATAAAAATTACATCTTCCCAAGTGCTCATTAGAAAACGTCTACTATCCCCTAGTAAGAGCGGAGCGGACACACTACCCTCCATCAACCACCCCCGCGGATTCGTGACCTTACCATTAGGCGAATCATCATCAGGAGCGGAAATATTAACTTCTCTTTAGGAAATGCTAAGAGGGCTGATGTAGTGGCCTCATCTGGACGAACCGCTCCCCGGACCCCTCGAGCACCGGCCGTCATGGCTAACGGGAGAGTGCACATTCTTCGAGGAACTGTAACGAGGAACACGAACAGGATAACCAATTCATATCTTAAGGAAGCTGCGCATGCTAACTAGATATATCATGTGTCTATGCCAGAGTTCAAAATTATCATCCAGTCGTGATACGAATCTGTTAAAATTTATTGTAAGCCAGTCAACTCGTTTGCGCTTCCTTTTCTACTTCTCCCTTCCTCGAAAGCATAGACTAGAGGAAACATGACAAATTTTTCGAATTTTCGCTCAATCAACTCTTATGTCTTATGAACCAAAAAATTAGTTTAAAAAAACTAGCGACTCTTCTCTGGTATTTTGAATCACACAACACAATTGAAAAAAAATTAGTTGTTAAACATAAGCCATTGTAAAACATTTGTTTCAAGCCAATATCTAAGAGTTTTTAAATATGTTTTTAGCCTAGTAAAAAGTATAAGTAACTAGTGCAGATTGTTATTATTTACGGTAGTTGATGCCCACCATTAAAAAATATCGTTAGAGAAAGAATGAAAGCAATTACATGCACTAGTAAGAACTACAAAGCAACGGAGGAGCCAAATAGATAACCCGTCAATTTTTTTTTGTGATTTAAGTGCGTTTTTTGGTCTATGTGTTCAATTTTCAAGCAGCTCTCGTCCTTGATCTGAAATTTCCGCACCCATGCTTCACATCGCCCTACTATAAATACCATAGTGGTGAGTCTCTGATGATGAGTCTCGCTGGTGATTTCTCGTTTTAGGAATTGGAGGAGATAGAGAGTGGGGGTCAGCATCACACTTGAAATGCCCAGTTTTTTTGTTTTCAAGAGCTCAACGTGGGTCATGATTTAGTTACTCATTTCTATGCATTTTACTTCATTTAAACATACTGTTTAATCAGATGCAGTTTTTATAAAACGAATAAATATATCGATGCTGTCAAATGATAACTACTTAACTCAAGTTTTTTTTTCTAATTAATTTTTATCATAATTCGAATTAAAACCTTCTTATATGATTGCTCTGTGCCTTAAAAATTGGCAGAAATTAATTCTAAACTTATTTAGAGGATTTCTGCCTGAGCTACAGAACAATCGAATAAGAAGGTTTTAATTTAAAACAGATAACAAATCCTGGCAAAATTGTCAGTTATGCGCTTATTAAGTGAAGTTATCGAAAAGGTTGCTAAAAATAATGATACTTTGAAAATCACAAATATTGAAATTATATTTTAATTATAATTAAATATAATTATATCTTTATACCTTATGATAGCCTTGTGTAATGAACGCTTTAGAAACTCGTTGTTTTACACGAACTGCACTTACGAATCAGCACGATCGAGGAGCTAAGGTTTTTCATGGCACGAACTTGAATTTAAGAATTACAGTACCAGGCACATAGTTTCGAGCTGAAGAAAGATTAGTTGCGATAACAAAACAACCAATACACCTCATTTCTTCTGTCCCAATTTTGCCGGAATTCATTTGATACATATTGAATAAATAATTAAAAATGACTTTTCACTATCATTCTGTATATAGTTCATTAGGTAACATTGTTTCGGGGTATACCCCTATCATCAGGACATATTTCTGAAATTAAAAATAATAAAAAGTATTAACACGGCATTAAAACATAAAAATCACAAAATTAATTAATATCTTAAATGTGATATAGGCATATATATTCAATTAATAACATTATTTTCTTAGGTGGTGTTGCATTTACATTTTTATTTATTTAATCTGTATAAAGTTTTTAGTTTAATATTAAAACTCATAATATTAAAAAAACTTTCAATATTATCACAGCTATGATCACCGCAATATTAAATTTTGTCCATATAATGCATTGTGAAAGTATATTTGTGATTTGAAAGACAGTACAGTAAACATGTTCCGGAGATACCGTCAAGATGATGACCAACTTCAGAATTTAAGTGGGAACCAATTAATTTTATTGCTCAGACGATAAAATCAAACCCAAAAGACAAGGTAGGTGAAAAAAATAAAAATATAGCTTATTTGGACAAACAAACCGTATACATAACATTGATTATGAAAATTGTGAAAAGATGAAAATCTCAAAAATCTAATAACAAGAAATACACATATTAGTACATATCCAACTGCAAAATTTTTAAAATATATGCAACAGCACTCGCATATAACAGCATAAAAATGCAACAGATGTTTCATTTTGATAAACCTACAATATCAGATAATGCGCACATAACAAGAAATAGAAAATTATTGGAACCGATATACATTACTAAAAACAACAGCGGTTAAATACAAAACAGATACTAAAAACCTGGGAACCCATAATGCAGATATAATGAATACAATATAAGCAGTATAGTATAATATAAGCCGTACATAATTAGAAAATTAAACTCAACTGATGTTACTACATACATAATTAAAATTGGTTATAACAGAAAAAAAAATTCAATTTATTAAAATAAAATTTAATCGATAACAGTAACATTATTGAGGCAAGTAAGATAATTAATTAAATATAGATATTAGCAGATTTCATGTTTAATAAGACATAATGTTGTGTTTGGTACATGTTATTGTTTAAATATCAGAAATATGTCATGACATCGTTATATCATAAATTAAATAAAGAATGCTAATGGAAAATAATTTTCACCAATCTATTTAATATAGGATAGTAATTGTTTTTATTAGAAAAAATTAACTTAATTTAAATAAATATATGCAAACACCTAACCGCCCCGAACATTCGTAACAACACCTACAATCTCTGCCTGCATAAATTCCTTAATCAAATCCTATTTATTCAAGATAGGACAACACAATCCTACCACTTACGCTTTCGTCGACCCTTAAGGCGTTGTTAACCCTTTAAGGATGATTACACTTTTGGTGATTCATTTATTATTCATCCCGATAACTTAACACGCCCGTTTCAGTCGCCAAAATTCTGTACCTTAAAGTATATTTACATGGAGCATGTCACAAGATTCAGCGGTGTGTTGCCGTATAAATTAACTTAACTTTCTTTGGGCCATATATTCTATCCTATATTTTATTTTTAAAAACCATCTGCATTGTTATTACCTTTACGTAAGCTGCTTAAGCTACGTTTTGCATTTGTAAAGTACTGTTGGAAGTATATTTGTTTTGTAAATTCCTACCTTTAGATTTCTGGAAAGTAGACGTGAACAGTAACTTTTTGACAGATAAACGATTTTTCTGATATCTTTTTACTACAGCAGCTGCAATGTCCAATCCATTCATTTCCCGACGTCCAAATTTGGGTACGTTTGTTATATTAACCTTTATTAGTCCTTTGAGGATATCTAGGCAATCAATGACTTTTTTATCAGACGAATAAAAAAATATTATGAAGGTGTACATATTCCATTTATTGTAGAATAAAAGTTTATGTTGATATGTACTGTTGTTCGCATAGTAACCACACTGTAAGGATAAGGCATATGAACGGATCATATCCCATTTGGGCCCGATAGTAAACCAAATTCACAGAGACTAATCGATTATGAATGTTGACTATCTCACTAATCAGGACATTAATTGACAAACGAAGCGAGGACTGTGAGGGCTGTTAGATATTAGCCATCCAGTGCCATGCATTAATTAGAACAGAGCCCACAGAGAGAAGCTGCGTAGATCCAGGCAACATAACGATATAATTCCGACTTACCATAATGTAACAATTGTTAGGTTAATGTTTCTAGGTCTTGAATTCAGTCCGTGTTTCATTATTGGTTTGGTTGCAGGCATATTAAAAAATTATTTACGACATAAAAGAATAATATAAAATTCTGACCAACAGAAAGAACCTGTTATTTAGGTTCAATAAACCCCTGCCTCAATAAATGATTTTCAAAAGTTCTTTATTGCAAAATAATGTTTAATTTTTTTGGAATGTTATTTACAATAATGAATCTTTGTATCTTCCTAATTTACGATAAAAAAAATTTACCCCTTCCCTTCAAAATATCTTGAATCCAAAAATCGAAAAAAAATATCCGTCCTTTTCTCTGTGGCTACTGGACCGATATTTTCAGAAATCAGGCCAAATTCATGATGATGATTAATTCCTGATATCCCTGGTGGGACGCAGGGACCTTATGAAAATTCGCCATCTGTCTCTATCCGCAGCCAGTTCTCTTATTTATGCCCATCGGATTCCAGCACGTTCTACATCAGCCTCTATGGACGTCCTTCAAGTTATCCTGGGTCGGCCAATTCTATGACATCTCTGAAGGTTCCAGTAGAGGGCTTCTATCGCAATGTTATCCCTTGGACGGGTGCCCTATCCATTTCCACTTCCTTTAGCACTCCCAGCCTGGTAATAAACGGCTCCGATAACTTATCCTCATGTGCCACACTACATACAAATGATTCGTACATGGCCTTAATAATAGATATTATTTTACCTAATACTCCTTTCTTGGCAAGGGCTACGCACATCTTGCTCCTGCCAACACTGTCAAATGCTTTCAGGAAGTTGACAAAGACAAGCCAAAGTGGACTCTGGAATTCCCCGGACTGTACCACAATTATCCGTAATGAATTAACAAGATCTTCCAGGTCTGAATCCATGGTGCTCTCTTTTTATGCCCCTCTCTAGTTACGGACCAATTCTGTTAAGAACAACCCTTGACAAAATTTGACTAGGGATTGAGAGCAACGTGATTCCCCTCCAATTACCACAGTCGGTTAGGTCTCCCTTCTTTGGCACCTTCACCAAGATTTCATGGTTCCAGTCTCTTGGCAGCCTCTCGTAATTCTATATGTGTTTCAGTAATGGCACCAATTCCCGAGCGATACCCTCAGGCCAGACATTCAGCATTTCCGCTTCGATTTGGTCAATTCCGGGAGATTTATTGGAGTTGAGTGACGAAATAGCGTCTATTATATCGACTTCGGTTGGAGGGTCAATATTAATGTGCAGTTCAGGAGTCTTTGTCCTTCTTCCTCCTGCTCTTCCTCTAGGATCCCTTCATCCCTGTTGAAAAGTTTCTCAAAGTATTTTTCACCTTTCCACCTTGTCCTTTGTCCTTCGTTGCTAGTAATAGGTGACCAGTCTTACCTCTTATGGACTTACTGTGTCTAAATGTTTTACCGGAGAGATATTTACCAATTTACCATTTTGTTTCAATTGTTTCAAAATGGCGACCGATTAGAGGTTTCATGCGCCCATATCTCAGTATTTTATGAACACAGAGGAAAAATATCAAGTGTTTTAGAATCAGTATATCAAAGTCTAGAAGTATAAAGCCAATTTTTTATTTGTATTTCTTTATTTTTTTTTAGTCATGATATAGTGAGTTGTAAGCACTTATAATAATGCTATTAATAATTAATAATATAATAATAGCTCAATTATACTAAACAATTATTCGGCCAATTCTCCTCTCTGCCTCAGAAACGTGGACTATCTCCAAAACTGGTGAGCAGAATTTGATGGTCTTTGAGAGAAAGATTCTGCGTAAAATCTTTGAAGCTGTGAAGATTGACCAGATATGGAGACGTCGAACAAGCCAGGAGCTCAAAGATTTATTTAAGGAACCAGACGTGGTACAGTGTTTGAGGCTCAGTAGATTGAGATGGGCCGGGCATATTGCTCGGATGGCTGAGAATTATCTGCCAAAGAAAATAATGACGGAAGTGATACATGGAACAAGGCGAAGAGGAAGACCTCGTCTTGTGATGGAGTGGCTGGAGATGCTAGGTCCATGATGGGAGTGAGGAGCTGGATGGCAGCATTACAGGATCGAAACAATTGGTGGAGACTGGTGCAGGAGGCCAAGACTCGACATCGAGTTGTAGTGCCGATTGAATGAATGAATGAATAATTAATAATAAATTTAATAAACGTATAAATAATAAATCATTGTGTAATAATTTGCAACATTTTTTTTTGAAAATATCATAAGCCAACTTATAATTTAATAAATATGCACGAAACTCTCGTTAGGACGAAAAACGAAAAGAATTCCTCTACAATCGTCTAATGCATAAATCAGGTATAGCGCCTGAATAGAGGAAATCACAGATTTTAGATAGTAGGCATACAACAAGACAAATATGCTTACACCAATTTGTTGCTGCCTTCAGCAATATAAATAATAAAATTAGAAATTAGAAATCGAGAATAATAATTCATTAAAAATGAACATTCAAGATTTCATCAAATTCATTTCAATGTTTTTAGAATTATATGGTTCTAAAACTATTAAAACGAATTCGATGTTAATTTTATATGATTTTGTAACAAATACATACAAATTTTAGAAAAATATATTTTTTTTTTTCATTTTCTACAAGTTAGAATAGAGCAATATTTAATTCAATAATTTCTTCATATACTGTATTTGACCCTGATAAGTATTAAGATCAGACATTTGAGGGAAGATTGTTATGAAGACTCATATACAAACATAAAACCAATCAAAACTGACTTAAGATTATATTGAATTATTGAGGTTATAGTTATAGAAAGACGACTGAACGACAATTTCTATAAAAGATTTTTAGTAGACAATTAGACTTTTTTGAAAGACTCAAAAACAGGAAATTTAATAGAAATTTGGAAAACAAATTTTTTTCTTCTGGCTCAAGTAATTGAGACATTAAAATAGTGAAAATTGTCTGTTTGTTATTTGTTCTTTTATAAATTAAAATGTAATTAACTACTTGGCCTACGAGGATTTTATTTTGACAGCCAACATAAATTCAGGGCCTCACCTCCAAGGATATCGTCAGACCTTGGAAGAATCTGTGTTCAAGTCATCCTTTTCTTCTTCGAGAATTTAAAAGAAAGAATATAAACCAGATGACCTTTAACCTACGTAGTACACGGTAATATTACGCGGTAACTAAGACTATTTTTTTTTTTTTTCGGTTGGCACAGTAGACCGTGGAGATCTTTGGCCAAGCGATGTGGTATTCATACATGGGAGATCATACCGCGATTCTCAATTTCGGGTACACGGGGTGGGGTCATCGCTCCTACGCCCGGCCTATGTGAGTTGTCTCCAAGTAGGCTGACGGGGCTCACATACCCGGGGGGAGGGGTGATAAATTTCTCGAATTATTAATTTAATTATATTAAATTAATAATGCCGGTATCGGGATTCGAACTCACAACCTTTGGGTTTGTGAGTAGGTGCGTTTACCCGCTCGGCCACCTCGACCCCTACTAAGACTATAGTTCAACAAAATAAAATATACATGAGCAATGAAAAAAGCATTATCAAACATGCCTAATTTTGCTTTATATATTATTAAAAATAGTAAGCTGTAGTAACATATATTGCTTTGTGATGCTCCTATTCACATTGGGAATGTGTATCTTAAACATGTCCCAAAATAGTTGAATAAATAGGAAAATTTCTCAGTACATTGCACTTTAAACACAAAATAAATTATAAGACACCACCTATGAGCCTAAATATGATATACTCCATTAAACAGAAAAAATGAAGCGAAATTCAAATTCTGAGTTATATATTACTACCCCAACTCTGTTCACTAGCTGATATCCCATCCACACAACAATCGTCAGGTCGACTACTAAATAATCCAAATGACAAAAGGCAGTTTGCCCGTGGGCCGAGTCAATTGCATTCAAGATTTACTGCAGACCCTCGAGGGGTGGGCCACCCTTTCAGGCCTGATGGAGCACCCCCTTGCGAAGTCATGCAAGTGCTTCCGCACCAAAGGGTTAGGGACTTAATTAACTTAATAATACAACCACTTTATTGCTGTTAGGGCTTACCTTAGCATGACTTGACTTATCATTGGCATAATTGCTAAGCTAAACCAACAGACCCCAAATAATGGAATTAGATATCAATGATTATCTTAGGAAATTATGTGAATTAACAGATATCTATGGAAGACCGAACTCATCATGATGAATGTGAAACCGATCATGACGGTCATAGTCCTTACTTATCATGAAACTAAAAGTAATAATTTTGCTTAAAAGATGAAAATAATACTTGCTCCGTTATGTGATCTCAAAATGTATTGAACTTATATAATACATAAAGGAAAAAAAAAAAAAATAATAATAATAAAGCCGCCTATAATTGGTTGCATTTATAGAGGTACAGTTTTTTTGGTCTCGATTGTTTATTTACTAAAGCTATTTTTTATGGATTATCTTTTTTTGTTTGGTGAGTTGTCATTATCCTAAACTCAGGAAGGCTATTTGTCATTTATCCATTTTTCGTGCAATTTATTTAACAGTTTCTATGTTTTTGTGCTTTAATTATTCTGGAGTTGAAAAACTTCCAAAAAAAAATTATAATTTTTTCTTTTAAACCATTTGAGAGTACTGCCAATCTAGGTGAGAATGAGAAATAAATTTCAAACCGTCCAGGCCAATAATTCGAACCGGCATCGCAGTAGACTAGAGGTTGACTTAAGTTGAAGCCACCACGTCAGCCACCACGACCTTTACCAAGTAACTGAAAAGTACTGTAAAACATCACCCGAGGGATGTTTTTTAAGTCCAACGGTGTAAATACCGAAAAGGACAAATTTTGGTCATTCTCACAGTAAAGGATAAAAAAAAAAAATATTTGTGCAATTATCCCTAATAATAATTAAAGGTGTTTAAAAAATTTTTAGCTAAGGATTTTTCTTTCATGTCTCCATTCTGTTTCTGAAAAAAAAAATTAATTATTTTAAATATATGTTGTATGAAATTTAAATATTGGAGATGAAAAAGGCCTTGGGATAAGAAATGTGGAATGGAGAAGATTGGACCTTTTCTTGATAGCCTCCGATATCTGGATTAAGGAGGAATAATTTAAATTAAGTAGACAAGGAAAAGAGTAAAAGAAGATCCTGACGGAAACATAAAAGGAAAATCTTAACAAGATAAGGCAGAGAGAAGCCTTTTGTAAGTTTGAAATTGATAGTATAAGTAAGTGGATTATCCTAGGGCCTTCTTAAGTGATTCTTTTGGCGACAAAACCTCCTACATCTCTCTGAGGCAGTTCTAACTGTCTACTCGAATGATAGGGACAGGCTATGCTAATAGGGCAGGATTATGGTCTGAATGAGGGCTGATGAAGTCTAGCCCTGTTCGGGTATGAATATTTAACACTCAATTAGTACTTTCTGTTCGGGACAAGTAGCCAATCCAATGACCCAGCGGTCAGTATCAGAATCGGTATCCGTCTTTATTCAGCTATGAATTTAAATTTATTTTTTCTATTTATTGAGCTATGAACGAAAAAATAAATCTTAATCAGAAGAAAGCTTTCATCATAGTGCTGTTATGTCTTTACATGAGCCTACTTTATCGCTAACAGATTACTGGAGATTTAGACAATTTTAAATAGTAATCGAATAAATTATTTAAATTATATATTCGATTTTTACATAATAAGTTAATAAAGATGAAAAAATACAATAGTAAAATGTTTTACAGTAATGTAATTCATAATCATTTTACAACTTTATTAAACAAACGACAATATAAATACGATAAAGATGTAAAAATATTACAACAAATTTATCATATATGATTTTTATAATCATTTGGGAAGTTCAAAACAGAAAACAGAACACTGCCTCCACTATATTAATTGTTAATAATCCTAATTATTTTGCCCTCATTTTTCTAAAATAATTAAAGTCATATTTTAGAAACAATTAAGAGATAACAAATTTTAAAATAAAGTAATTGCTGAATTTCAATCTGCAAAATCTAAATCGCTAATAACAAAAATATTCTTTTTAATGATATATAGCTGGATTAAATTACCGCGGTCTTTTTAATGGCACGCGTTTAACTTTTTTTCACTTCTGTTTTTTTCCACCAGCCTTCTTTTTTTTTTTAAATAAATCTGAGTTTTTCTGGATTGAAGGAATATGAATCTCGATTTCTGAGACCCGAAAACACTTATTCTTAAAGTTTAAAATAAATCCTTCAACGGGATTTCCAGATCCATTTTGCAGACAGAAATTGCTATTATTAGATAATATTATATAATAAAAATAGTTAATTCAGTCATTAATATCCAACACATTTGATAATATATGTCATTCTACTGAAACGTGCGGTTCTGAAATTTTATCTTCAAGTTCTGCAATTCTTCTACCGAAAAAGCATTCAGACCGCTTCATAACATATTAAAACGAAAATATATTGTACCCACAACTCAGCTGCATACCTATTTCTTGAACGGGAAATTTTCGAACAAATACCTTCCATGAGGGAATGAACGTTGGCTTTAAAAACTGCCATTAATGAGTAATGAATGTTTTCATGGATCTGGCTTTGTCTCTTAGAATCTCTCTTCAAATCTTCAAATTACCCACAACGATTTGAGCCATTAGCAAGACGAATAGCTTATATCATTAAAACTATTTTCACAAACTTTCTGTGCAGCTCGGTAATATCAGCAAGAAGCATAACATTTCTGTTTTTTCTCATCTTATTTAATTGCGCAGTCTTTGTACATGGGCAGCATCTTGGTTTGTCTTCCTCTTAATTAAAAAGGATTATACCCTTTTGAACTTTGGATAATGTTTAAGAGGAGAGGAGATAAAAAGTGAGGGAATGAAAAAAGTGCAGTTTTTTAAATACAACTTTATAAATTATAAACTGCCTAATCAAATATTAAAGGTACAGTTATATAGCTGCCTCTAAAATGAAGCTGTTATAACGCGAAAAAAAAAAATTACTTACTTTGTTTAATTAAAGAGAGGAGATGAACTACAATAAAAATACGGAGCCGCCTCAAAACCAATAAAAATAGATGTACATTTCTAAACCGTAATTAGCATGATCGGGCATGCTTTCCCCTTCCTTAGCTTGGAAGCAGAAAGACGGTTAAAGGTCATTTAGTGCTCATTTGATATTTTATGTCTCCGTAATAGCTCAAATTACCACCTGGTGAGGTAATGAAACAAAACTCAGGGACAATCTTTTAATACACATGCCGTTTTACTATATTTTAAAACTAAAGAATGGAGAATTTTAGAATCTTCTAACTATACCTTATCAGCTCTGAAAATACTGAAACGAAATAATTTTCAAAAAGTGGTTTAGGACAGCGGGAGGGAATGAAAAATATGATGTTTTTTAGTTCTCAAATCTTGTTGTTAACTATTACATTTATTCATAAAAATAATTCTGACATATTCCATTGTTAGAGAAGCCATAAAAGGAAGGGGACCAGGATTCGCCCTTTCTAGGACATATATTTGTCAGACCTGTTGGCAGTGGAAAAAAAGAAACAGTTTATAAACATATTATTTCAAATGTTTGGATGGAACAGATGTGCATTAAAATTCACCTCAGCATACAATTTCCGCTGTAATAAAGCTGATGCCAAACTTCATTCGAAACTAGTTATCAACTAGTATTAATATGTGAATACACAGAGCTATAACTGGAAAAGTTTTTGGAATATTTATAGCAATTTGAGCTTTAATGCATTTCCAGCATTCTATACTTATATATAGCAATTCAAAAACCAACAAAAATGTTTTAATAAATTATGATTAGATTAATAATAATTAGAAGTTGTGAGCATATAGATGGATTGATAATTGGCATTATTCAATAGCTGTATTATCATGCAACAGAGTTAATTAATGGTGAGTGAAAAAAGGTATATATGTATGTGTGTATATAATGTATTTTTTTGCTTGAAGTTTCTCAAATACCAGAAAATTGCTAACCAATCAAAGTTTCGCCCTTTCGTCATCAATATAGATAAGATCACATAAAGGCAGACCAGAGACTTCACATCTACTAGCACATTTCACACCAACAGTCTAAATATGTCTGAATTGATATGCCATCTATATATTAGATGAGCCTCTTATATACTATTAGAGTGATGTCATAAACTTTTTATGTCCTGATGGTATATGATTTGTTTTATTTATTACTGGTATTTGAGAGTCTAGAGACTTTTTAAAAAAAAAAAGAGGTTTCTACCTTTTTACCCCATTATAGCGCAAATTGAGGCAAAACTATGATGATTTGGCATCGCCCAATTTCGGCTTAAAAGTTCTGAAAAAAATAAAACTTATACTTAGGATTGACTTGCAAAAATAAAGGATGACAAAAATCGATTCAATGTCAAAAAATGTATACAAAATTACATCCACATGTCCTTGGGCCAAGGATCTTAGAATATAAAAAAATTTAAATTTAACGTAAAAAGTTGAGTGGGGTATCTTGGAATGTGCATTTTGGGGTATTGAGTTGATCGAGACTAGAATAGTCCTACAAACCTACACCAAGTGATGAAATGTTCATAAAAGAAGAATAGGCGGATACCCATGATATTTTTCGAATATTCATTCATTGTAAAAATTCTTTCACAAAATTCCTCTTCTTTCATAAAATTAATTATAAAATAAAAAAAAACTATGAAACAAAGTAATACCTACTAAACACACACGCTTACACTTTTATTTTTTTTTTTTTAATAATTTAAAACATTAATATTCTTAAAGCTAAATATTATATTATTTGAATTTAAAAATAAAATAAGAACTGAATTAGTCTAATTATAAGAACAATTATAATTCATTTGAAAGTAAGGCCTGGTATTCGATGCTTGTAGGAACGTCCTTGGTATTAGGTTATGGTCTCATAGTTATACTATATATGGATCAGAAGTTACCAGAAATCTTTATTTCTGTTTTCTTGAGCCTTTTCAGAAGTTGTCACATTTGACAACATTGCGCTACAATGTTGAATTCGCGATTGTTGAACTTACTAATGACAGGGCCGGATTGGATACAGAAATATCAAAGTTCGTATTGGTACTGGAACAAGCCTGCCGAAAAGGCTTCCACTTCTATTGCAAGTTCATTCCCTCCCTTATGACGGACGGGGTTATAAAACATAATCCTTTTTGAACTTGTTGACAGGGTTTTTATTTTTCATTAAATTATATTTTTAATATTTATCTTTTCGTATCATAAATGTACTTTTTACTATTCACGTAATAAAAATAAATGGACTATCTTGAAAATGTTAATTGACTCGGGTTCTTAGACATCTTTTATGTTTTGGAACTAACTTATATCTAAATGGCACCATACTTAACGCAAGCTTTAACGGATCAGAGAAAGTAAAAAAAAAAAAAAATGTGAATTTGCTATTTACGAGTCCATTGCTAGAACAATGTAACTTTCTTTGTTCAAACCCTAAATATTCAATCTAATAATGCACCAACTCTCCGTTCAAGTTAGCGAATTGTACTTCACCGAACCCTCGGGCGTCACTTCATCCTCTGACCCCTAAAGTATATTGTTATCCTGCAGGCCAAGGAAGGATTAGAGGCTCCCTATTCTGACACCATCCGTTCCGGTTCTAAATCAATAAGGCAGTGGAAACGGGGGGTTGGTAATAAAGCTTCTAGTACTCCCCGCGAGGAATTCCGGGGATTCTCAAACCGTGGAGTCTGCAGGCCGGCCCTTCAAAGCAATATAAGATATTAACACACTCCACGATTTCCGCTATTAGTGACTTCAAAGAACTTCTATAAATCGCCCCTAGCTAAAACAAAAGCGCAGTTTTCTTCGATATTAAGTCGTCATGGCTCGGGGCCGGAGTAAATTAAGCCCGGAGATGGAGATGGAAAGCGATTTCAAATTTCATTTTAGCCGCTATTGCGACGCTCTAGTTATTTTTTATAACTCCCCTCTGAATGGTTCTCTTCTTAAGAGATGAAGATAAAATCGTCGAGCTGAATATCATGTTGTGGTTGCTGGAAATATTACTTTCAGCATCTTTCATTATTAGAATAATTGTTGGGTAATATGTTCAAATTTGGGGTTGAAAGGTTGAAGAGGTTTTCGAACACTGTTGCGACGCTGCAGGCGTTTTTAAAAAACAAGGATTATAAGATAATTTGTAATTTTGCTAATAACACTTGGGGTTGGAGTAGTAGGGTATGTATGATTTCTCAGGCCCATGGCGACCAAGTTTTGAGACGCCCTAAACTTCTAATTGAAATGTTATGATGTGGCTTGGTGTTATACGCAATAATATAATGCTAGATACTAATAATATTAATACATATAGTATAATTTTATTATGTATTTTATTGTTATAAAGGCCAATTTGAGGCCGCTATCTGGAACTAAAGGCTGAGAACTGTGAGGGACAGCTGAATTTTCGAACATCAAACGCATCCAATACTTTCAGTACAAATTCCTTCTTAGAATAGTGGATGCTCTATCTTACGGCCTATGTATCCCATTAGTTTTAGACCTGATTCCATCCAAATTATCAAAATTTCATCAGAAAATCGTCATACAAATCCTTTGGCACAATCTCTATCTAGCTCCAGTCTTTCCTATAATCCTCGAAGGCTGAAATGGTAGTGCCCCTGAGACCTTTTATAAATATCTATGCTGGAGTTCTGGCAATGGCCAGATTCTCCATTTAAGTCCTGAGCGATTGCTGTTATAGCACACTCGCTCAGCCTCCAATGGCTTTCAATGCCAGTTACGCGGTTGAGAGATAAGCGCTGGTATCTCATACCATCACATGTGGTAGGACAGACCTGGTTCAGAGTTCCCGAGGCTGAATGTAAATAGTGTACATCATAATGCCTGCGCTAAATATATCTATTTTATCTAATTTAACTTTAAGCATAATTTTGTTTATTCTTTACTATGTACCCGATTTCTATTTTTGAATTTATTTTTATTTTCTGTTAACAAGATGTGAATGAACTTTATAACAATTACTATTGTCCTTAATTGAGACATATTATTTCAATTATATTATATATTATTTATATTAATTATAAAATATAATATAATATTATATATTATAATTATATAAATATTAACTAATTCACAGTAAAAACAGTTTATCAATATATAATAAAGTTTTTAATGCTTTTATCTTTTTTAGCTTAAGCACGATGAATCATTGAAGAGATTCAATTCCGAATCCTTACCTTCTCTTGTATAGTTTTGAACCCGTATACTTTAAGGCCTAGTACACACTGGGGCTTTTGCAGTCGACTTATGTTGCAATTTATTGTTCATATTCATTCCAGACCTTGCTCCCCACCGAAAATATTGCCGTTTTATTTTAGTCCCATTATAATTTATTTACTTTTCTAATTGTAAGTTTCTGAATTCAAGATAAACACCCAAAAAAAAAAAATATACAAGAACAGGAATATAAAAATGCAAATATTTAAATTATTTAATAATCAGTTGACGTACGGATGATAGTATAGAATAATCAATCTAATCAGGGATCGATAAATTATTTTCCACTTCTATGAATTTGTTTTTATTGAAAAGTAGTTTCAAATGTTATGTATTCATTTTCAGTTCTAAAAAATACAGTTTGGTATTCATAAATGTTTTAATATACTAATTAATGTTACATTTAATTCAATATATATAATAATACAAAACTGTATTTTGAAATGCTAATTTTTGAATTTTTGTGTGTTTTTAGAACTAAAGATGAATGTGTAACATTTGAAACTAGTTTTCAATAAAAACAAAATTATTGAAGTGACAAATAATTTATCAATCCCTAATAATTTAAATATGTACATCATGCTATTATGTATAAGAAAGAATTAAAATTATCACCAACAATTTTTAATTTTATTGTAAATTTGATTAATTTTTACCTACATCTGCCGATTGTCACTAGCATGCACAATGGTTCAATATCCTGATTTAAGTGGACGATACCTTTACGATCGCAACCTGAACAAATATTATATGAGGAGGGTCTGTTTCTAAGTTATTTTGCACACTACATCTGATAGAATAATTTATATTTAAAATAGTAAACATCAAATAATATTAAGTTTAACGGTAGAATCAATCGTTCTAGGGACAAAGTATTTTTTGTTGTTGTAATGCAGTTCTTTCGAGGGGTGGTATCAATAGTTATTGAATATATCGAAACGGTCGAAAAAATTGATATTTCGATATATCGGGCCTCGATATTTTTAATCATTTAAAAGAACCCTCTCATATCAATGTTTCTATGCCAATATAATTAAGATGTTTTGGTAACGTCGATATTGCTAGGCCAATAAAATTAATGTAATGTTTTTATAACATCGATATTTCTGTGTCGATATAATGTAGAAATTATTGTTATAATATCGATATTTCTGGGACGATATAATCGAGATATTGTTAGTATAAAATCGATATTTCTCTGCCGGTTTTTATTAAGTTGAATTACAGCAAATTTAAAAAAAAATAAGAAACAGGCTATTTACTATCCTCCTTGCGATTCGGTTAGTTTTTTTTTTTTTTATTTTATAATATAATTAACGATATTTTATAATATCGATATTTCTATGACGATATAATTAAGATATTGTTTTTATTGAGTTCATTTCCTGCGGGATTTAAAAATCAAGAAACAGGTTATCTTCCTCTGATTCTTCTTCTTCTTCTGAAAAAACTGCCCTGGGCCTGCTCAACAACTGCCAACTATTTCTCTCTGGCTCTTGCTTGGGTAACAGAGATCCCCGGTTGCCGAAGATCCTGCACTACCCCATCCTCCTATCGGCTCCTTGGCCTACCACGTGGGTGAACACCTCCTGGAATATTCATATACAACCTATTGGCCATTCTTTCATCCCTCATCCTCATCACATGGCAAAGCCACTTTAGTCTTTGTATCTTGATAAAAGAGGTGATGCAGATTTCCTTGTAGAGTCTAAACAGTTCGCTGTTTTTTTACGTTGCCAATGACCATTCACGCATTCGGGCCCTAGAATTCCTCTCCGAATTACTCTTCCAAACCTGTCTACCAGGTTGAAGCTTTTATTATTGAGGTTCCACGTTCCTCCACAATCTGTGAATCTGTATTCACCTCTGTCTTACAAGGGTCTTATTCCAATTCATTTAGAATATGTTTATTTTATAAGAATCTTGAATAAAAATATAATAAATTATCTTGAATACATTCATTCATATGTAAAATATTTACATTCTACCTTAGGGAACACCAAAGCAAGCTTTGCCCCCCACGGGTGTATGGCATAGTAAACCGTGAGGTGACAGTGCTTGTTACACAACGTTCCTCTATAAAGGTTAAGAAAGAACTGCAAAGTTAGGGTTTACAGGATCAAAAGAGAGATTCTAAGGGGTGAAAAGACCAGGTATAGGATAAAATTGTCTATATTGTGACCAGAAGGTTGAAATGTCTAAGCAAGCGAGTTTGTTCCCCTGATTGCAGACGACTACTGCAGTAACAGCGATGCTTGCTTATCCGAATTCATGGCCAATCTGGCACCAAGCTGCACAACATGAATCGAAAATCGGTCGGGATACAAAATATGTAGAAAATACTGACCCGCAGCACACTGGATTCATCACCAAATGAGTCGGGTTAGCAAGAACAAAATTCACCAAAGATGCAAAAGATTCGATTCAAGGAGTCCCAGTGTGTGCAGTATGCATTCAAACTTATAACCATTGCCATCTTTTTCTGCAAATGCATCGCAGGTTTTGTAACAAAGCATATAATTTGTTATATCTTTATGTATATTTAAATTTCCGCCAATGAACAATAATCTTTCTTGTTGACAGTTAAACATTTAGAAAAATAAAATTATCAAGGGCCTCATTCACTCCTTTACACAATATCTTAAATTACTTACCAATCTTAGGAATAATTTCGATTAAATGCTTTCGGTTGTTTCATGTTTGGAAAGAAGAAGCTTGCTCTAGTGCCAAAGGTATATAAGATTCTCATTAATACTGATTAATATTTAAATCAGGATATAACAATATTATTTCTACCGCATAGATCTATTGCTGCTGACTACCTCAGCTATCGACTATACAATCTAGGAAAGAAAACAAGTGGAGACACAGCTGCCTTCCTGCCGATATCCTGATTAGACTAATCGGCCCGAGCTTTGATCCAATCGGACTGGCCTGCGTCCACGCTCCGCAGCTGTCTCCCTTCACCGGGTTTGTATCAATGCTAATAATGGTTTCTTATATCATCAATGGAAATTTATGTTCTAAAAACTGTCTGATCATCAAACAATAAAGTAAGTCAATCAGAAATGAATGTGAAATAATCCTAATGACGTTCAACTAAGATAAAATGGATAGATTGCTTCAATAAAAATCATTTAGGACTTCATGCATGAAGCAAAATTAGATTTTTATTTGAATATTCTAAAAAAGGCTAAAATCTCTCGAAAAGCAGTTAATTAATAAACGGTCAACGTTTTGCCAATTCAGGTATTGAGAAGACTGCAAATCACAAAATCACGTTAATATAAACCAGTGGATCTCGAAGAGGATTACCGCAAGTACGCTACAAGAATACCAAGAAATTTTATAATAATTGAATTAAAGCATTAAATAAAATAAGTAATTAAACCATTAAATATTAATAATGGTTTTTATTGCAATCATGTATTATTTTATTAACTTCTATCGTTTACTATTTAATTTACCGATCTTATATCTTGCCATTGAACAGAATGTTTTGAATATTTTTGTGTTATATAGACATAAACTTTCTTAATTCATAAAACTATTATTTATTTCAAATTTTATTCATCAACCATATCTTTAATAAAAGCAAAGAACCCAGCACATTATTGAACAACAGTTTATTATTTTCAAATATTTATATATAAAAAATATCTGGTGTATCCATTCGCACTACTTTGGGTTACATATGTTTGCAATAATTTCTTTAATAACAGACCGATTAAGGTTTTTTTTGTTTTGTTTTTTTATGTTTAGCTTTGCCCACAATGAAGTAAAGTTTCGAATGAGCACCTGTAATGCTCCGGGAAATGTATAGTTTTCGAATTATCAAATAACTACCGAAGATGAAACGGTCTCCATAGGAGCATGTGCAGGATCTTTATAAAACATATCTACAAAGTTCGACATGGTACGATTTCGATGATTCTTTTATTGTTTTGTTTGGAATTTAATAATTGCCTTCAAATCCTCAGAAATGGTCGATTTTGAAAAGTAATGGCCGATTGAAATTTCGAATTCCGAAGATCATCGTGGGGTGATCTATGACTATGGAGGCATGATGGACGGATTTTGGTTTATTCGTTCTTTGGATTTTACGTATATGTAATCGTGAAACCTCTAATTTTGAGGAGATTTAATTGTTTTGTTTTTTTCTTGGTCGATTACGTAGAGATTCGTTATTGAAAATAATACTCCAAAAGCAAAAACAAAATAATTGTAGGAGTGTCCTGAATTTTTTAAAATAATTTCAGGGTACACTCTGCAAAAAAAGTTTCTTGAACCACTGATTTAGACTAATCGATTAGACGTAGTAAATCTCACATCAGCAGGCTAATGCAGACTTGCAAAATAGAGATAATGTTTTTTTTCGTTTGAACTTTTAAATAGTTCAAACGATACTTTTAGAACGATTTGACGTATTGACGAGAGAGGTTACTATCTATATTTTCTTATTATACGTTTGCAATTTAATGTGCTATATGTCCTCATTAATCTTCGGTTTTTTTGTAGCACTCGGATTACTCATACTAAACGTTTGCGAATTAGGAATTAACTGATATTCGAAAGACTAAAGATATTGTTTGGAATCATTTAATAAGAGCATAGTTATAATTTTGTCGCTTTTATTGTTTCTTGCTTTCAATGTTTTATATAAAATCAAATACCAAGCATAATTAAATAATATTATAATAATAAAAGTATATATTTATTAATTTATATTTATTAGTGAATGTACACAAATTTAATAAAATATCATTTTGTGAGTCTTACTGGTAGCATTCAATGATTATGTAATATCGGCGCAAAACATAGGGCTGTGGTCCTTGGCAAACCCCTAAAAAAAGGAATATTGTCATTATCCCCTCAGCATAAAAAGTACCAAAAGGAAGAAGTCCTTTGATGCTCCAAAGGATAGCTGTTTATAGAATGACTCGTCTACATAAATCTAAGGCACCCTCAAGCGGTACACGACTCCAGTAATTGTGATTACCCCCTACGTCCAGTTTCCGAAACACTACAAAACACAGAGATCATACTAACTAGATCATACTAAAATTCGACTCATACTAAGCACTACTGTATTAGACCATTTAGTTTTATTGTTTTCTTTTCCCATTTGTTATTTTTTTGCTATTGTTACCACTTTTAATTACTGTATTAGGTTCATTTAACACGTTAAATTTACTGACTGAATTTAAAATTGTTTGATTATAATGTGACATCCGAAATCTGTAAATAATCATTTTGAGAATTGTGGATAAGTCAATAAATCATTTATTGTTAAAATACTTTTAACCTCTGTATCAAATAAACAGAATCATCTATTGTTAAACAAAGCCTGAATGCTTTGAAAACACTTCTATTTCATATAAAATTTGATACCATTAATAATTGTGTTAATTTTGAAGAAAAAAAAAAGTACTAACATATTTT
The DNA here is from genome assembly GCA_948150685.1 of Rhaphigaster nebulosa. Lineage (NCBI taxonomy): Eukaryota > Metazoa > Arthropoda > Insecta > Hemiptera > Pentatomidae > Rhaphigaster > Rhaphigaster nebulosa. Next base: position 96,429,938 of record OX411306.1, on the reverse strand, counting down.
GGTCCAAAAAATATCGGAAATGATGCCTCTTGAAAGATATATATAAAATAATTCTTAAATTATAGCTTTTGATGTTACAAGAATCTATATTTTAAGATTATAAGATTTCTTTATTTTATTTTTTTATTTCACTCCTTATTAGATAACCTGCAACGGTCCTCCTTCCCTGCTTGTCAGTTAAGAACTCTTTAACAAAAATTCTGAGATCCACCAAAATTCAGTCAGTACATCCCAAACCACTCTCCAGTCGATGGCCAAGAGATTTATTATGTTAACCATTATACCGAAAATTAGCTAAAATTTGCTTAAAGAACAAATTCATTTGCAGATGTCAAATTATTTTGTTGTTAGAATATATTTTTTGTTGGAATAAAAATAATACACAAAAAAAGTATTCGGTTTTTTTTTTCTAGAAAACCCGTAAATTTTTTTTTTGTTACAATTTTAATTAAACAATATAACAATAAACTGAAAATATGGCGACATTGAGCAATGAGAAATTATTTTTTAGTAAACTTGAACATGACAAAGGACGAGTTGAAAACAATAACGGGTCCCCTCAGTGGCCACTGCCTGTTAAAATATCATCTTAAGGGATGTTCATATCTCTGCCAAACTTTGGCAAAATAAACGAGTAAAGCGGATAGTTTTGCTTGGCTTGGCTTGTCTGTGTTTGAGCCCGGATTGGATTTTGCGGTAAGCGCCACATAAACGCATCCTCATATTGTTGTTTTAATATAAATTATATATTTATAAATTTTTAATTAATTTAATTTACAATGTTTCTTTATAAAATAAAAATAATTTGAACAGAAATTAACAGCCGACAAAAGTTGGAGCCGGAACAGTAGCGTATGTATAGGTTAATTAGCTAAGCTTCTGTAAACCCCTTTACATATTTGGCGTTTACTTGGCGCTAGACTAGCCTAGGCTTGGCGAAGCTGCGAATGCACCTTAAGCAATATGAACTTGTTAATGAAAGATTCCAGAAGGATGCAGAAAAGGCTGAATGTGAAGCCGTTTTCTTCCACAGACAGCATTACCTAAAACAGGCAATAATTGAGCCTATAGATTTTACTAGAATAAATGCCATGTGCATAATTTTATTTCTGACTATTCCCATAGGATCTCTAGACAGAGGGGTTTTCACAACAGATTCACATGGGTCGTGGTGAAGATGAGTTTCCCACCCCTCAACATAACAATAATAAATTTGCTTGGTCATCAGGAACAAAATCGGAATATCAAATTATAGGTTATGTAATTTTAAAAAAAATAAAATTCCTATAATAAGTGTAATGGTTATATTCCTTTTTTTTAAAAAAAGAATTGACGATTTTCTAAAATTTAAATGTACTTGTTTGTATGTTAAAATGAATCACGACTGGAATTAACTAGTTTTAACACGATTTTTTTATTCCCTTCATAAATCTAGTATATAACATATTTATGAATCGTTTCATAGAAAAGGATAAGATTTCGATGTGGATCTTGAATAGCTAGCCGAGTATTAGTATGCATCAGGCCAGTAAATCCACCCCCACTCATGACGTAACATCTGACCACGACAGGACCCGGTGATAAATCCAGCTGTATGCAATCTAATTGAGTACAAGACCAAAGGAGGGTCCTTGGGCCGAGTCACCGTGCCGAAATTTGCATTTAACAAGGCCATAACCGATGTAAGCGGAAAATAAAATAGAAATTTAGCCGGGTAAGAGGAAAGTTTAGGGCGTTGTAGAATGTGAATAATATTCTCGGCCACTATCGCTTTTACAGAACAGATGAAATACAAGATTCCCGGTGTTCATGATTCGGCCCTACTTTTTGTCCCGAAGATTTACTAGCGAGGAGTATTGGCCGTGACAAAATGCTGTTGTACTATTATGAAAAAGCGTATTGCATTATCATAGCTAGCGGGCGACCTCACTTTCTTGCAGTTCCGAAACTCCAGGTAATGACCACGGCAGGATTTCCTTGTTAGCAGGGTTCCTAATAGTGTATATTAATTGTGGAAGTTGTTTTTATCTTCAAGTTTAATAAGATATCTTCTCGGAAGTATTACTACATTATGGGAGAACGTGTTGTCCATCAATCATCGGGTACACTGCTGACCACATCTTGCATACTAATAGGGAGGAATAAATATATTACCTATTTTGTATGTAATTATTTATTACGCATCGTGTATAAATACGATAAAGAATTTTTTTTTTTATGTTTCCACTTATTCACTATATTTGTTTTTGTTAATGTATGAGATTCCAAATGTTCAAGAGTAGCTCAAATGCACTGAACAGGGATTGCAAAAAAAGTAAAAGTATGAAAAACTCAAAATCTTCCAACATTTATTTCCCCAAAATCAATTTACTTTTTTAAATATTTTATTTGCATGTGAACTAAGTTATACCATCCATAAAAATTTTTAAATTGTATATAGATACTTATGAAGTATTTTAAAAAAAATAATACTGGCTTAGTTTTTTCGGTAACGTCGCGATAATAATGAACACTTTGTAGTTTGGGAAGTTTTGATAAGGGCCAACGGAATAGTGGTACGAACTCGGAGTAAACTCGGATATTTTGACAACTTATGAAAGTTTACTTATTGCAAGTTTTGTTTAGAAAATTGCTTAGAAAATTAGAAAATGGCTCAAACCATTGTTGAGCAAAATTTTCATTTTCCGTCTACATTAACGCTTTAATAATCCCCTGTTACATTATTAAAGCAGGAAAGCGAATGTCAGCTATTTTCTTTTTAAACATTTTTTACTTCTAATTTAAATCAGAACTTACATTGGTCCTTATTTTTTAATTTATTACACTATAACTGACGAAGAAAAACCTAAATCTAGATGAATTTGATACCTAGTAAATTGTTTCTTCGGGTTTTCAGATTATTTCCGTCATTGCAGTGAAGATGCGTTTTATTAGTAAAAAAAAAAATCATATTCGATGATGTATGTTACATTATTGATTCCAAGCAATGGAATCCTGTTCTGGTTTAGAAATTTGAAGACAATTGTGAGATACTCTTAAAGGCTAAACTCACATAGGAAGAGGAGTTTTTACTGAATTTTAATTAGGGGCTATCCTACTGGCTAACTAGCCAGATGCCAAATGAGAAAATGCACATAATAATGCATAAGTGTCCTTTTATCTCATTTATTAAGAATGGCGTAACTTAAGGAAGACATCTGTCCGTCAGAATCGTCGATGAAGATAACTGAAACTTGTGCGGTCCCACTGTTCGGCGCATCCGGGCCATAGTTTGAAGTAGACTTTTACTACGCAGTATCGTCTAAAATCGCTACACTTTCAGAGCTGGCTTCTTCGAGAAATTTGCTGTGATTAGCTAAGGGCTTAGTTTTGAATATAAATTACACCAAGCAATATTACATAAAGTATTAAAGTTGAAGTTAATCAGCGAAGTAGTTGCTTGAGTCCTTTGTTAGCTTATAGTGTTAAACTAATGACAATTCAGGTGAGCTTGAACGTCAACATAACTTTAGAGTTATGTCCTTAAAAAGTTCTTAAGGCCATAAGAAAAAACAATCGCTCTATTTCTGATTTATATATATATATATATATATATATATATATATATATATATATATATATATATATATAATATATATATATATATATATATATATATATATATATATATTTTTTTTTTTTTAAAGAAATACTCTCACATTTTATTTATCTGTTATCAATCATATTATTAATAATTATTTTTGAGACCAATTTATTAAAAGTCAATGTAATTTTTACGCAACAATTGTTCAATATATATTTCTTAATGAATTCATTAATTCAGAAGACTGTTACATATCGACTATAAACACGTGAAATAAAATTTTTAAAAAACATTTATAACTTACCCTCTCAGTCACCTAGTAAAAAAAAATTTCTTTTTTATTGTGGCAGTGTGCGTAGTCTTTGCCAAAACGTTTACTCCCGTTTTGCTGCACTCATGTTACCCCACATTTGGAATAATAGCAAGGCGGCAAAAAAGAACCTACCTACGCTTTTCATATTTATAAAAATACCTGTTTTATTATACGCATAGCAAGAGCAAATGGTTATTAAAACAGGTGTAGTCCACATTTGTGATATTGGCAACGCAGAACACGACTTCTTGGAGTAGTCAGAAGTGTAAACGGAAGATGTGAGAAAAAGGTCCAACACCAGGAGAACTGAAGAACTGAACTGACGTTTTCCTAAGACTTATTAGTATGAGTACTCACTAGATTATTATAAGCCGTTATCGTCCATTTTCCAAAAGCGAAAAGCAGGAGTCACATGTACGGGGCTGCGGAGGAATATGAAGACATCTAGACAGCATAGTATTTATATACCTATTGACTCTACAGTATTTATAAAATTTCTTTCTTCTTTTATTCCCTTTTTATTAGTCATTATCATTAGTTCTTGTTTCATCGAGTAAATTAACTAGCAGTTGTGCGCCTATCATTTGAATTATACCGGTGAACATTTAATGTTTAATGTAGACCTGTCTGATTAATCGAGCCCCAGTGAGTTGCGAATTACTGCGGCGGGACTAGTCTCGGGTACTATTATTCGACTAAAATGCGGTTGCCAACTTTAGCTCAAACGGACGCAGTCCTAAAACAAACTCAGAGGAGGGAATACCCTTTAATGCTCCCGATAACAAACTCATTTGCCAATTATACGTCGCGTGTGGCCGCACTTTGTTGAGGTGTCGCTTTGTTTGCATTGGTCTGCTGGTCAGTGCTAGCCCTGCAATGGCCTATCAGCCATCATTTATGGTTGATAGGCGTTTGTTAATTAAAATAACTAACCCGTTTGTCTCTTGCCTGCTGCATTTTTATTATCTAAATGTTAATATCGTATAAATAATAAAGAAATCGTATATATAATAAAAAAAAGTACATTTCCAAAAACATATAAAAAAGAAACATATTCCACGATTGAATGAAATATATTTTCAAACATTAATAATATTTGGTGAAATATGGCATAATATATTCAATAATATGAATTAGACGAAGTTATTTCTTATTATTTTTCATTGGTTAATTTCATATATAATCTTCCATTATATGGGCAATAAATTATATCGTATTGCTAAGTGATTTGCATTCACGCTATATAAATATAGCATAAGAAAAGACAAATAAACTAAAAATAATTATTAAAAAAAAAAACTCTTTATCATAGTCACATATATTTAAACATATACGCAAGAGATTCTAGTGTCTTATCGCTACGGTATTGAAAGGATGTAGAGAATGAATAAGATGAGAATTGTATTGATGAGTAGTGCTGGACCGTGATTGCGCACTGAAATTAAGATGATAGGAAAGATTTTTATGGATATTTAAAGTTGAGGGAATGAGATGAGGTCAGCCACTAGATTAACCACTATGTTTATCCACCAATTCAATTTAAGTCCAGGTACCTGGATGTGCCTCTGATACCGGAGTCTGTCCACGTCTGATAAAAGAGGAAATAAATTTTCTACATACAGCTGGATTCAAACCCGATTGTCTCTCCTACTGAACTACTCCAGCCTTATGATCTTCTATATCAAGATTTTATTGTTAAATGATAGATGAGGTCCTATTTAGCAGAATCAGAATCATTCGTTGAGTTCTTGTCTTTTGAGGATCGTGCGAATCGAAGAGGAAACTATGACTCTACACTGTCTCGAACATAGGGAATTTCCTTACTTAGAATCAAATATTTCAACTATGTTGTCTTGGCTTTGTATAAATCATGTGCATAAACAAGAAAATTATCAAATTTATATAGTAGCCCCATATTTTGTACATTTTAAAGATAGGCAGTCATTTAGCTCTATATTTAGCTCTATGCAGTTATTTAGCTAATGCACATATTTCTACATGTGTCGGAAATGCAGCTAATAAAATAAATAACTGTAAAAAGCTTAAGTACTGGAATTCTGAGTACAATTCATATTTTTGTAATATATACTTTCCTCTAGCGAGTACACAAATAATTTATAATGTCCATGCGAACGGGCATGAATAAGAGATGATATCAGTGCACTTTTTTTTCGATCACTAAAAAACAATTAATTCCTACATGGGAATCCTTAAATACTGTTCTCAGCATGAAACTTTGAAATCATGATAACGATTTTTCGTTACACACCTTAAATTAATAATCGCTGTGATAATTAGAATATTTATGGATGTAATATAATTGGATTTGGTATATAAACATATCATGACTTATAGAGAACCTAATAACCTAATCCTGTTCAATTTACAGGGAGCAGTAAACGACAACAAGGATGAAGAATAGGCCTCAGAACCACTCTTCTCGGGGATCATCGCTGAATGAAACATGGCCCGAACTATGTTTAAGTAATCAGATCCTGTGGCGAATAGTAGGAGCTGGTTGTTAATGCAGCTTCGGTCTCCAATATTTACTCTCTCGGTCCTTCTCTTAGCGTTATCGCCGCGGGTGGCTTCAGTTTTAAACAGGAGAGCAGTTTACTCTTCCCAGAGGATCACAACGATTGGATCACAGGTACTACTTCCTGGATTTGCCAGTCTTCGGTGAATAGGGAAAGAAATAAAACTCTTTGTGTAAACGCCATATTGTAATAATGCAATTGTAAATGATTTTAGAACTTAATTTAATCAAATTTAGTTTAACTTTATTCTTTCTAAGGATGTATATTAATTTCTGGATGAAATTTATTTGTCGTATACAATTTTATGTTTGATTGCGCGATTTTCTGTCGGAGTCAACCGCTTTCCATTCAAAATCTTTTAATCGTGTTTCTGAACCATCAATATTACCACCACTATTTTTCTAAGAAAAAACAATCTATTTTTTTAAACTGAATTTTAAACTGATCTATTTTTTTCTCTATTCATTTATTGACTTTATAAGTTTATATTAATTTTATTTATATGACCTATTATTCCTTTATACTTTTTTGGTTGTCATTTTTCCTAAATGATATGTTTTATTATAAACATATAGTTTTCCCAATTAAATGTTCCTATCTGAACTAGTTGTTTTGTTTTTGTAGTCTCATTCAAAAGACTTCGTTGTGTTGTCTTCCTTTGAATAATGATAAATATTTGATACTTCTAATCCTTTTTTTTATTTATTTATCCCTACCGAGTCTTTCGACTATACGGGTTTCGCAGTGGCGGTATATAACATAAGTACAATGCATATACCCACCCCTGCTAAAAATCCTGCTGAAATAGTCTTTCTTCGGTGAATTAGGACACTTCTCCCCAGATTGAAGTGGGCTGGGCCAACTGCCGTCTTCCACCCGTACACAATGGCTTTGTAGTACGGGTAGTTTTCTGTAGTTACAAGTTGAGGGAACTTTCTTTCGCTCAGAAAATAGAACCCTTCCACAAATCGCCGGTTCTATGTTTCTATTGTATCCTTCCGGATAATCTTTTTCCAATTTTTGGGATCTTCTTCTATCCTCATCCGAATATTTGCAGGTAGTCCCGCCCAGCCGTTTCTCTACATTTGAAATTTCATACAATCTTCCCCCAGGAGGAGATCGAGAGGCACTCCTCCTGCTGAGACTTGCACCGCCTCATGAGACACTGATCTATACACCCTGGTGACTCGTAGCAGAGCTAACCGCTGAATGGTCGCCAGCCTGTTCTTATGTCGGCGTGAGAGGTTCCGGCACCAGGCAGGAGACGCATACCTCAGGATACCCAATATAACACCCTCGCAGATAGCCAGAGTTGCTGGGTATCTGAGACCCCAAAAAGCACCCCCTACGCGACTAAGCCCGTTCAACGATAGAGCCACCCATTTCCTAAGTATTTCAAGTGAGGTGTCAGGTCAAAGACTCTCGTAATCCTTACTCCAAGGTAGGTGACCACCTCACTTGGGTGTATTTGTGCTCTCTGTACTTGCATGATGATAGGGTGTGTCATACTACTTCTAATCCCTGAATACATAGCTTCTGCCCCTTTGCAGGATAGGAAAAATCTTTAACTAAAGAAATGGGATCTAAGGTTCCCCTTGGACGAAACATAATTTACCATCTTTCGGATTTTAACTTATTATTACCATACCAATTTCATGATCTATCTTAACATAGATTCTATATCGGGGTGGCGATTTGAATCCTCAAATACTAGGTAGTATTAAATACAAATAAAGACAATTCGATCCCATGGAATGACAAGGTTACAACTAACACTTCACATGCTTCCTGTAAATTGATGTCAAAGTTTCATTAACTAATTTTCTCTACTCCTACAGTAGTGATTTTATTATATCGCACTTGTCGATACTAGCCACAATGCCACAATGAACTGGAAATATCATTTACAAAAACATTTTAATACAATGTCAGCGCACAACTAAGTAACCTTCCTCTTATTGCGTGTTTTGTAAAATTGCAGCAGCTATCACCCTTTAAAAACTACAAAAATTTTTTATATGTTCTTGCTTTCTTGTGCGTTCAATCTGAGAAGCCAGATAGAACCTCATCGCTCTAACAAACCATTTTCTTCGACTTTGTCTGTTGGAACCTTGTCTTTCGACGGATCGAATTGTTAAATTTCAACTAACAAAGATAAAATTATGAAAATCACGAACTGTAGATATAATCGTGTCTACTACTTCTATTTACAGTTGTTTCTGAGGTATCTTAATTCAGTTGGTTAAAAAATAAATTATACTAAAGTTATCAAATATTGCAAATTCATAAACCAATTTTCACATTTATAGTTTAATTTCCCTTAAATTTTATTAAAGAAACAATATCGCCCAATGTATTTCCAGTATATAAAAAACAAATTAAATTCAAATTTCAAACTAAATAAAAAATTAAATTACAGTTAAACTTCCTACTTTTATTTAAGGAAATGAATCATTAATGCTCCTGTTAAATGTATGAAATACCTAAAATTTAAAATAAAATAAAATATTTCTTGCAGAACATATTTTGCAGAATAGAGATATGTGTGTGTGAGGGGTTTTGTCCAGAACTAACCAATATTTCTCGCACTCATTGTATAATGTCCATCTCAAAAGTTAAACACTAAAAATGATTATTGTTATTTATACAGATTTATTATAGAAAAACACTCCCTTAAACTGTATGATATATTGCTGAGCTAGCATTACTGTTGAGTCACATTGCCGTAACGACCCCATACCCAATAAAAAATTTAACTGTCTATCGATTGCTGGGCAGGGAGAAATCCTATTTCGATGAAGAGTGTGTGGACATCATAGGAAAGACCGGGTGCTATTTCTTCACCCATAATCTAATTCACCACGACTGCTTCTCCCCCTAAATAATAACTGCATTAAATCACTGTAATACATTTCTTCTCGGACGGAATACATGGTTTGTAGATCCGCCAAATGATACGATCAACAAGGACAGCTCCACAATGCAGTAATAACATCTCACAATTCTTGTTATTGCAAGTGGAGCACACAGATGATGAAACAGCGCTGCATAGGATGTAACTTACCTCCAATTACTGTCCAGTCAGGGCTCGCACGACCAGATCCTTTTTATTTCTCTATCCTCTACCAGAGCTTAATATCCACGCCGATATAATTACTCTAACTAGGTCTGGAGGATGAAACGGCACGCATTTCTCATTCCCTGCTAGTCGGGATGTGAGTTATTATTCCCAGTCATGGGATGAGCGCTGCATTCCCGGCAAAGGTTAGCGATGGTGGGGCGGCATGCAACGTGATGCCGGCCGGCACTTTAAGAAATATCTCAGTCCTCCGTTTATTTTTCATCCAAAAACGTCGAGTTCCTCGGCTTCATTTTTCTAGATATAAATATATATCAATTTTATATATTGGCCGATGTTCCTGCGCAATATATTACCTATAAAAAAGCTTTTTCGTAATATCCTGACATCTTCATCTCCCGTTCTGGGTGCAACCGTTTTTCTACCACCGGGGGTTTCGAGATAATCGTTTCCTTTCCGCAGCCACAAGTGACATTAATAAAGCGAATACAATTAAGTACCATCCAAATTTGTACATTAGATGAATTTGGTTTGTTGATTGCTTGAGATAAAGGAAAAATGAAAAAAAAAAATATATTACCTTTATATATTTAAAATTCAGTCCTGTTAAAGTTACAAATATTTTTTTGACAAATAATACAATATTTGTTTAAACATAACTGAAAGAATTTTAACCATGAAGGTTACTCTTATGACCATTATTATCAATCAATTTATAAAAATTCATGCTACCTAGAAAATTATTCTGCTGAATACAATTCATATTTATATGCGATTGTATCAAACAAAAAGTCAATTTTTTGAATTTTTCTTTTTAGCTCATTGTTTTATTAATTACACTAGAAATTCACGAAATTTAACATGAATTATTCAAGTCGTTTTAAATTGCTTTACTTACTTTTCCTCAACTAATTCAGTGTTAACAATATTTCATATTCAGCCTTTCATCTATAGAAATATTAAGTAGACATGTCATGCAGTATTGTTTCAAAAGATACAGTAGTGGTTTTTATTAGCTTTAAAAATATGAGATAAAATATAATCTCCTTTATTGAAATATTTCTATTTAATAGCTAAATAGAACTATCACTAAAATTAACTTTCATTCAACTTAGTGTTCCAGATTTTTTGTAGAATGAAGGAAAATGTTTTAACTTTCAAACTTCTCCAACTACTTATTTTCTAAATATTAGATTGGAATTCCGTTTGTTCCTGGCAAGGACTGTTTCTGATAACGTGGAAGTCCAAATAAGATATGACATAATCAGTAAAATATTTAAAAAAATAATGGCACTTATTAAATAACATAATGGGCATAAAAATTAATATTTTCATAGGTCTACAATGCATAGATAAGTGAATGTAAACATATTCAATTTATTTCAAATATGTAATGAGAAATTTTTTAAAGCAATAGCCATAATTAAAAAAAAAAAGTACTGGATAATTCGGATTTCGGCTGATTATGAATTAGCAGGGTTTTTCTGTACCAATTTATTATGTTTTCTTAATTTAAATAAATTTGATTTGATTTTGTTATAATCCAACTAAATTTCTCTAAATGACAAACATTTTTAATTCGCAGAAATATTTTTTTTCTTTAAGAGTAATTATTGCTATTCAATTTGACATATCTTCATATTTATGAAACTGTTTTCTTACTCTTAATGTGCAATTCCTCCCCTCCCTCCTAACATGCTTGTTTTACTTCTTTTCTTTAAGCTGTTATTTATTATGCCCAATATTCTCTTCATAGGATGTTAAAAGGTTACCATCCAGATGAAAGAAGTCAGCGAAAAATTATAATCATCACTCGAAAACTGTTAAGGTGATATAAAAAAATGGCCTCCTAAATTTCTGTTTAAAATTATATGAACAAAAATCTGGTGCGGCGCGCGCAGCACAACTTTCTCTGGCCGTCCTATAATAATTATCTTTTTAATATAATTTTAAAGAGTTCACATAAACAATACTTTAAATAATCTCAACAGCATTCACTTCTTCACATCTTCACCCACGTAAGTACAATAAAACAATTTTTTTTTTAATTTTAGTACATCAATACATTAACACTGCCAATATATTTTAAGTTTATCTAGTTGAAAATATATTTTAGACGTTTTGGTTTAGTTTCCTTGGAAACACTTGTTTCCATTAAATAATATAAAAGTAGAAATTATTAAGTTAATTTCTACTTTTGTATTCTTACATTACATTATTACAGAGATTATTGTTGACAACAGATTGGAGGATTGGTGGGAGGAGGTTCGGTCACATCCGTCTCCTTTCGGATGCGCTCGGTTATCCATCTATGGTCTTGTACATATGCTGTATCTTTGCTAATTCCGGTCCGATTTGATGATTCCTTTTTGTGCTTTAGAGAATTTAATCACCTTTCTTATGATTTCATATATGATTTACCATAAAATACTTACATTTTGAATTATGTTCAAATAAAATTTTCTTTTCGCTATAACTTATTCCCCTGGATTTTCTCATTGATATACAACAAATATGTAAAGGTAAAAGGCTTTAAGGAGAAGACATTAGGCAAGTTTCATCAAAATCTTTGGAGCCGTTTACGAGAAAATTGCAAAATCTATGATATAATTGCCACTTCCGGTAAGTCCGATGCGCTGTATCTTTGTTAGTACTGATCCGATTTTGATGATTCTTTTTTTTTAAAGATAATCTAATTACTTTTCATACAACATTATACATAATTTACCATAAAATACATACTTTTTAAGCTATGCGCAAATAAAATATTCTTTTGATCATAAATTTTTTCTCTGCATTTCCTCGGTGATGTACTACATACATGAACAGTTAACAGACGTATAGCTAGTATCATTTTATTCATATTGAAGTTAACTACTTTATTTGAGATATCGATGAGAATTAGTTCACTCTCAGAAGAAAGAAATGAGGAAATTCCTTTTACAAACTCGAAAGCCAAGGATTGTCTGCTTTCCGTTTTCTTAAATCCTAAATTTCAGCGGGACCTCGGTTAAGATTTACTTTTCGTGAAATTATTAAAATCTAATTGCATACCGATAAAGTTTGTTGTTGCCAGGTACAGCCGTTAGCAATGAGATATAGTTCCAGTTAAATATTTTCAAAATGTAATTCCATCCTAAATGTCCGCCGAAAAACATTTTCAATTCGTATCTAAATGGAAAGCCCCAGTTCGACATAAGGAATCTCTTCATAGTTCTTCGGATTGAAACCATGGGCAATACTAGGACAAAAATAGCATTTATGTGATTTTCAGTAATGTTCCGAACAATTGCTGCCGAGCATATGTTATTTATTAAAAATATAAAGATAAGTATCGTTATTCTAAATTAACTTTGCCTTGAGCCGAAAGCTTACCTTGTTTCTGCTATTTCGTGTCAATTTCAAGATTCTTTTACATGTCGGAAATATGTTTCTTTCAGTTCTTTTCTTTTATTCCCACAGATATTTGAAGAATTGCAAAATATTCTGGAAGCCGCTGTTCTTAAATTAACAACAATTGTTATAATTAAAATGTTGGTCCATATTGTGTGACACAAAGGATACAAACCCGATGATGAACTTCTATAATAGGTGATGATTTTTATGTTATAACTCTCTATTTATTTTATGTTTTTATTTTTAATTTTTAGAAAGCTTAACTCGGTTTTCTAGGAGAATTTAATACATTTTTAACCGAAAAAATTAAAAAGTTTATTTGAAATATTAGAAATATTAGTAACATTCATTAGGTAAATCAGAATGTTTATTTATTTTTGTTGGCAATATCATTTCATTTTGTTTATAATTTACTTCATTATGGATTATTTAATCATTTCTATTTCTTCCAGTATTTCTATTCCTTAGAATTTACCTTACATTTTATTTGCCAACGTCTGCATTATAGAACAGGAATAATAATTAACATTCATAAGAAGTAATTTTAAACATATTCAAACATTCCATAAATGATCGAGCGTTTGGCATTTCGTTTGTCTGTTACGGGATTACGATAAAATTCGTCGTTGGTTTTTCTTGGAATGTGACACGAACGTCACTTGAATTCAGGAAAAACTACGCATGTTCAGGGATTTTTATTTTTTAATTCCGATCTAAGATGGCGACCATTTTGGCTTCGTATCATCAAAAATCTTTTTGCTGCGCAGTCACGACCAAATGCGTTGTTCGATTTTCTCCTAATTCCAAGTGAATATTTCTTGAAGGCATCTGATCCATACTTTTATTTCGCTACGCTTCGATCACGGATGGTGAAGGTAAAACAAAATTAGATAATTACGATAATTGTGAGGTGATTAAATTATTTCTTGAATGAAAAAAAATCATCAATGGTATCACTAGCTAGAATTTGCAATTATACAATTAATGTCGATATTACAATTGGACACTGTGAGTTGAGGCGAATGAGATTTATGTAAAGTTACATTCTTATTCAGCCGATTTGTTTTGTAACTGGAATAAAGGGCTAAGTTAAAATTAAGTTAAATTAAGTTTAAGTTAAAATTAAAATCCCTGAATTGGTTTGCCAGTTATACTGCACACAGAACTACTGGTTTATATTGCTTTAATTTATATCCATATCTTCTAGTACTGTTTTGCAATATTATTTTTCACTTAATTTGATTGCTATAAGAATGTGACTCACTCTTTATAGGAATTTAGTAAAAAAAAAATTAAGCTTTTAATAATGTAAAAATTAATATAGTTAATGGATATTATCATGACAAATAGAGTGAATAATAATATTTTAAAATTGTACTATAAAATATCGATATAAATTACACTAATATTAATTTATTTTTAATAATTAATTTTGAATAGTAAAATGTTTGAAAATCTTTCAAATAAGTTATTATGAATGCTATTTTTTTTCTGTTCTATAATGCAGCAATTTTTTCTGAAGATGGGGAGCCTTGAAATCGTTGAAAAGAAAATGTGAGGGAAATTCGAATAGCTAATTGGAAGAAATTTCTTCACAAAATAGCCTAAAATAAAGTATTATTATTTTTTATTTGCTCCAATAGTATAACATTTCTCATCCGTTTGACCGGTAATTTAAATTTCTCCTTGACATGGAAATTTAATTTAAGAGGAGTATTTATTTCAGGGAAACTAAAATATCTTTAATACAATAAAAAATAGTTCCATTTAATTTTAAATAAAAACTTGTATATTTGAGATGGAATTCCCGTATAATATTCCCATATTTCCTTTTGATAAAGCAACCTTGTTAGTTTGAATATATTTCATACGCAGCTGGGCCGAGCTCTTTACCGCAGAACCACCTGCCTGGGTCGAGAACCACTCCATTTTAATATCCCTCTATGTTTGCTCTCCTTAATTGGATAACCATAAGAACTGTCTAGTTAAATTAATAGTTAGATCCTCGGCAAGTAAGGATAGGGTTATAAGGAGCCTTCTTATTATATTATTAGCCTCTTTTTTTCCTATTGATATGTATGATATGTCAGCGTTGATTAATTCAGTTATGACAAGAAATAAGTAATCTTCATTATTATTTTATTCACCATCTTTCGCTTGCTTTTTCCAATCAATTCTTTGTGGGCACGTATTTACACAAGTAGCTTTATCAGTCATGAGTAGAATGAAATCGCCTTTCATATTTCTTTCACCATCTTTTCGCATATATCTGAGAGTCACCTTCTTGGCTTCTCCTGAATTCCTTCTATCTTAACCGCTTTTATTAAATCTTTAGCTATTGTTTCAAGAGCCGATCAATCGAGAGACTACTTGAATCCATGGATTTTCATGAATTGTCTAGTTTGGATTGGAATTCAGCTAAGGGTTTTCCAATTAGCGGGCAAGGTGCCCTACTTAATGAATTCACTTAAGCCCCTAGCATAGTGTACTTGTAATAACAGTTACTTGCAACTGTCTTGATTTCACAAACGTCTTGTTTATAAGTTCGTAGAAATTTTGATTTTTCATTTCTTTGGAGCTTATCCTTTTGGCTCCTTTTACTCATTTCATTTCTCCTTAATTATTTGCACGGAGTTAATGATTAATTTGTTTAGTTAACTGAAGATCAAAATTAAGATCATTCAGTTCATTTCACATCTTTCTTTTATTTCTTGAACAATGCTCTATTTTGTCACATATTTATTATATTTTTACAAGTCTATTTTTTTTTTTCTTTTTGAGAATTTTATTTACATGTCCGATCATTTTTTTCGTTAATTTTTTTACTAAAGATGCATTTTGACGACCGGACCAGACCAGACCAGACCGGAGAAAACGGGTCGTGTAAAAGCTCACACACTACATATGGGCGTGGGTACTTGCTCGTTCAAGTATCACGCCCATATGTAATGTGTGACCTTAAAAATTGTTTCGCCACACTAAACAAACAATTGGCGAAAAACAATAAAATCACAAATTCTCCATTATTGAATAAATCTTAAATTGGTATGTACCCACCCTCAATTTAGGTGGATGTTATGTTCAGTGAACAATCCAGAACATTTTGAATAAAAACAGGATGGAGCACTCACTGGTCTGCGAGGTGTTTCTATCTATTGGTAGCCGCTGGAATTTGTCGCTCACCCTTTCAGGAAAATACTGGCTCATCGTATTTCTCGGCTCCGATCTGAGTGAGTTCGGCCAAACCCATAAAACATTCTTTATTTCACCTTTAATTCAATCACCACGAGCGAGTAGAGCCGAAGGAACACACCGGCTAGCGGAGGGAGTTGACAAGATGAGGAAATACGACAACCGAAATAACCAAGCAGCAAACAAAGTTTTGATAATCAATTCAACTGAAACATGCACCCCATTTTAAGGAAAATGTCCAATTCACTTCAGGCAAAATAAATTCTATTATAAATTGAATAACATAGTAACAATATTGTACTCTAATTTCCCCTATCGAATAGATTAAACGTTACGATTTCCAATAGGTATATAATACATAATGCAGTCCACTCCACATATTTACAACAACCCATCATTAATTTTGAACCGGTATAAACATTATGATTTATTTTCCATATTATATGAGACCAATGCAGTTTGACTCACACATCAAATTGCTGGTTACAAAACAATACATAGTTATGGATGAAGACAGATTTTCTCGATACTGGACTTACCACAGTTTCAGTGTCGGGCATTTCTTTCCCCGTAGTCGGGTGTCAAAGAAGATTTCGTGATACTTAATAGAGAGTAACATCGATTGTTTCAAAATAATTCTGATCATTTGCTAAGTAATCTACATTATAATCTGTATTGTTTTTGTTTTTTTATTACATACTTTTTGTTACTCTTGTCCAAATAAATTATCAAATATTCTAAAATATAGGCACATTTTACGAATAGCATAATACCTAAAGAGAGTGCAATGTAAGGTACTGCGCTTAAGGTAAGGCCACCAATCAAAATCAATGCCGTCTCCTAAATTCGCCCCCTTTGTTATCTAACGTTGAGAATATTACTACCTGCTGAAAAATGTAAGTACCACCCCGACTGTTGACAGTAAAATAATTGTGACGGTTTTTTTTTTTTTTTTCGCCTGAGTATTTTCCAACCATATAACAAGGATAAACTAGTTGTAGTTTCTATTCAAATTCTGAACGCTATTGCGGTTCACCAAGGAAAAATATTTTTTATTTTACAATTATTATTTGTAGATTCGAGTACAATTTTAATGCTCGAATTGTCCCAGATGCACTATTACCAGTTTAAGTAAGGAAACCTATCATTGTTTTCAGACGTCAACTCCTAAATTGCTCCACCCTTGTGGTTTTCAACTCGTCTAAATAATATAAACGAGTCAACTTTTAATATAACAAGCGAGGAGAAATATGTTTCATGAACTGTGTTCATCCTTACCAAAATTGGAAAAAAATGTTTGTAATTTTTATTTGAATGGATTGGTTGGAATCACAATTTTTTATAAAATAATCAATTTAAGTATTTTAATGCTGACAAATTTCGTTTGAAGGAATTACTTGCATTTATTTAAATATCCCTGACTTCAAATAAACAGTAAATTGTGAATTTAATTGGGAAACGATATTAGGGCCACTCATTTAAATTCCTATCTCTTAGGGAATTAATTATATTTACTTACACACAAGAAAGCTAATTTATTTCTGACCAATTACGACCCTAACATTTGTTGGTATAAAACAAAGCAATTGTTTTGGAATTTTAAACTTTAGTTTAATATTTGAAATTTCAAATTGGCTTAGGGAGGTGATATTTGGGCATCTTCCCTTAACTCTCTGACCATCAGTCAGGTTTCTGGTAGAAAATAAAGACCCTTTATGGGAGAAGTAGTGGTACAGGTTTATGTTTTTTTTTTTTTTTTTTTTTTTTACGTGAGGGTAAGAATCATGATATACTGTTAAAACTATGTACTCATTCATAATCTCTTTCTTCATTCGTTTTTAATTTCCACCCTGTAGCCCGTAAATGTCCAAAACAAAGTATTACATTATTGTCCTTGAGCATGATGGTTGCAGATGACGAGTCAAAAACTGTATTCCTCTTGTTGGAGGGTAAGGATAGTTAGCTTCAATACTTGTTTTATTCACATATCTCCATAATGTATAAAGTATGTTAACTGCTAAAAGCTCTTAACTGATCCACTAAAGCCGAAATTCCTTTGGAACAGCGAGCATGTTGAGCGTAGGCGCTGAGAGCGGAACAATTATACACTCGAGGACCGAGAGAGAAGCACTCTCACGCAGAAGCATTTTCATAATAAAAGCTCCAACAAGAGGAATACAGTTTTTGTCTCGTCATCTGCAACCATTTGCGCTGGCATTGTTTGATGTCGTGCCTACCTGTTGAATATAGGCGCCACGGTTCTATCCTAATACTCCAGTAAAAACAGCTGATTTCCAACCCCTACCGTTTTTTCCTTTCTAGTCTAGCTCTCGCTCTAATTTCCACTTCCTTAATGCTGCCGAGCTGTCGTCACTCCTTGTTGATAAGCGATAATTTGAGGAAATAAGTATAATGTTTCTTGAAGACCTCACAAGACATATCATTAGTCTTTTTTGCCTCTACTTGCTTAAAAAGAAAAAAGCATTTCAATCACAAAGAGGAGGAATTTTACATTATTACGTGTTTGTTTTGACCTCTTAAGAAGCAATTTTCCTGTCACAATGTTTTCTCTACATTACAGAAGAGTGGGGCAAAAACTACCAAAGAACGGCTGGCATAATGTAGCAGGTGCGACCTTTTACAATGTATTCATTTCAAAACGGTGATGGATAGCCGTGTGCTTCTGTCCAGGTCGACGTGTCTGCAACCATCGACATCTGGTTCGATCTTTGAGTAACGTATCAGATTTTTTTTTATTTACCTTTCCATCAACGTCAATCAAACTTTGGAAAACACCAACAATAAAAGGTCCATAGTCGAGAATAACTAAGAATAACTTAAAGCCATATTACTCAAAAAAGTTCAATAGATTTACCTATAGGTATTTTATACATTTTATGGTTTTCTGTGGTTGAAATAAAGAAGATTTATAAAAATGATATGATGTGAAATAAAGACCAATTGCTAATTTCTAGAACTGATGTGACCTTAAAATAATTTATAAAATATTTCCATTGATGTGAGTGTGAATGATCGGAGGATGCGGTTAATAAAGAATAGCACACTAATTAGTGAACCTTAACTTTTATTGTGTGCTAACATTTTGGTCTAAGTTGTAGTCCTTCATCAGGGCAGTTGATACTGTCATAGCTAACCGTCAGGAACTGAAACATTGGCACACAATATAAAATAAGGTTCACTTAGTCTTCTTCGTCATTGAACTCACTCTCCGATCAACTTCACCTCAAATAAAACAATTCCTCTTTAAAAATTAATTATTTTTTTCTTGTAATTATGAAGATAACATTTTTCTTCTCGTAAAAATATTCAAAAGAATCGATAAAATGGAAGTGAAACAGTAAAATGATTCTAAGATAATTAATAAGATAATTAAATTTAAAAAATAATTTTAAATATATGGACGTCACAGGTTACACTGAATAGATAGACTGAATAGATAAATAATAACAAAATAAGTAAAACAACAAGTTGAAGAAAGTTTAAGTTAAGTAAAAATAAAACAAGTGATGAACACATTCAAACCTATATACATTCTGCCATAGAAAATTTCGAACCAAACAACATCAAGCTCGGTCCTTCTCCTCTCCCCACATGTAGAGGGCAAAGAAGGACGCTAGGAAATCCCAAAGCTTCTATCACAGCAAGATTAAAAATGCATGTTTTTTCATTTATAAATAGATATTAGCTTTTGGTCGTTGCCTTTACTTTACCATTACACTCACGAAAGTTTTATTTATGTAGGCACTCGAATTTTATATGTAACAAAAAGTAGTAACTGCTTTAAGAATGTTCAGCCACAATTCCACTTTAAATTTGCCGAAATATAATTTGCTTGTATGCAATGGAAATAATCTATAAGATACAAATAGAAAGTACCAATAACGAAGCCTTGATTCTCAAAAAAATAGAACATAAAACAACTAGTCTGTCGATATTTCGCCAATTTAGGCTTCATCAGGAAAGGAGGAGAGGAAAAAAAGAATTAAAACAGAAATATGTATTAAGAACACAATGCAGCACATCTCATATCCACAGTCTTAACAAGCGGCTAACAGTACACCACCAATCCAAGCATCAACGGCAGAAGAAAAAATATTACATATAGCATTTCCACGTCAATTGTCACCGTTTCCAATTCAATTGTAACCGTTTCCATTTCAATTTTAACTTTTTTTCATTTCAATTGTAACCATTTTATTTCAAAAATTCAAACTACTTGAAATTAGCACTTAATATGAATTATCTAATAAACGAAAAAAAATGTCGGAAGAATATGCCGAAATTATTTCAAAAGTTATTATTGTAGTTAAAATAATTATTTTTCACTACTAAAATAAATAATATTGAATTAAATTATGTCCGCTTGGTTACAATTGAAATGAAAAAAGTTACAGATGAAATGGAAAAAGTTACAATTGAAATAGAAAAGATGACAATTGATTTGGAAAAGGTTACAATTGACGTGGAAATGCCATATACCTATATCATGTCTATAAATTAAAATGCAGCACATCCCACACCTAAAGTCTAAAATGACTTTTTGACTTACCAACCAGAGACAGTACTTCATTCCAAGGCATCTACATACATACTAAAGGGAAAGGAAGGTAACATGGTAATAGCTGTGAAAATATAAATTAAATACAGCTGATCAACAGAAAACATAACAACATGAAGCATTCCTGTAACCAATGGTAGGATTTCATGAATTGAAAATCTACTTTGAACTATAATGCCAACTTTATTACATATTTTATGTTCTATACTTCATTAATTTATTTTTACATAATCTTTTCTTCTATTAGCTTTGCACCTTGAGATTAGAATAAAAATAATAATCGTAGTTAAGACAAAATCTTTTAGGCAACTTCAAATTGGTGTTGTCAGGGATGGATCTAGGATTTTTTCCAGATAGAGGATGGGAGGCAAAGTTAATTTTGCCACTCTTTCTTTCGTTCTCCCTCACCAATAAAAAAATCAACTATTTTATAATTTTATTGTATTTAGGTAATATATTTCGAAATAAATATTATATCGTAGACTGTGAACACATTTCATGGACTGAGTTAAGGTCTAAACAAACTAAAACACATTCAAACAAACATCGGTAAAAAGAATCGATAAAAAATAAAAAAAAATGAACTTTTCCTATTGAATTGAATTATTTAAGATATTATAATTTTTAAGGCATGGGGAAGGACATCGCCACCTTGGACATCACCCAGCAGCAACTTAGCCGCAACTGTAAAAGGTGCTGTTGCACCTGTTTATACAGATGCAGAACCCAAGCTTGATTTAGTTACCTTAGATCACGAAAAGAGATCTCTCATCCAGCTCGTTTTCAGACGCTTTCTTGTTTTGTCAGGGATGTCTTTGTTGGTCAGGGATCCTTGTGGGTCTTCCTTTGGGGTCATCTCTATGAGCCACATTGGGTCTATCTTATTTTTCATAAGGGGGATCAAAGCGTACCAACTTTGTCTTGAGGTTGAAGCCTACCAACTCCCTACTGAGAACCCAGACCTTGGCGCTAATGTTTTATTGTATGAATAACAAATTTCAAATATTAAACTAATCCTCATCCACAGGTTAGTTACAATAGATATGCCGATACACAGTTTACTTCACAAACTGCAACAACATTGTGGGAGGGGCTAGAGGCCCTCCTTTACAATATAGATGGAAGCCCATTTCTGTACAGGGTCCGTCACAGGAATTAGGATTTTACCTATATAGACTAGAAGGCAGGCGTCTCCTCGAAATGTAAGTATTACCTGCATGGATTTTTCGTTATTTAATCGCATTTTGAAATTTGAGCATGTAAGTGAGAAATTTCGCATTTAAGCAAATTCAGCAGGTGATTTAAAATTATTTTTAAAAAAGTGTTTAAAAGAACTTGACAACAATTTATTAAGAAGAACCAAAAAATACATGTGTTTTAACTTAGTTCGACACGAAATTTGATTTAAAAAATCTTGAGTAGACAACGAGCGTCAGTAAACTCCGATGTTGTTAGTGACTGGTTGACGAAAATTTAAAATTTGATATTTTAAACTGCTACGATGCGCCTTTATATTTTTACAGCACTGACAAATTAAACAATAGCACATAAAGATGAAATTTGCAAAGGAGGACAATTTTTTAAAGAATCACGATTCGTTTCTGTACAAACATTGAGAAGGATTCCAATCTATAATGCTCTATGTCCATTTACACCTGAAAATCCAATTACATCCTCACAGAAATAATTAAGTGATTTAGAAACAGGTATTTGAAACTTTATTTTGGAGCTTCCCAAAACGTTGAAAAATAGACTAGGAATTATTGTGAATTATGATACCGGTATATTGTACTCGTACAGATACATGATTATAAAAAAGTCTCTTCAGAATCTTTTTTCGGACTTTGCTGCAATTTCCAAGTTAAACCCCCTTTTCATTTCTATAATTTGTATCCTATTTTAATTTAAAGAATTTAATTAGATATTCCACTTCTAGTACACGGACAAATTATCAATCCCCAGCGATGTCCGTTAAAGAGAAGTTCCACTGTATTTGCAACTGTATATTTCAATAATGAAATAAGAGAGGATTGTACAATTCTTTGTATAAAGGAATATTTAAATCGAGGACAAAACAAATCTTCGACAACGTTAAATGGCATCGATGGTGGTCATGTAGCAAATTGTTCACCGGCGATTACTAGTAAATTAGTGGCCATAGATCAGCACGGAGAGCATAAATGAATTGTCGTGATCCGGGACTTTTTTCCCGAGGTCCAATCCGATGAGCGTGTTGACTCAGCCGCGGCCTCCACAATTAGTCTAAGCATCCATTAGATTAATATTTAACCCTGGGGCTGGATTCCTTTTCACTTTTTACAAGAGGCAGCCGGTATTTACGACCTGTCATTATATTCATGAGATGTGTACTTAGCCGGAGAGAGATTGATATCTGACACAGAAAAACTGCCGAGGAGATAAGCCTGTTGCAGTTGTGTAGGCGTAGTAATACACTTCTGTCTCATGGCGAGTTGTGTGTTTCTGCGCAGCGGGATCGTCTGTCTTACGGACTGGCGCTAAGCGAAGGCTCTTTGTAAAGAATGGCATTAAGAACGAAATATGAAATATGCAAAACAAGCTTATTAGAGACCTTACGGCTTTTATATAATGCAGCATGGAGGGGAGAATTGTGGAAACATATTTCTAATTTGTTGAATGGCTCAGATGCTAGAAACAAATTAGTAGTGTCGGGGGTGGTAAAAATGTCAAATGTTCAAATGTTTTGTAGTTTACTATAATTCGGCATTTCTTTCGATTCTTTTACATGAAATTTAATTGCCTTCCCCTTCCTTTAAATTTCATGTAAAGGAATCGGGAAGAATTTCGATTTATAATAAACTACTTAATATTCATTTGGCTCTCCAGTAAAACTAATATTTTTGAAATTTGACCTTTTTACCGTCCTAGATTGAACCGATATTAGTTTGTCATATTGAAAAACTTGTTAGACTTATTCATTTCAATCACAAAAGATTTCCAATTTTAGTAACATTTAATTTATTTTAAATCATAAAAACATAATTAAAAAAGTGTCAAAAATTGTCTATGATCGCAATCGTAGTCTCCCTCAATAGTTTTGATTTTCCTTCAATATATATTGAACTGTTTACAAGGGAAGTAAGTACCTATTTATGCAAATAAATGGGCACTGTATATAAAACACCGGTAAGATCATCAGCCAAACGGTTCTTTTCGGAATAGTTGAACATTCGTAAAACTTATGATATAAACGTTCCATATAGAGACAAAAGCCATACGTCAAATCCATAGCAATAAGTCAATCCTTAATTTTGGAAGGTAGTCCCAAAACAATGCCGGCGGTTACTAAAAAAAAAGAGAAAGGAAGAGTAATGTATTCAGAGGGATGGATATGTTTGCTACCAAAGTTGACCATCTCCAAAGGCCATCCATCTCCTGCCACGTCGCCGACACGTTACCATTACGTCCTGGGAGATTTATTGTTGCCGTATTATCTCTTTGGAGGGGGTCGTACTGATCTCTCATCAAACCGCACTAACTCATAGCCACCTTACCGAGTTAGAAAGGTGATTACGGGTCAATATCAACACATGGTTTTGGCTACTTGATTTTCAGTGCCAATCAAAACATCAGAGTTTAATAACAAAATATTTGGCCCAGCTATGAAATGCCTTCCTCTAAGAAGTGATTGGCATCGGATATACATTTATGGCAGAAAAGAAGTTTTGTATATTTAATTATAATGAGCATTGCTCCAGTAGTGGATACTTTTAAGTTAAAAAACAACGAAACAGATAAGGTTTTATTCTATTGGACAGCTCTATAATCAAATCCAAACTATATGATACTCTATCTACCTGTTATCAGTTATAAAAACTTAATCGTGCTACATTTTTATCAGGAGTATTTGTTCTGCTTCTTAGAACTACAGAAAATACCTCAATAAACTGGAAACGCTTAAAAGTTCTCGAATTTATAATTTCAAAAAGTAATTTTATTTAAATTTCTATGTACGATTTATTGTAATATTAGTTTTACATAATATTATTTTTCGGGATCAGTTCATTGTTTGTGAGTCCAAGAAATTTGATATCTACCACTGGTTCGAGAATAAACATTGAATCTTATAGAGAAAGTCACTGTAATAATATGTGTAAAAACGAAAATGTATCTCCAATAATTGCCTAAAACGCATCAAATGGATAACCTAATCATAGAAAAATAACATAATATAAAATAAAATTAAAATATTAAATATCAATATATAAATGATTTATTATATGTATATATATATATATATATATATGTATATATATATATATATATATATATATATATATATATATATATATATATTATATATATATATATATATATATATGTGTGTGTGTGTGTGTTTGTGTTAAAAAAGAAATAATTAGGAAATTCAGAGCATCTTAAACATTAACAAATACTTACTACTTATATAATAAGGTAATGCGTTGGTACATCTGAATCAAAAATAATCAAGACCTGAATCGAAAAAAAAAAAAATACATATTTTTCAAAATTATTTAAGCTATTGAAAAATACTAAAAAATAAATGAATTCGATATAAATCTAAATGGAAATAGTCGTTGAAGATAAATAACAAATAGAGACGATAATATTACTAGATTATTTGAGGTTTTTTTTGTTCGTGATCGTAATTCATAATTACTACCACGTGCCATTCCTCTAGTTTCTTCGCATTTCCGTTCACTATTCCATCTCCACTTATTCGTAAAGTTCTGTGTGTCTTGGTGCTCTGAATATTGCTCTATAGTTTTGTCACAAGCCACACCTTATCGAAATTAGTTACGCTACTGTTGTCATGAGCAGTGTATTAAGAATAAATAATATTTTGATTTAGGTGGCAGCAAAAGGGTTTAAAACAAGGCAATATTTTGTAGTAACGGAGGCCCAGAACGTTACAAAATATATTTTTTTTTTTTAATAATGACTTTGTAAAAAGTTTTTAATAAAAAAGTATTTGATTATAGGGATTATGTGTTTTTTCATTTCTAAATCTATATTGTTTAATATTATAAATTACATAAGAATCACATTTAATAATATAACAGTCATACTAAAGTTTTTGAACTTCATATCTATTTCCTCTCATTTTATCATTCTTTTTATTATTTTATTTTCATCATTATTCTTCTATTTTTTTTTTATTACTACCATTATATGTAGTTTTATTTTATATTATGTTATTTTTCTACGTTCTGAAAGCATTTCTCTGATTGGTTTTATAACCTTGGAGATGGCCACATAGTAGGTCCGAAACGTCGGTGTTTAAAAAAAACTAACTTCAGATTTTTATAGTCACTTTGACTGAAAGCCGGGATAATATACAATCCTGAATTTCAATACAGTCAACCAGTTATTACTTTTAGAGATTTTTAGAAATTTGTTGATTTTCTATAACATCATGAAGCAACATTCTCTGTTGATTATTTATTTAATTATTTTATCGTTAAAATATGTATTTAATTTATTAATTTTTAATAGCGGATCTAAATTCTTCAATCATACTAAAAATTAAAAGAATCCTAGTTTTACAGTCAGTAAAAAAGTTTATTATTAAAAAAAAATAACAATCCTTGAGCCAACTTAGTTATATATTTATAATGTGTTATTTCATTTGTATATGAAAATGTATCTAATTCAATAGATGAAATGTATTCAATGTTTTAATTTATAGTTTAAAGTTAATTAATGCCACAAAAAATATATCATTTATTCAGTGGGAGATTACTGTATTAAATTATTACCCAATCCACTTTACATTCTTTGACAAGACATTTTAGTTAAAATTCCTTTGACAAATCCTATAAAGCAGTTTTGTTCCCAGTTAAGGCGTCCAGGGCATATGGAATACATTTGGACGGATCGAATTGGAATTCATCTCGCGTGGTGGGAAAAAGGACGGAAAAAATACAGAAAAAAAAATTAAATAAGGACTCGGACTCTCCTAATTAAATCAATTAAAACCATATTTATGACGGGAATGGGAAGGCTCTAATTGAAAAAGTGAATTTCTGTTTCCAGTTGAAACTCATTTTATTATGGGGTTTCTTCTTTTTCTTCTTCTTGACGAGCCAAGAAATGGTAACAATTTTTTTAGTAAGGTATGGAGGGTGGGTGAGAAAATGTGGGCTTTATTTTTTCAATGAATTGATTTTCATGGACCGCACCTTAGTACATGTACATGTACAGAATTTGGTTAAGGAAGAAGAACAAAATTATTAAGGTGGAGTAGTGGAGTCGCGAAATACTTGTTGGTCCGTAAATTTACTCCAATGCCTTCTTTTCCATAAATAAAAAAGAAAATAAAAAATAACTTTATAAAAAATATGGTTTAACGTATACGAACATTATGGGAAAAGGTCAGTTAAATAAAGTACAGTGAACAGAGATAACTTTAAGACTCACGGGTTAAGTTAATTGAAGTTAAGACAATCGTTATTTTAAAGTTGAACTTTTTAAGCGGGCTTTTAGTTACCGTATTTAATTAATTTTTAGATTTTAGTTTGCCTGTGTCAAAAGGCAATGACAATGAACCCGCTAAAAAAGTTTAAATTTTAAAAGTCTTAAAGTTACCCCAGTTTACGGTACTGTATCAACTCTGTAATTTTAATGTGATTCTCAATTTTATTGTGGATATAGTGCCCTCATTTTTTGTTATAATTTTTCTTTCTTTATTTTTTGCTCTGTAAGTATTATATCAATGGTTGCATATAGTCCTTAATTGGCATATTGTATATTTTGACAGTTTAAAAGCCAAAATAAAAGTTCCAGAAATCATCATGGGCAGAGATGATGACTAGGCAGATAAAGAAAAATGGTTTGTAATGAAATTCTGGGAATCTTCATGAAATAATTACACAATGTCGAGGTATAGAAATCATTTGATTATGTTGGTCGTTATAAAATTAAAAAAGCTATAGTTCACGTTCAAATTTATCTATGGTGAGAACAGAATATGAAATTGAGATTAAGAGCATCTTAGCCATTCATTGACTGATTTTTCATAAATTCAAAAACGTCGCACGGGCCCCAAATTTTATCTACCTGCCGATTGTCAAATCTAGCGTTCAACTATTTATTTGAAAAATAAATAAGTGATTCGTGCTATTTTCATGTCCAAACCGTTATTAGTTCAGTATATTGGTGTCCCACTATAAAAATACAATTAATTTATTAAATTTCAAAAATCCTGTACAATACCTAAGTATGTACGTATGGTGTCAATATTAGTCAATAGTCAAAAAAACGTTTATATTACCTAAATATATTTAAAAAATAAAATAAAAAATAAACCTAAATGCGTCAGTACTCTCCTTGTCCCTCTGATTTCACCCGAAAGACGGGTTTCCTATTAATTGGCTGAGCATATTTTTATCAATAATATTACTCAATAATCAATTTAATTATTACTACGTATTGAGAATGGGTTGTAGTTTCTAAACAAAATATACACAGCAATATATTTGATTCAATCATGCTAGGATGTTCGAATAAATAAGTGGGTCCTCAGCAAAGTGCGTCAAACCCATGTCTTAGTAGATGAAGTTCTCAACAGACAGTAAACAATTCCAATAACTTTATCTTTGGAGAAGAAAGAGACTTGTAGCATAGCAACTGTCGTCGGTCAATTTGCATCCTATAGGTTTTGATTAACTTCTGTAGAGAGGTATGCCAGTTGGTGCTTCTTTACTGAGCCAGTCCCCAACACTTGTCCATTTTCTATCAAAACAACATTAGCATTCAAAATAAGTTTAATCAATTCAGATACTTTATTTAGTGTGGAACAGCATTTTTTTTTCTTTTCTTAATCGTGAAAAAAATTGCAGAAACCTATATTTCGTCAGTCCACTGTAATTCAGCCCCAGTGATAATTAACACAGGGACTGATATCGCGGACTAATGAGGTATTTCGGCTTAATTAAACGACGATATGTCATGCTATGTATTAGTCAAGTCAAATTAAGTGTGGAATGGGGTCTCGGTGGAAAATTTTGGAAAAGTTCTGAAGATTTGCTCATTTATGTTTGCTGGGATGCTGATTACGAATTTCAACTTCACCACCAAAAATATTTCAAACAAATGCAAATTATCTTATCATAAAATATTTTAATATTTATTCAAATCAGCTATTTCTCAGACAAAGTCATACATTTTTATTTTTTCATAACATTGTATTTTTGTATACCAATATATGTACGAATTAAAATCAAAATACCTATTTTTTAATTTGACTTCAATTCCTTGAGCTATTAGAAATATAGATACCAAAAAATGTATTATTTATCTACTTTTAAGTAGATAAATAGTAAATACTAGACTGTTTGTTCCCTGTTCATTTTTTTTTTTTTTTAAATGTGATTAAGAAAAAAATTGCATATTGATTTCTGCTGTTATTACTTTTTAAATCAATAATGCTTATTGTTTTCTATCTATAGGGTTATATGCAAGTTATGTGAAAAATACCTATATACCATATAATAATTATCAACTCAGTATATCTTCTTGGTTGTTACATTAATTGTAAATTTCAATGAAATCAAAATATGATTAGCGCTATGCACTTATCATATATGTCTAATTATATGACTCAAATTAACACACAGTAGTGATGAAGACTTAACGCGATATTTTCTAACCCTTCAAAATTCTAAGAAGGTGTCAAGATTGTCATTCTAGCACGGAAGGGTCGGGTCCTGAGGGAATCTCATCTTTAAGAGAAAAGGCGTAAAGTAGGAAGTATGGCCAAGACAAATCTCTGATAAGACCTCCTTCATCTCGTTGGCTGAGATTATGGTAAAACACCAAAAGATCACACAAACACCAAAAAATCTTTGGCTATATTTTCGGAATAGGCAACCAGTATCTATAAAGAATTTCAGAAAAAATACCATATCAATTTTCAGTTGACATCCGCATGATGGTATAGAAGGATCAATCCCTAATCATATCAATTTTGTTAAAAGTAACGAAAAAATGTATATTCGTTTATTACTGTTCTTTAACGCTGAAAGTATCATTGTATTCTCAAAACTTTTTACCGAGAGAAGATTCTTTATTGAAAAATCCATTCTTTATTATTAGCATTATTAGATTGTATCTCTCCTGCCAGAACTGATCTAAAACATGTTATAAATTAGGGATCGATAAATTATTTGCCACTTCTATAATTTTGTTTTTATTGAAAAGAAGTTTCGGATATCATACATTCATCTTCAGTTCTAAGAATACACAAAACTTCAAAAATAAGCAATTCAAAGTTTGGTATTATTATAAATGTAATATAAATTATAAAACATTTATGAATCATAAATTTAATTAAGACAAGAAATCAAATACATGTTAGTACTCACCAAGGTTATATCAAACAGAAAAGTTTGTATTGCTCTGTTCTCGCCCTGAACTAGCAACGAAAGAATGATTTAAGGGTCGGGGTTTTTTCAGTAATTCCGGTGAGTAATTAATTGTTTTTTTCTGTAATAGAGGGGAATAAATTTAAGATTGGACTATTGGAGATATTTATTTGGTCATTTAAGGAAAAACCTGGATTGGATTTGAAGGATTTTATTATATCATGTTCTTCACATATACTTAATTTAAGACGGTTTTCAACGTGATGTATTAATTTAACTCCTGAGTCTTTGATAATTTTTTTTTTTCATTTAAATGAATCGCAAAGTTGAAATTTTCTGTCTTATATGCACGCATATATTCCTTTAATCTCTGATTTAATGATCTTCGAAGTTTTCCCGTGTATTTGGCTGCTCAATCATTACAATTTAGGACTAAATTTTAATGATTGTAAAGATTAGGATAATGTTCTCGAAACGTCACAAAGCTTTATAATATGAGTTCGCTAATGAACATTACAGAAATTCCACCAACGAATTTCTGTAATATTTCTGAGGACTTCCCAGTAAATATAACAACAAGGATTGCTATCATTTTTTTTTTTTTTTATTTAGGAAAATAAATAAATTACTTTTATTTTAGGACCTGCTGTACTCTAAGAATAACGGCGTGTGCATTTGACTAGCTACATTTAAAAAAAAAATATCTCTTTTGTTAGTAATTATGGACAATTATTACAAGCAATCGGTGTTTCTTAAAACATTAATGAATATTGAAAACGATTTGAAAATGCTGACATTCTGTCCTCATTTCAGTCATTCTTCATTATTAATCAGATCAAGATAGGTGCAATCAGGTAAATACTACAGGTTATGAAAAAAAATTTGACATAAGTAACACAGAAGAAATGATAAATAATAAAATATAAAATAGTAAAAAATAAATTAAATGTATACAATTATAGACGTATAAAGAATGACATCATGACAAGACAAGAGATAAGACAAAAGCAAAAACTGAAATGACGTAATGAGAAAATTATAAATAAACAAAATAATAATAAAGATTAAATTGTAAAATATAATTAGTTTTCACTGTTTTATTTGTTTCCGTAACCTCCGCCCGGACCATCTCCTTCTTGATTTACCATTTGAGGTCAGTTATAATAATAATAATAATAATTATAAATACCGTTTATATTGGGTGATGTTGATTGATAATGAAGTAAGTGAAGAAACAAATGGTGTTTAAAGGACACTATAGAACAGTAATTACATATAGATAAAGGAAAGGAATAACACAAAGAGGTAGTATGAACAATGAATGATGTTCTGAAGGAAGCAGTTTTATGTGAGGTGGTTTATAAGTTGGTTGGATGGGATCTGGTATTCATAGAGTGGGCAGAGGAAAGCGAAGTGAGCAAATAAAGAATATAGTTCCAACTCAGCGGTCCAATGTATTCTTGTCCTTTAAATTATTTTAAGGGGACATGTACTCCAAGATTAATTTCATTATTCGGTAATTGTGATCAAAGAAATCATTCACACCGTATTTACAGAAAATTAAAAAAAAAATGTAATAATAGCAAAATAAAAAATAAACTTAATACAACAAACTAATACATAGACTTATATAAAATAAAATAAACATAACATCTTAATCGCTGGTATACTAATTTACACTATTTACAATCGGATCTGGGAAACCCAGAGCCAGGCTTTTCCCCTCACTTATGGATGGAAAAGCATGATTCGATTCTTGAATTAAATTTGGTCTTTTCTTAGCTCTAACTATCGAATATATTTGTATGAATTTACTATCTTTGATCATTATGGTCTGATAGTTAAAATACTATTAATTAGATATTTATTTGCTCGAGATCAGGAATCCAACATTGCTTGCTCTGCTTTTGAATAGATTATGAGCCTATAGCTTTGCGTGAAGGTTCCCCACATCCCCAAGCGATATGTACCTTCACGACCGCAAGTACCCTCTGTACACCTGGCGCCAGTACCACTCCATCATCATGGGCAGTATATCACCGAGCAAAAGGGCGGTCTATTTTTAATTACAGTTTTGTTTTTTAGACGGAATGGCCGACTCGAGGGCTAACTAGCAATTAGATATAAGGAATGGGCCCGCCGGAGAACAAACAGTCTCCTCCCTGACGGATCTTGTTCCTTCGCGGTCCCCATCTCGTCGGCAATATATTGACCATTTGTCGAAGCCGTGTCCTCGCTACGGTCATCATCTATCTCTGCCTCTTCTTTTATCTATCTTCGTTTATACTTGATCGTTTTATTACGGAATGTAGTCTGTCTTTAATTCTTCTAATTTGATTCATTGTAAATGTTTTTTTTGTTTTTTTTTTCAATTGTTCATTATATAAATGGATAGAAGGAAGATCTCTCTCCGCGACTTAAAGTATCTGAATCAAGTCAGGAAAAAGGTGATGCTAAGGATTGTCCTTCCTCATTTCAAGCAAGTCATTATTTTCCTATATACTCACAAACTTTTC
This sequence comes from Rhaphigaster nebulosa, assembly GCA_948150685.1. NCBI lineage: Eukaryota > Metazoa > Arthropoda > Insecta > Hemiptera > Pentatomidae > Rhaphigaster > Rhaphigaster nebulosa. The sequence goes on along the minus strand of OX411306.1, from coordinate 96,397,360 downwards.
TGTTTGTATATCACTAATAAAACAGGTGCGAATTTATATTTCGAAAAAAAAAAAGTGTTTAAAATGTTTATTGTTAACAATAACTCCATAAATTCAAATATAAAGAAACATGCTAGACAATAGTGATTAACAAATTACACTTTAGATAATTAGATGATTATTTCCCATATCTGGGATGCCATTATTATCTTAGGGAGCCAAATAATTTTCTAGTTGCTAATTTCATATTCGGTAGCTGTGAATTAATTAATTAATTAGACAAAAAAATATATATATTTATATATATATATATATATATATATATATATATATATATATATATATATAAATATATTTTACATTTAATAATAATAATGATATGGGATATATGATGGAATGTATAAACTCGACATGAAACGAATTGGAAACGGAAGTTAAAAAAAAAACATGAGAGAGTAGTACAATCTCCATTTACCAGTTTTTTAACATTTCCATCCAATCTAATTAATAATTTTGATCTCATTAGATATATCTTCCCTGAAACTTATGCCCGGATGTTAGAACCCGAACACCTCAAATAAAAATAATTAAAATGTCCCATTATTGGCCTTTACGATGTAAGTTTTACTCTACAAGTGATAAGGTTTGGACCCCTTCCCTATCTGTTATTTTGCTTCAATGAATTTACATTGTAGATATATTCTTCTTTTTAGCTCATGAACGGTTCTTTTATTATAAAGTATCTATACCAAAAACACAGCAATTGAAGTACCTGTTGGTGCTTGTTATAAAAAATAATTAAAGAAGGTTAATATCTCAGATATATATTTTTGGATTTACTGAAAAATTTTCAACTTTGGATTTATTCCCTTTGCATCTCCAAGCCTCATTTCCATTAGCTATATATCCCTCGTGCATCACGTTCAGGTGATGAATATTCAATTTTTTTTGTTTTTTTTCCTCCATTATGTTTATTTCGCTTTCCGACTCTTTGGTATTTAGTTTTCACTAAATGATCACCTTTTTTGTTGAATTAAACATTTAAATTCTTATTACCGCAAAGCGTACCTAAACAGGTTTTTTTTAGTTAAACACACAATTAAATCTAATTACTCCATTGTTTCCCGAAAATAAGTTCCACCACCGAAAGTTGATGGTAAATTTTGTTCGAAACTGAAGTCTTTTGAACATTATTTGAATTTTGTTGATTCCAGAATAATTCCATTTTACGTTGATTTACCATTAAATTTAATTATTAATAACTATAATATAATTGATTTAACTAATCCTTCATGTAAACAATTTTTATTATTTCTCTCTGTTTCATTAGGAAATGTGAATTTCATTCAACTTAATATTTTTAGGATTATTTACATTAATGTCGATTTATTCTTGTTTTTACATTTTTTAACGTGTCTTCTGCCAAATTTTACGTGCTTTATATTTTAGTGCGATGAGATGTCTTATATGTGGTGGGAGATGGTCCTTAGTTGGATGGTTCTCCGTGCTTTTATAAGAAATAGAAGAAACCCAGAAAGCATTCTGAATAGTTTGCGTAAGAAGCTGCACTACACTCTCCAAGTAATGCGGTGTACGTAAGTTTGTGTTGAGCGTTAATGAATTTTCTGTTGATGTCCTGAACATTCACCCAGTTTTCCCATTTGTTGATGTTGGGCGTGGAATTTCAGTAATTGGTTTCATGTCTATCGGGGGATGATCAGAGATAGATCAGTCCACGTTAGTTATGTCACAGTGTTGCTAGTTCAATCCCTTAGTAACGATAAATTCCAACATGTCCGGAATCCTGTTCACACCGGTGGGTCAATGCGTTGGTGATTTTGGTGATACAAATTTACGGTTCCGACTCATAACGGCACTGCGAAGAGTTCTTCCTATAGAGTTAGTTATTCTGCTATCCCAAAACTGATTTCTGGCATAATAATCCCCAGCACATAAAAATTTATAACGAATATAGAGAAATAGTTCGTCTAATATTTGAGTTGATAAATTTTTACCAGGGGGACAATAAAGAGCTGCAATAGTCGTTTCAAAATTGAACATCTTCGTCACAATTGAGAATACTCTCAGTGGCTTCTGAAGCATTAAAGTTGTAACTGATAGATCACTTTACAAGAATGAGAGTACCCCATTCAGCTTTGTTTGCAGGATGGTCAGTCCTGCATGTGACGTAAGATGGTATGGAGAACTCCATACCATGTTTCGTGTTAAGTGAGTTTCAGTCAGTAAATCAAGGTCGGTGTCAAAGTATTAAAAAAAAAAAAAAAAAATCGAATTCGTTTCTGCTGGATAGCAAACCAATCGCATTCCAAGGAATCAGTTTAAGTCCTCAGATTTTGTAAGCATTGGAAGGACATGCTGCATCAGCGAAGTGAACAACGTTATTAGTGGTGAGACGAGGTTTTTCGAAGTCAATCAAGAAGTTTGTCACAAACGAAAATTTAATAAACTGACAAGAAAATTTCAAGATGAAATTAAAACTACGAAGAACAAAAAGTTCAATAAATTTCTAAACAGTTTAACGACCTATGAAATACCACTTTGGTATATAGAAAAACGCATTTTCCAATACCATGATATATCGCATCCTGTTCGCCATCCTGAGCAAAATCTGATAACAAAAACAATGAAATATTTGTAAGGTATTTAGAAGACACGCTTCAACCGCAGTCTGACAATAACCGACTTACTGATGAATTTGCTTTATACCAAATTGTCTTTGCACTCAATCAAATCAATTTATCAACTCTATACCTGAGTAAGTGCGATATTTGGGACCATCTGGACAAAAGACTGACAAACTGAACAAACAAGTTGGACTATTATCCAGGTTACTTGACAGACGCACCAATTTACCCTTACCTAACAGATTTTCAATCTAAAAAGTGCTGATTAAACCTTTAAGGACATACGGGATAGAGCTATGAGGCTGTGACAAAACTTCAAACATCCAATTAATTCAATCGTTACAGTCACGAGCATTGAGAAAAATAGTTTTATTATGTGACAAATGAATTGCTAGACAAGGTCTTAAACATCTTAACAGTTTGAGATAATTTTACAAAAAATTCCACAACAGACTGACTTGCAACAGGATCCCCTTAGCACAAACACTTAATTTTTTTTTAAATTAATTTTTCCAACCCCAAAGGCCATTGGAATCAATGAATGTCCGAAAAGTTTACTAACAGTAACGGGAAGAAATTTGAAACACATTAATTTTTCCTGTAATTCTGCATTTTGATTAATTGATGAACCTTTCGTGCATATTAACAACGCCATGTTCCAGGTTAATTTAAATTCTTCTTCGTGTTCCAACGTAATCCCTTCTTTATCTATAACACGGAAATTATCGAATTTTTTACTATGAACCGATATAACAAAACATGGGTATATATTTTCTTATATCAGTATAAAGCTGAATAAGTGTATGATCCGTATAAAAAAGAATGAATTTAAATTTGTATTAAAAATATCTTATTTAAAAATCAGGCTAATAGCGTGAATGCGTAGGTGTCAGTTTAATCATTTACTGAATGGAATTCCTTTCAAGTCCCGTTAGAATTCGAACGTTTGAAGCATTCAAACTATAATACCCTTTCTATTAATGCCTGAGTGGCGGAGTGCCGGTGTCGATTCCCCTTAAGGACTGTTACAGATGATTAGAACATAAAGATATCAGCCGGCGGGACATGTAGAAGTCTCTCTCAAACAGACGACATTACCTGGAGTTGATCCAAATTAGTTCCAATCTCCTGATTTATCTACAGCCGGATCCTCGCACACCTCATAACACTTGTTCACACTAACTGTTTTAAGGCCTTGGTTAATCTTTACGGCGGGCATAAATTGAAAGCTGGCATAGATGTTCACATCCAATGTATCATCTGTCCCGCATAGAAATATGTCTCTCGCGTCTACTATTTTGGAATCTGAAACATAATGGACTGTCGTCCGTTTTTCTTCAGCTATGTTCTTTATGAGTTTTTATTAATGTGTGACATTTTTAAGTGGACTCGTATTAATATTGTTTTCTACTTGAAATTTAATTTTAAATTCAAAGACAGTAGTGTATTAGTTACCGTCTTGAGCTATGAGCAATTTTGATATGATAGCTTCTTAAACCGGTGATTGGTATCAGTAGCGGATTCAGGATTTCATTTATTTAGTACCAAAAAGCTTTTAAATCAATTTATACAATTTTTTTATAGATGAGAATAAATAAAAGTATTTTGTAATTTCAGGAGGGGACAGGGATCGGAGACCCCTTTTAGGGATCCTCACTCTGGGCTACGCCACTGATGGTAAGAGTCAATGTATACCGCCAACAACGAATTCGAAAAACAAGGAGATCTCGACTCAGATGACGAATTGTTAGCTCGTATGATATGCTGCAGTGATGTTTCCTTTTCAACACTAATTATTCCTCAACACTCTTTGCCGTGTCTAGTGTGATAAAAGTGAATGTGAATGATGCAAAATTATCGCAAATAGTTGCCTTGAATGTTACAACAAAAGAAATAAAATTTAATTGTAGGCCTACAACTATTTTTGTGAATGATTAAAAATATTAGACGTTATGATTTAAAAAGATAAAATATTGTAATGATTTAATTATTTAGCTTAGATCATTCATAGAAACAAAAGCCCGAAGGCTTCCCTTGAATGCGCTAGTGATTGGTATTAGGCACGTGATTCATCAACTTATTTGTTCCAATGACTTGTTTTATGTTTGTTAGTTAGACAATCGCATTTAAATTTTTAAAAACATCATTAAATTCTGATCAAAATCTATACAAAGATTTTGAAAAAGCACGCAACTGCTTTGTTTTTTAGAAAACATGCCTGATAAGTCTTCAAGAGTGTGCTTCCGTCGCTGATAGTTGAAATGAGTCCAGATATCTTCAATTTTATTGCTGTGGAGTAGTTGCCGTATATATAACTTATAAACATAAATTTATATATATTTATATTTTTTTTTTTTTTTTTTTTTTTTTTTTTTTTTTTTTTTTTTTTTTTTTTTTTTTTTTTTTCGGTTGGCTCTACAGACCTTGTAGATCTTTGGCCGCCTGAACCAGACTTCTCCACCTCTGCCTATCTTGGGCCACTGCTTTCCAGTTTGCTGCATGCAGCTCTTTCGCATCTTTGTTGATCCTGTCTATCCATCTGGTTTTTGGCCTTCCACGTGGTCTCTTGCCAACTATTGTGGCATTCATCGTTGTGAAAAGGCGTCCTGATGGATTGCTTCGAGCTACATGCCCCGCCCATCTTAACCTCCTTGCCTTCATATCATGAGATATTGACTGACCAGTTTCTGTAAGTAGTTCTTTATTGGTCTTTCTTCTCCAGGATTTTAGATTCTGATCCCATATCGCTCCGGTTATCATGCGGAGGACTTTCCTTTCAAATCTCTCGATTCTGCTTTCTTGGGTGCCGGTTAGAGCCCAGGTCTCGCAGCCGTACATCAGAACTGGTTTTATCACAGCATTGTACACCCTTAATTTGAGATTTCTGGAGATTTTTCGGGATTTCAGTACTCTTGACAGAGAGAAGAAAGCTCTATTTGCGCTTGTTATACGCTGGTCTATCTCTGTATGCTGGTCATTGACTGAGGTTATTGTGGAGCCGAGGTATTTAAAGCTGTCTACTTTCGGGAATGTTCTGCCATCCACGCAGATACTATTGTTGGGGTGGATTTTTCGGCTAACTATCATGTATTTTGTTTTGTCTTCATTTATTTTCAAGCCGATTTGCTCTGCTTCTCGTAACAGAGTCTTAGCAAGTCTCTCAATGTCCTCTTCATTGATTCCAAGGACAGCTATGTCGTCCGCATACGCTAGGATTTTGTGTTTCATTCCAACGTGCACCCCTCCATTTTCCAATGAAGTTGTTCTAATCACCTTCTCAAGGGCTAAGTTAAACAGCATCGGCGAGAGTCCATCCCCCTGCCTCAGACCTGTTCTAACTTCAAAGGCTTCAGACACATCTCCTTGTATCAGTACTCTGCATTTGGGGTCGTTTGTACACGCCTTCGTCAATCTCACCAATTTCCCGGGAATACCCAGCTCAGTCATGATTTTCCATAGGCAGTTTCTGTCCACGGAATCATAGGCTGCTTTGAAATCGACAAATAAGGCGTGCACATCCTGCTCTACTTCCCAACGTTTTTCGAGTACCTGTTTTAGGATAAAGATCTGGTCTAGCGTGCTCCTTCCTCTTCTGAATCCTGCTTGGTGGTCGCCTATTATATTTTCATAGTGGGGATATATCCGGTTTAGCAGGATATTAGTCATTATCTTATAGGCGACCGGAAGGAGTGCTATGCCTCTGTAGTTACCACATTCATACATGGACCCCTTCTTTAGGATAGGGCATATTAGACCTGTGTTCCAAGCCTCCGGTATCCTTTCCTCCTCCCATATTTTCTGGATTAGTTCTAATAGCTTGGTTCTTAGAGTTTCGCCTCCATCTTTAAACAGCTCTGATGGTATGCTGTCCAACCCTGGGGCCTTTCTTCTTTTAAGCCTGTCGATAGCTATTTCCACATCCAGAATGTCTGGTTTTTCAACCTCTTGCGGGTCGAGGTCTTCAGCGTGGTCCATGTCTTCTTCGTTTGTGGGGTTCCCTTGGTTGAGAAGCTGCTGGAAATGTTCTTTCCAGATGCTTAATACCTTTTCTTTTGATGCCGTCAGTTTGCCATCTTTTCCTCGCATTTGCGTGTTTCTCGCTTTATATCCTACCCTTTCTTTCCTGATGTCTGCGTAGAATTCACATATATTTCCGGCCTGCCAGTTGTCCTCAATAGTTTGCAGTCTTTCTTTGAGGAATTCTCTTTTTGCTTTTCTTATTATTCTGTTTGTCTTTGTCCTGGCAGCGGCGTATTTTTCCAGCGTGTCCTGATCAGCTTTGGCTACGGAGAGAACTTTAATTTTTCTTCTTTCCTCCACTGCCTTTTCACATGCTTCTGTGAACCACTTCTTGGCTTTTCGTTTCTCCTGAATACCTATTACTTCCTTAGCTGTTTCTTTTAACCCAGTCTCTAATGCCTCCCAGTGTTGATCAACCGTGAGGTCCTCTGAGTCCAAGGGTTCGAATTTATTCTTCAGTTCAACTTGGAATTTAGCTTTTAATTCAGGATTTTTCAGGTTATGGACTTCGTACCTGTTTCTTTCCACATGGTCCCCTACTTTGTTGATTCGCTTCAGCCTCTGACAGAATTTGATCCTAATCAGAGTGTGGTCCGAATCACAGTCTGCTCCACGGTAGCTTCTTATGTCTTGGATGGAGCTCTGATGTCTCTTATCTATCAGCACGTGGTCAATTTGGTTTTTAGCACCTTTAGGGCTTACCCAGGTGTACTTGTGGATGTCTCTGTGCGGGAACATCGTGCTACTGACCACTAGACCCTTAGCTGCTGCAAGACTAATACATCTCACTCCATTGTCATTGCTCGTTTCGTGAAGGCTTTGGCCTCCGATAATGGGCCTGAATTGGGGTTCTCTGCCTATTTTGGCATTGAAGTCACCTATGACTAATTTGATGTCATATTTTTGAGCCTGGTCCACTACTTTTTCTAGCTGATCGTAGAAATCATCCTTCACCTCATCATCTTTGTCTTCAGTTGGTGCATATACGTTAATAATCGTGGTGTTAAACCAGCGACCTCTAATTCGTAATACACTTATCCTCTCGTTAATCGGGGTGAAGTTTATAACTGATTTCCTTGCAGCTGGACTAACTATAAATCCAGTGCCAGCTGTTCCGTTTTTGGCATTTCTCCCGGTGTAGAACAGTGTGTGGCCATCAATAGTGGTTTCACCACCTTCTGGCCATCTCACCTCTTGTATGGCTGTTAACGGTATGTTGTACCTTTTTACTTCATTCACTACCGTTTGGGCGGCCCCTGGTCTGTATAAGCTCCGAACATTCCATGATCCAAGATGGAGTCCGTTATACAAAGCCGGGGTCGTTACCATGTTAAGACAGTCAGATTTTCCGAGGCTAGTTTTAGGTTTCGTAATATTTGTTTTTTGACGGGATAGGGTTATTAGCCCTATGCCCAACCCCCAACCTGGAGGGCCAGGAGCTATGTCAGACACAGGGGTCGCTCACCTCCCTGTGACTCTCAGGGTAAGGACATTACTGTCCCTATGCGGGAATCGAACCCGCGCCGTATTGGCCTGAGTAATAGGGTAGCGTTATTTTCCTCCATAATTAATTAATTAATTAATTAATTAATGTCTTTTTTATTTTTAATTATTTTATTATTGCCTGTGGAATCCCGGGACCGGGATTCGAACCCACAACCTTTGGGTTTGTAGGCTGGTGCATTTTTGCATTTTTGCAGGTGCTTTAACCCACTCGGCCACCCCGGCCCCCCGTATATATTTATATATATATATATATATATATATATATATATATGTGTTATATATGTTATAAATATTATCAGACAAACTAATCTCACAACCATACTTTATTAATGAATTGTTAAACAAATCTATCAGCAGCCAATTCATTAAAATTTTAATTGAATTAGAAGAGTTAATTTAAACGTGTAAATTTCCTACCTTTTATATAATTAAAAATAAAAAAATAATTATATCAATCATCATTATTAACTTCACAATCATTATCCTATGAAACTATCAGCAAACCATCCTAAAAAAAATGCTTAAGATATTTCCATCCTATTTATCCTCATTTATTAACGATTCCCAGTATTTTATAAATAAGGGAAAACTGCAATTTTAATGTAAAGGGATTAATAAAGGAGATATGAAATTATTTAGAAATTCCAGGCATTCTTGTCCCGTACTTAAAATTGTGGAGCTTATTAATGCGAAGAACAATTCCAAAAGTGGCTTATAAAACTAAAAGTTCCTTTCATAAGCATCTCTTGGGGAAAGGGTTTTTGTCCAGTAGAGAAGTTAATTCTGAGAATGTATTTATGTAATTTAGTTAATTAATGGTGTTCTGGAATAGTTTTGTTTTCTTGGAAAAATGTAAATAATTTTTTCTGATAGATCCGTATAGCAAGATGGTACTTTACGTTACGGGATTAATGTAAGATGTATTAAAATATAAAATTTGATGAAAAGAATGTAGACGAATTTCCAGAACTATTTTCTTGGGTGAGGTTAAGAGAAATAATGGTATTGTAATGAAATACACGTGGAAGTGCGTCTGAAACATTTTCCGACGATTTTAACTGAATGAGGAGTCAATAATTAATTATTTTTGTCAAAAGTTATATCACTTCCTCTTAGATTGGTATAATTTCACATGAGATAGTCTATAGTGTTTTATTTTTGTAAGAGTTAATTAAGTAGTGGTGAACAGACGCCTGTTGACGTACACTAAACAATAATTTACAATTAGTTGTATATACTTAACACATCCACATATAACTGACAAATATACTTAGATTTATTTTCATTTATTTTGCCTTTCTTATTATCAGCCCACTTACCTGGAAATCGGTCAGGTGAAGTAATAGACATGATTTGAAAAAGGGAACGGTACAGAAGTTGAAAGATCTTTTAACAACGTTTTACAGGAACTGGTTGAAGAATAAGTCAACGAAATGTTGTAGACGCATATGGAAATAAGGTTTTAGTTCAAATTAGCCCAATAATTTTAATAATTTTTGTTTTTTCTTAGTTTTCAATAGAATCGAAGATTAAGCATGAGACCATATATATGTGTGTGTGTATTTTTTTCTATCCAAGAGCTTAAATAAAAGATCATGCAGATATAGGATTTAGATATTTAGATATCAGCTCTGTGAAAAAAATGTTAAAACAGATCGTTTTCTAAATCCAATTAAAAACTTTCAATGAATTATTACATTCAAAACCTTGTTTGAAAGCTTTTTTATTATTGATAATGAGGAGTATATTTGTTAGCCATGTAATTAGCCAAGCCTTTTACATCTGTCAATTAATTCCTGGTAATGACATGAATGGGAAAGCTTTGAATTAAAGGGGTTCCCTAAAGTCGAACAGGAGTAATAACCAGCCTTAAAGAACATCCCTAACGAAGTAACCTCTCCCCCAGCACTTTTATCAACAGCGGCCTATTGAGAATTGTACTTATAAAAGATCAATTGAAATCTCTTTTAAAACTCTAATTATTGAAAAGTGGTACGGGATGTCCGTAAATCCCAAGCCTTTTTTTCATCACTAAATGGAAGAGACAGGACTTTTTCCTCTATTAATTATGCCGCGGCTTGGAACAAATTGAAATCTTAGGATTCCACGGATTGAAAATAATTTAGAATTATAAGGAACTTTTAACTGAATTATAATAAGCTTCTTCTATAAGAATAACAAATTTATAATTATAATTAATGGCTAGGGCCTTTGGCTCCCTGTTATTCAAGTCTAATTAAACCCCACCGGGACAGGGTAATGAGATAATTGGAGGCTATTATTCTTGAAAGAAAGTGTTTATTTATTTTTGAGGAGATGAAATGCAAATGATCAGCTCTGCTGGAATATGAATTAATTGCCCGAAACTGAGATGCCAGCTAGTGAATATTACCTCCTGAGGCTTTTAGATTTTCCAGCCTTTTCATACACCCTCAATGAATGCATTTTCCTTTAGAGATATTTCATAGGGGTTGAGCATAGGTTGAGCCTCAGCGATGAAAGGAATATAAATAGGCCTGTTTAAAGATATAGAGCTGGATGAACGTTGATTTTTCTTTTTTGATGCAAAACGCTTTTGGTGGCGGTTTTGTTGAGGGTTTTATTAAATTTTTATTTTATGTAACTGGATCAAATCCGAGTTATGTAATGAAGGTGTAGAAACTCTTTGCGATGACTTTAATGGAAAAATAGCACAATGTTACTCAAGGCATAATGTAATGGTTATGGAATACGTACGAAAGTGCTGCATAGCGTCTGAACCAAAAGCACAATGCATAAAGTTACGATTTCATATGAACTCTGATGAAAACTATTAGATTTCTTAATGACTGCACATAATAAGTTTCAAATGAATCAAGAAAAAAAAAAATAATAAAAACTACATTAGTCTCTAACTACATATCCGTCTAGCCCTCGACTATTACATAAACAGACACACACACAAACCAATCACAACGCAAATCAGCCGACTGTGCATAAACTTTTTTTTCGCCTCAGTTCAAATTGCCCTCTTTTATCATGTTCAACATCAGTAATAAAATTCCAATTCTCAATGTGGATTGGATTCTACAAGATTTAACCAAGTCATGTTATAGACAATTACAAAATCTATTCAACGGCTATCAAATAGCACGTTGTTTATAAAAAATAATAAAATAAAAAAAAGGATCAAATGCCATTAAGTAATATTCGAGTGAAATTTAAAGACAATAAAACAGTACATTTTGTCGTGACTGCGAAACAAACAGATTGTTAGTGATACAAGCCCTTTAAAACGACCTCCAACTTTGATCAGAATTTAAAAATAAATATTCCCACACATACGTCGTTTTTCCTGACTTCTTGGAACTTTGTGGCAAAAATGTTGAAAACCGAACAAGTATGGTCTTAAACGAGTAACAAAGAGACAGGCATACAAGCAGACGGACAGACGAAATGCCATCGATTGAATTGAAACAGAACCTCGCTCTCAATAAATTCAAATATTCAGAAATCAATACATATTTTTAGTGTTAATATTGATATGCCATATAAACATGACTTATAAATATGAATATGTTTTCAATGATTTTTAAACAGTATTTTTTTACATTTTATTACAGGTATATTTTAAATTTATTAAATTTACAGTATTTACCTATATTTTATAGTATATACAGTATGAATGTGTAAAATAGTAGTCATGTGTGAATATATCTAACTTATAGAAATTCATTGTGGCTGGCTGATTGTCATGGTTTTGAATTAAAAAAATAATAAATAAATGTAGATCGTCCACTTTCCTAAACGTATGGGCTACCAATACCAACATTTTTTTAATATCATTATGAAGCTCCAGCAGAATATATCTTAGTTACTAATATAGTTAACTATTAATTTTATAATAATTCAAATGGGAGTTTAATGGAGATTAATTATGTTTTAATTCTGACGTTTAAATAAAGAATTTTTGTAGAAATTTGATAACATATTTTTAACATTCTCAGTCCTTTGCACCCTTTCCTCAGTCCTTTATCAACTGTAATTATTGAATTAGATAAATAACATTATTCGAGCAAATAAATGAACGCTTCCTTGGAGGATCAATATCCATACATATAAGAGATGGGTTAGTAAAAAACATAATTGTCACAATTGATTAGTTGACCAAAATGCCTTATTTTCGTGAAATAACAGAGATATATTTTGGTTCTGCAGTTTCGTCAATATAAATGGCATTGTTTTTGAATTCTATGATCATCAATCCGAAAACATGATTTAAATTAAATAGGCGAATTAAATATGTATAAATAACCAAATCTGTCGAACAAGAGCCAATAGCCCTACGTTAAACCAATTTTTTTATTTTTTTATAATATAGACACATATTATGGATGGGTCGCGCAAATAAAAATAATGATTAAATATCTCACTTTCAAATTCCGGTTCAATTTCGGATTCCGGAGAATCCGACGGATTGCATTTGTTTTCTTTTTCAACTGTGTTATTCGATCGCATGTTTTTTGTTCAACCTCAATCAGATGGTTTCAAGCTGTCGCATATTTCCGGGCTCTGTTATTTTAAAAAATGTTTATTATAATCTCCTCAATTATGACAATAGAAAATAGGATAGAATTTGCTGTCATCCCATGGATCCAGAAATTGGAGGAAGAACGAACTACTGGATTTGGGTGAGTCAATTTTTTTATTAAATTTTCTAATGTTGAGGCTTAAGAGAAGATCTTTAATAATTTATTTGCTGATGGCAATTTTTAAATTTTATACAATAGTTAGAATGTATATATTTTAAAATTTCACTCAAATGTAACATCTATATTATTTCCATGTTTTTATGAGATGGGACTAAAAGGGGCAAAGCGGTCTTTGCTATATTTATCTCCTAGCTTTTTCATTCCTATTTGAAAGACGATAAAGTTTTGCTGAAATTATTATTTTGTCTATTCATTTGCTTTTGGAGGGGAAAGTGGGGAAGAGGACTTTAATCTAGTTTATGGGCAGAATTGTCTTATTTTTGATTTAGCTATTATTTATTTATTTTGTTTTATAGAATTCTCAAAGGATCGAGAATAATCCGCGTGAGGTATTGATATTTTTGAGCTTTACCGAGTAAATCTAGTTATATCTGGTAACATATCTTGTTGTTTTACTTTCTCTTATTTCTATTTTCGCCCATACATTCTAAAGTATAAAGTATTTTTCTTAACTGAAGATATATATGCTTTCAAAACGGTTGTTTCTCGGTATAAAATTATAGTATTTTCACTAAGCAGAAAAAAAGAAAATCACTTCTTAACAAACACCAAACTCTTTGAAATTTAGCTTTTACGTATCTCTAATAAGAGCCAGGGGTTATATTTTACGATGGCAATATCCTCGAATGAACAGTTATTTCACTGTTATATTAATACCATCCATAGAGAAAGTTATATAATTTGCTAAAGGTTTATGGCGGTATACAATACACTTAAGCCTTGTTAGAAAGTGATAATAGACTATCTACCTAACTTGGGACGAAATTAACACAGGAAGCTTTATTTGATGAACTCAATTCCCCTCAGACGCAGGAGGTTTTAGGTATGTAATAAGGGTGGACTAACATCCTCAACCGGTAATGGCATGTCCGGAAAATCCGAATAAATTGGAATCATGGCCCTAATCACGATAATAACTTCTACTAAATTGGATAAAGCAGGGTAAAGACTGGAAATTTCACGAAATGAAGGAAAATCCAGCTTTAGATAATACAAAAAAATTAAATTTATCTTCAAACTAGTTATTTATGGGCTTGTATTATTGTGAAAGATCTAGAATAATTACAAATTATATTAGTGAGGTATAAATGTAAAAAAATATATTTTTTATAATTTTGGGACATCTGGTTTTATATTTCTGTTGAAGAAAATTTTGTTTCCTTCATATTTAATTGGTATCCAAGCTAAAAAATAAAATATGTACAGTATGCCAAGTAATTTGCAGAACTATGTATTGATTGAAATGAGAGACTTCGTTTTCTATCTTAACTATTTTATCGTAAATATAAAGAAAATATTTGGTTTATAAATATGTAAATATATATTAAATATAATTATATATTAAATCGTAAATAAAAAGAAAATTCCAAAAGGTGGTTGACTGATTTTATGAACTCGATCAGATCATTACCATTTTTGTAGAAGAGAGATAAGTTCAAATAGTCCAAAAGCCGAGGCATAATTAAGAGACTTATTTTAAGAAAACTTTTAGTCGTATATCCACATAATATCCATCCAATGTACTCAATAAAAACTTTTCAGCGGGTTTATAAAAACAAAGTGGACGGGTTTCAAAATGGAGGCCAAAAAAAAAATTTGTTTTAGGACTTTTCGTTTGGTTTTTTCATCTATAATTCCCAACCGATTTTGCAGTATCTTAAAAGTTACAATATATTAAATTAAAGAACATTAAATTTTGCGTCTAATGAGTACCATAACACAATAATTTCATTAACTGGTGTAATAAAAAAAGGACGATTTTGTAATTAAAAATTTGATGCTCCACAACTTTTATCTTGAGTTTTTCGCTTAGAATACTCATTTCCAAGCTGCATATATATTTTCGACCACACTGTTGTGGTACTTGTTAGACGTAGTGATGTTCTTTAATTTAATTTGCCATAGCCTTTTGATAGAATGCACCGTTTAGGAATTATAGGAGAAATTTTGACATTTTATGACAAAATATTCTCTCATCATTTATATGGTACTAAATTCCACTTGAAAAAAAAAATATCGAAATCTGACCACTTTTATCACAGATAAAGCGTATTGTACTTTGTAGCCAAGTTTTAAAGTATTCTGTGCATGTTCATGTGGAAACCCGTTTATTTATATTCTTATTAGTTTTTCCAACAGTATATCTTTTAAAAATTAATTAAATGGTCTTCAAAACTAAAATTGTAAACTGTATATCATTTGTAAATAAACAAAATTTTTCAATTCATCTTCATTTTTTTATAACGATATAACATTATTTTTAGGGAGCAAATGATTATTTCTATGTAAGAATGGATAAGGTTTAAAAAGTGATTTTGGAATTTTTTCCAAATATTTTGAGGAAGCCTAATTGGTGCGTTTGCTGGGTAAACATAGCAATCGAACTTATTGAATTCAATAAATAATAACTCCAACAACTTGGCCTAAACTACTTACACAAATTGCCGTTGTCAAAGATCTATGCCCACAACTCACTTCCCGTGTTTCTTCAGACGTTAGAAGTGGATACCGGACCGAATCGGGGCAATTACAATCCCCTCTGCAACTATTTTCCCTTATTAATACTAAAAAGTCTTTTCATAAGTAAAGGACTCAGGTGGTCTTGGAAAAACCCAAGGTCCATTAAAGCCAAATCCTGGAAAATTGCAGGAAACAATAAAGCTCTGACTGAACCATTGCATCGGCTAAGTTGAGAGGCAAGCCGCACTTCAATAAATCTGGGCTTGAAAAAACTTGGAGATTTAAAACTTTTCTCATCACATGCTGGACTTGACCGTATTTAATGGAGATGTTAGAGCTTCACTGGGCAGTAGGCTTCACCTCATCGCCAGTCGGTCTCTATTACCCTACACAAACATTTTATAATTATCGTGTGGACCTTATCAATTTATCTTTTGAAATTTTATTTTCATTTATAATCCTTGAAAATCGAGAACCAAATGCATTAAAGAGATTAAAAACTCAAAAGAGAGACAAAAATTATTTTAAAGGAATTTCTAAAAGATTCTAAAAAAAAAAACTTCAAGTTTCCCAAACGCCAGTAAATAACTAGCAAGTTAACGTTTCGCTAATTCAGACCTTCTCAGGAAAGAAAAAGTTTATTATAGTCAGTAGCTACTTGGGAGCAGAAGTAGCTCAACTCCGACAATTGAATTATGCAGGAGAGAGATGTTTACTTCTTATTTTATCGTTTCAGGATATGAATGTTTAAACCCAATTTTTGACTCCTAAACTTGGAAGTAAATTACTGTGAATTTTTTGAATATTGAAAAAAAAAATTCTTTACAAAAATGTTTTTTAAATTTAAAATTTTTTAGAAAATGTTTTTTGAAAAAATGTATATCTCTAAACTTGGCAGAGAATTTAGATAATAGAATTGTATCATGAAAATAAATGAATAAAATAATGATGATGCAAGAAAGGCGAAACGTTGACTGTTTAGTTATTTACTAATCGTTTAGGGACTTCATTCTTTCTTTATTTTAACCCAAATTATTATTTAAACCGCCTTAAATCAAACGGTATTTAAATAAATAACTTTTATTTTTCCTTTCTCAGAAATAAACATGTCTATGAATTTCGTGCTTTGTAATAGGTAATCCAAATGATTTGCTAAATTGATATAAAACATATTGATAAACAAATATGAAGAATATTTGTAAAGTATGAAGAATCATCCTCTTTTATTTTTATTTGAATTAAAATTGTTTTTGTATACTTTCTAATAGATTTTTATTATCTATTCACTTTTCCTTATTTTGTATTAATTTAATTTTCCTTTCTTTTTTTTAATTATTTTTTTTCAAATTTGTTTCAAATCTTATAGCCTCGAAGATAGCCAAAAAGATAAAACATTAGGGCCGAAACTTCGTTTGCCATTATAAAACAAACTCAAACAACTTATATTACTTTGTTTACTGATATTTAGAGGATGCACCATTCTAACTTACAAATGATGTACTCAGAATGAACCTGGGCATCCTAGCAGCTTAAATACTGCCAACCTCGTATAATTTCCTTCCAAGACTGTCATGAATCTTCGGGCAGTAATAATAAGATCCTCCGTGAACACATACAACCCATCTCGACGGCTTTAGCCACTGAGAGATTTGCTCCATTTATTGCTTTTACAGATTGGAATCTTTTTTTACAAAGAAATTTCCAAACCTTAATAGTTCGAAAGTTAAATTTCAATTTCATTTTAATAATAAGGATATTAATACAAATCATATGTTCGTATGTTTTTTTTTAGCTATTTAATTTTTAAATTTTAGATATCAATTCTTGTCTATTTAATATAGGTAACATTTAATAATGTTGTAATCTTTGTGGGTAAATGTTCTTGGCTTCTCTACAAATCTTCCGTCAAATTATGTAGGTATGAACTGAAAGCCTTAGATCTGGAAATGCTTAGTGTCAGTAAAAAAATATACATAATTTTATATTATATATATAAATAAAAAATATATATACGTTAATTATTTCTAAATTGTGGTTTTATTTTATAATTGTCAACAAAGTCACTAAGATATTGAATTAGTTGATAGATAAATTTTATCTTCCCTAAAGAATATTTTATTTTGGTTTTAAAGGATGCTGTTTTGCCTCCAAATGCTTTTCATGCTCATGAAGAATGTGTTTTCACATAATTCTAATTATATTTTTTTTTTATTTTTCAGGCATTTAAAAAAAAAGTTAGAAAATAGTAAAATAATAGATACATAAATAAAAAAAAGCCACATGTAAAGAACGGAACGAACGCTAACCGACAGCCATTACTTGAGAAAACGGGTATCTGCCGTGATGAAGTTATTATTTAAAAGTAGCAGACTGTTTGGAGCTGAAACAGCTGCCTGGATTCCATGATAATACGCTGGAGTGTATTATCACATGATAAGGACAAGGGCTGGTATTAAGCTGTTCGTCTAAGGCCACCCAGGTCGGCCCCATGGCTCGTTACCCACTCTTCCATCGCTATAATTGTTTTAAAATGGACGAATTAACTTCTTCAGATCTGCCTGCAGTCGGGCTAATAAATGCCTTTGAAGAATGGTAGGAAATGATAGTTGGCTTCCAACTCTCTCTCATCGCCATCAGTATCATACTAACTAATTACAATAAGAAGCTTAGTCCAGGTATTTTAACTTCTCAATTAATTATTTTTTGCAATTCAATTTATTTTAGTATTTCTCAGTAGTCTCAGAGAAAAGCCGCAGATGGCGGAAAGGGTATTTTTTATTTTATTCAATTTTTGGATTCTATGTGTATTAATACGTAAAACGTCATATTTTACTGGAATTTATTTATTTTTTCTCTAGGTCGATTGCCAAGGTTCTATAATTGAAAATAATAAACAAAAAATTATCTACTGTGTGTTAGAATTTTGTTTATATTCGTCGAATTCCGTTAAAACGTCATCAGTCTTATATATTTTCTATCGTGCCACATATGAATGAGTAGATTTCCTATTTCTGTTTGCTCTCCGTATAGTATCACTAAAAATAACCCGCCAAAATCAGACGAGGGTGAATCAATAATAAACCGAATGCCGGTTCGCTCAGAAACTTGGAATACCAAAGTCCCTCGACTTCAAATCAAATAATTGATATTTGAAAGAAACGTACTCCGCCGAATTAATAGAGAAAGATAATGTCGATAAACTAAATAATTAATATACGGTATTATATCAAAACCTTACAAAAATGAAGCCATCTTTGTTCATCTCGTCGCCAGAATGAATAAAACTTAGTGAACACTCATTTATGTGTAAACAGAGGAATTTGCACGCAAAACCTACAATGGTCCCATTGCGTTTCGCAAACTTTGCCAGAAAAGTTGGAGTGAATAACGAGATAGGTACAGTTTATGCCAGAAAAGATAGGTGATTGATGCTTGAATAACTCAAGACGGCGAGACTAGTCAAAATTACAAAAAGTATTCCAGCTGTAATAAAAATAATTTTAATATTAATATATTGTATGAAATTAACATTGAACAAATTAAATTGAGGGTAAATAAACTTTACTGAGGACAGTGAATTTTTAATTTATTATATTAATTGGACGGAGTCAGTCATTTGAAGCAATATAATATCGCCTAAGACAGCTGTATTGTAGACGTGCAGTTGCACAAAAGGAAGAAGATGAAGAAGCGTAAGAGATTTGAAGATTCCCAACACGACTGTCGGGTATAAATCGTGTTCAGCTGGTGATGTATAGCCGCTAAAGATAAATATCAAGACAAACAATGGACTCACGAGGCCGCCCTCCAGGGTTTAAGTAATCAACTTCAATAAAAACTATCATATAAAAAGAATTAATGGTATAACTAACAAATATCAATTTGGATACACAATAAAGATTATGATATGCTTGAAAAACAGCATATATATATATATATATATATATATATATATATATATATATATATATATATATATATACACACATATACACATAGCCTATATGTTGAACACCCATCCTCTGCCCAGACATACGTCAGATCAGTCCAGATTTCTTACAACAATCTTCAATTTGAGACTTAAATTGTATGCTATTACTTTTGTGCATTGGAGCAATAAGAAGGCAGTTCCAATCTTTTAAGAGGATAGCTTCCTCTTCCTCATATATATATATATATATATATATATATATATATATATATATATATATATATATATATATTTACAGAGATAAAATAAGATGTATAAATTAACTATAAAATATAACTTTATGTAGTTATTGTATAAAATAACTGAATTTAAATTTTTTTTTTTTAATTTCCCAAAATTAAGCTGCCTTCTTATTGATGTAGACGCCGGAAATCTTGACTTATATTTACGTTTTGACCTTTGTATTTGGCGTTATTATAAACTGTTTAATTTTTATTTTATTTTTTAATATCTCATCATATCGTCTTGTTGTATGTCATTTAATAATATTTTTTTCCTTACAATTACTAGTTTTCCTTACGATTACAAACAATGGACTCACGAGGCCGCCCTCCAGGGTTTAAGTAATCAACTTCAATAAAAACTATCATATAAAAAGAATTAATGGTATAACTAACAAATATCAATTTGGATACACAATAAAGATTATGATATGCTTGAAAAACAGCATATATATATATATATATATATATATATATATATATATATATATACACATATACACATAGCCTATATGTTGAACACCCATCCTCTGCCCAGACATACGTCAGATCAGTCCAGATTTCTTACAACAATCTTCAATTTGAGACTTAAATTGTATGCTATTACTTTTGTGCATTGGAGCAATAAGAAGGCAGTTCCAATCTTTTAAGAGGATAGCTTCCTCTTCCTCATATATATATATATATATATATATATATATATATATATATATATATATATATATATATATATTTACAGAGATAAAATAAGCTGCCTTCTTATTGATGTAGACGCCGGAAATCTTGACTTATATTTACGTTTTGACCTTTGTATTTGGCGTTATTATAAACTGTTTAATTTTTATTTTATTTTTTAATATCTCATCATATCTTCTTGTTGTATGTCATTTAATAATATTTTTTTCCTTACAATTACTAGTTTTCCTTACGATTACAAGTACAGTGCCCCTACGGTAAATTAAAATTTTTAAAAATAATAATACAGCGATCCTCATTAATATTTTATTACAAACTTCTTACATAGGTACCGAAATTGTTTACAATGAACCTGTCTGTATGTAATACGATTTTAATAACAATTGATATATCTAGATGTATTGATACAGATATTGGAACGCAGAATATTTAAAAAAAAAAAAAAATTACAAGCATTGTCTATGCAATGATACCGAAATTTTAACAAGCATTTCAGCATTATATATTTTCAAAAATAGTATTTTTACTAACTTGGACACGATGCTAATTTTAAAACTGTAAATCAAAGAAAAAAAATAGCAGTAACCCTACAATGTGGTGTTAATAAATTAGAAACATTTGCGATATACTGGAAAGATGAATTTGAGCATTTAATATGCCTAATATATAATGTTAAATTCAAACATTTAATTCATTAAGTATATTCTTTCATTAATATATAATAAAACATTATAACGTTTTAAGCATTTACTTCCTAAAAGATTGTTAATACCAATGATAATGCTTGTAATTTGTTTCTGTTTTTTATTCAACGTTTCAATAATGTATATTTATCTGTAACATCCCAAATAAATAATAAATAAATTGTTGTTAAAATTTTATAGGAAGATTTCAGAAACAAAGACTTACTTATATTTTTCAAATATCATCAAAATTACTAACCAGTCAAAATTTCTCCAATCAAGGCATCTTGGATACAGAAAAATACTAGATCACATAAGTAAAGCAACAACATGTTTTCTTAAATCTTACATCCACAGTACAACAAAGACCTATCAACTTAGAGACGGTACTTCTCGATATGTGCCGTCTATATCTACTCTGAATAACAAGAACGTAACTAGACATTTAGAAATTCTCGCGGGTTCTCTGGGTAAATAATGAAACATATTTTCCAAAACCTTCCCCTTCCATGCTTCTTAAATTTGTTCCCAATATAACAGTAAGATATTGGATTTATGCAATCTATCCACTTAATAGTAAAATTACCATTTATCCAAAGAAGATATTTTATATTTTTGATTATACAGTCGATATAACTAATAATATAATTACAATATTAAATTTAAATGACCATTTCGAATGGAAAATATCAGAAGCACAATATTAAACCTAATAAGGTCATATAAATTATAAGGATAATGAAAGAAACAGAAATTTGATAGTAGCTTTATATAACTCCTTTAATTCCATAAATGTATAGAGGCAATGCAAGCATGTGCTACTTATAAGTCTATGGTGGTTGGGTAAAGTTGGTCAATTTTTTGCGGCATTGGATCTGAGTTACATTTTGTTCTTTTTAATGAAGTTTTCCTTTGAGAAAAAGAAATAAGTCAATGAAACAGTATCCACGTCCCATATGACCACCGTTTCAGTGACCAATCTCTTTTTTCTCAAAAGTATAATATATTTCATTAAACAGGACAAAATATAACTTAAATCCACTATCGCAAACAATTTACTTGTATCCCTTTACCCAAACACCACAGAATTAATTGATTACACGAACTTGCGGAGAAGTCTAACTCTTAAACTTCTATAATTGCAAAACCGCGTTGAACATATTAGACCATTTAAATGAATTTTTACTATATTTTTTCAATGAAAAAATATGAATGAGCTTAGCTAAGTCAATTTCTTTAACTCATTAATTTCCAATTTAATGCAGTGCCAAACCTGCTATTCGAAACTGGCTCATCGTTAATTTCATATAACTTTCAATTATTTTCAATTTAGAAAATGAGCGCTCTACTTTTGCTATCTGAAAATACAGTACGAAAACAAAAGAGCGAAACATCATGATTGCGAATCCGAATGAAATATTAATTATAACATCACTTTTTAGCCCCTGCCTTGAGTTTTTTTCGATAGGCATAACGCGTTGATTTTGAATCTTTCAATTATATCTTTACAATTTGTAAATTTAAGTAGTTTGCCTATAATTGACCTTAAGAAAATATAGTTTTAAATTTGCAACTGTTAAAGGTTAATTGCAATAAAACTATGAACTGTGGTATAATATTTCCATCTGGGAGAAATGGATTATAAGGCAATATGTAAAATAATTACAGTGTAACGATTCTAATACAGAACCCTTGCTCAAACAGCCTCCATGACAATTGTCTAATACAGAGGATTCTTTGGCCGAATTTAAATTGCAAATTAAGAGGTTTCTTGTAGTGTTCACCGGTGCCGGAGGTGGGCGGAATTGCTTTGGTTTTGGTCCTTCGCCCACTTCCGATTTTTTTTTTTTCTTACGCGGTAATGGATTCTTCGTCGGTATCTCTCTATTGGTCCACACTGGGATAGCCTTAGATGTTTAGCTACAACAAGAATTACAGTGAAGAATTACAAGAAGAATAGTTAAAAGATGGTTAAAAAAGAAGTTTTATGAAATATAAATTCGTTCCAACGAGAATGTTTTGTAAACATCTATTCTTTACCAAGATATATGAAAGAATATTTCTAATGAAATCGTAAAATTATTTCCTTGGATAAAAGTTTCCAAATAAATATTGAAATAAGTGTTTCACATTATATCCTCCTCCCCTTCCAAAAAAAAAAACAACAACATATATATTAATTTATTGGATATAAGTAATTTATTGGACTATTGGTAAGAGTTTTTTTGTGAAAACTTATCATTTATAACTCCTCAACATAGGATACCTAGGTGATTATCAAATAAACTGTCACTTTTGAAATCTAGAAAAAATATCTGATGTGGGCAGCA
Organism: Rhaphigaster nebulosa; assembly: GCA_948150685.1. Lineage (NCBI taxonomy): Eukaryota > Metazoa > Arthropoda > Insecta > Hemiptera > Pentatomidae > Rhaphigaster > Rhaphigaster nebulosa. The sequence goes on along the minus strand of OX411306.1, from coordinate 96,374,078 downwards.
CATGACTTCCTTGTACGGCTATTAAACATATTAAAAATCGGTGGCTCAAAAAGTGTCCTTGAATGTGTTTACTAGCTTCCGAAGATTGTAGTATCTCAAAAACGACACTCGGCGTCGCGACAACCATCTATAAATACACACACATACTCTTATTTCTGGAGGTCTCATTCCGTTATTATATGTCGTTTTCTTTCAGTAAGTAATTAGTTTCCAAGAGATTTCTTCTTGTTCCGTGACAACATTAGAATTGTCAATATCACTAGATAAAGCATTGGAAATCGACAGTGTCGACATTTTAAGCGGAAGAATCTATATCTTATTATTAACTTATATCTTATTCTCCTGCTGCAGACTTGTTCAGCTCACAAAAGGGGATGAAAACCAGTATTTTACACTCAATTTTAACACCTAAAACCAGCAATAAAAAATTTAATTAACAGACGTCACGACGAAGCTAGTCAAAATGGATTCAGGGATTGTCAAAATGGATATTTCCGTTGAAGTCTGAAAACAGAAAATTTTCGCAGTTACAATACTTCCTTTACTGCGTGAGAAGGAAATAAAACATATTCACGTTGATGGAAAGTATGTTTGAGCCATATATTATTGTTTTAAATCAATGTGTTTAAGGTCAAAATCTGATTTGTTTTGCGAATTTTAAGATTTTTTTCTTAACCCCAAACGCCTCTTTATGATTTTTTGATTTTCTAGGTACATATTCAAAAAAAAAGAAAATCCTTTTAAAAATCTTTTATTTAAAATATTTACTGAAAATTTTCAAAATTTATTTCGGACAGAATGAAAAGCGCGAACTTTTCCCAAGAAGTTCAGTTACTAACCATATAACTATATATATATATATATATATATATATATATATATATATATATATATATATATATATATAATAATATACATAATAATTATACGAGTATGATATATATAATTTTTCATATATATATATATATATATATATATATATATATATATATATATATATATATATATATATATATATATATATATATATATAATTTTTCATATATATATATACATGAATATATTTTACTGAAAATAATTGTATTTTAGTTATGAATATCTGTGGAAGAAATGGTATAATTTACACTTGTAATACTTTCTTCTCAATTCAAATCAGACTTTCAATGAACATCAATAAATATAACTCTCACGACAGTGCGTGATATTCTCCTTTAGTTTTGATGTTTAGCATTGCAATGTTTTAAGATAAATCCTGGGATGCCTTTCGATAAAGATTACCTCAGACAAGACCCTGTAAGAGCCCTACATTCATATCGACTACCGTTGCGGTACGTCAGTCCGGATGTATCGCCGCCCACTGGAAGAGGATCTGACGTTGTGAGTATTGCTTTCCCTCCCGAGGGACTCCAGCTCGTTCTCTCCGAGGTGTGAAGTAAAACATTGCAATCGGCATCAAGCTCATCACCGATCTCTGAACGAAAATTCTATTTGAGAACATTAAAACTATTAGTTAGCCATAAATAGGAATGTAGGTAGAATAATTCAAAACTACCCTTATTCTGAAATAATATCTTGTAGTAAATGCATTTGATAATATATTACAGAAAAAAAAAATAGCTATTAAAACTATTTACTTTAACAACAAACAGATAAAAGAATTAGTTGACATCCGTATGATGGTATAGAAAGATCAATCTAATTCATTGTTAGCTCAGTATGAGAAGAAACCAATACAAACTTTTTTGTTTGATATAATCCGTTTAAACCTTAAACTGAAAATTAATGTAACATTCGAAACTAGTTTTCAATTAAACAAAAATATAAAAGTGGCAAATAATTTATCAATTATAAAAGAATTTATTTAAATATTTTGAAATGTTTCGCGCTCATTAGAAAACACGTGTATCTAAACATATTAAAATCGACTATTCCAGCAAATTTATACCGACTAATTAAATTATTCTAGAAATAGAAATTGAAAAACTAGTCTAGTCCGTCAAATAAATACACTTATTTATTAAATGACCAAAATTAACACTGTTCATTGGCATTTACAAATACCTTAAGGAAGGATCTATGTTTAAATGTATAATATTGTTCACATTAACTTAGGATAATTTATAGTGATATGATGGTTCAATTATATTTGATGAAAATAATATAATATTATAATAATTTTATAATAATATAAAAGTATATTGAATTTATGTAACTCAGATCTTAACAAAGTGAATTATTGAAAGTGAAATAGTCATTAAAGACTCAACAAAGTGATTTGGCAACAATATATTACGTAATATTGCTTTTATATATATATATATATATATATATATATATATATATATATAATTCTGGGTAGGCGGAACTAGAGAAGGGGCTAAAGAGAGCTCTTGTCCCGGGCGGCAAAATTTAAAGAGCGGCATATTTCGAGCGAAATCTTATTTTTGGCTGACTATGAATTACATACAATTCATCACTAAGTACATGCTTCCATTTGTATCTCACTAGGGAAGTATTAAACTTGGGTATCACCGACTCTGATCGCTTTGTATATGCTATAGGGCAGGATTCCCTCAATGATTATGTAAAGTGGCAAGACACAATTCGCTTTCCTTCTCGAGAAATATTGGTTTGAATTTCTACGTGTAATTTAATTAGATGTGGTCTGTTTTCAACGGTGGCTGTATTGAAAGGCCTTACGACTTTTTACCTGGCTCTTTACAGCACTCTTTACCGAGGGCTTCACTTCATTTATCGATGTAGGAAGTTTTGTTTTATTCTTTGTTTTTTTTTTTATATCTTTGGTGTTTACAAATGATTAAATATTGGATTCATTTTTTTTAATTTGATTTAATATCTAGTATTTAATATGATCGAATTTGATTTTTTAATTGAGCTTTTTTATATGGTTGTTATTGATTTGTTTTATCACAATAAAATATTGAATATTCGAAAGTTGATAGTGAAATCAGCTAAAATATTAACAATTTTCATAAAAATAAGAGTTGTAATAATTATACCATCAAAGTGATTAGTGTAATCACTTAACGTAATCACTTGCAATTAATAAAATATAATTAATCATAACAGCCTCCGTAGAAAATAATGCAACGGCTACGACTACATAAATTACATGTAGAACTTCAAATCAATATTTCTCGAGGATGAAAGCGAATTGCGTTTTGCCACCAAGTATAAGCATTGAGAGGACCCTACCATATAGCATATATAAAAGTGATCGGAATCTGTGATTCCCGAGTTTGACACTCCTCTTGTAAGTAAAAAGTATTATTTTCTGTTTTTTGTTTGTTTTGACCTTAATTCAGAAAATAAAATGAGAATGTTAAGAGATGATAATATTTGATTCGAAATCTATTACCCAAAATACTGTGATATGATTGTTGACTTTTATTGGAGGGAGGAGAGAAGGTGAAAGAAAGCTTCTCTTCCCCGCTACAATCCTAGTTCCGACCCTGGTATATCTGCAACCAATTCCTATTAAATTAGATTCATTTTAAATAAAATGAGTTCCAAAGTAATATTTATTTAAGCGAAAACGATTTTCGAATAAAATGATTTAAGACCTTTTTCGGAGCGTAATCATAATATAATAAAAAAAAATAAATAAATAAAAATAAAGATACTTTAATGAATTTGTTTGGATAAAAATTCTATATCTAGAAAAACTATTTAGTTTTAAATGAAAAAAAAAAACTTACGACATGGTTCTGAGATAGGTATACTTTAACTCAATGTAGTAATATATCTTGAGGTTAGATTAACTATTTTTCCGTGATAAATCGTAATTATTCAATGAGAGTATGATGCTATTTTCGAATCGATTAATGGGCAATAAGGGCTTTTGGAAAGTTATTTTTATGTTAAGAAAAAATAGCAGAATACCTGAATAATTTGTACGCTTTTCTCCAGTTTACCTTCTACAGGGAAAGAAAAATTACTTCTACATTTCTTTCGTTAAAGGCTTCTTATTCTCTCGCCTAGGCTAGGTTTCTCATGCTCTTGACAAGACGAATTGCACCTGGGTCTTGGTCTTTTAATCAAAGACCGGTTGATCTGTTGCCCTCGCGAGATATTCCGGCCCCCGTTAAGAAGGCATCTGATCCAACACCTCCACCTGAAGATAAATTTTGTCCAGTCTTATTCGTTTAAATTCTAGAAAGATTTGGAATAGTTTAGAACTCCTGTCCCAGATAGCAGGCATTTATATAAGCTATATTGTGTAATACTAGTTCTATTCGTAGTTCTTTGAAGATATAACTTTTTATTGGAGTGAGTTTTGGTTGACCGTAAATATACTTAAGGAAGAAGTTGGTCGGGAGAAGCGGTCAAAAACTAACACTTTACTATAACTTTAGTTTAATAAGTAAAGTTAAGCACAATATAAATAAATAAGTATTAATTATTAAAGTGTTAGTTTTTACCGCACCCCGCGACCAACTTCTTCCTAAAATAACATTTTTTATATTAAAATATGTTCCTCTATTTCCTAGTAAACTCACTCATCAAGCAAAATGTTCATTTTGGTTATGGTATCTCCAGTTTCGATTTAAAAAAACTATAATTATTTCACATCTTCACAGATTTCCTCAAGTACCGCCCATTTAAAAAAAAATGTCAGACAAATTTCAGACGGCTCAACTTTTAAACTACTATGGCTCAACAAAAATTTGGCTTCTAAAAACTACAGTTAAATTTGATTAATTAAGTAATAGGACCGACTTATTTAGTCTAATGTATTAACATTTTAAGATTAACTCATTCTATAATTATTTTCATATATCCATCCCATGACTTTTTGTAAATACATATTTGATTGGAATTTAAAAAGTGACTTGCAATTCAGGTCCTGGCTCTCACTCAATCTCCAATAGATTTCAATTCCAGTACCGTGGTTGAGAGGGAAGTGTAATCCGTGTGGCCAAAAAGCTAGACAGGTAAACAAAAAAAAGTTGAGAGAGAAGCACTAGGATCTCACGGTGTTTTATCCTGCTTTTCTTTCCACAGCTGGGATAGATTGGTTTGGTGATCCGATAGCTGAATGCTATATTGAACATAAATATGAATGTATTTAAGACATTTCGTTTTAACTGTAATTTTAATTTTCCATATTTTTTTTAATTTGCTTAATTTTCTATTTGGTATTTAATTAATTTATCTGTTTATACATATGATTTTTTTGTCAGTAAAAAATTAAAATAATACAGAAATGGTTCCATATAAAATGATTACCAATTTCTCTTAAAGGTTGCAGATTATGATAATCGACAGTTAAATAATAAATAAATAAAATAGTTTATCTCTCTCGGATATATATCTTCCTCGATTTCTTATATATCATATAAATGGGAAATTACTACATTTTTTTCTTTACCGTAGCTAGATAACATCACTTCGAAGCCATTAAAAGACAAGTCAAAGCAGATTAGCTTGCCTATAAAATGCCTCAAGAATTTATTAGTAATGTACGGAGGATTCGATTTCCACAAGCTATCGGAGTTGCATAAAATGTTATATGTCCGAATGCAAATAGGTTTATGCATTTTAATGTATTGAAATCCATTTATAAGTTGTAAGCAACTCTTCTTTTTGTTGGCAGAATTGTTAACATTAGATATATTTATTGTTTACAGAGGCAGGCGATGTCGGAGCACGCCTAACTCGCTGCATATTCAATAGCTATAACTCAAAGTGACAGCAACTTAGGCAAGCTTGCTCCTTCTGATTGGCCCAGAGCTTTTCAACTGTTGCTGTTGAAGAAACTTGGACCGCTAAATCTGAATAATAAAAATCATGATTAACTTATTAATATATACTTATTAATATAACTTATCAATATATACTTATTAATATAACTTATTAATATATACTTATTAATATAACTTATTATTGATTAACTTATCATGATATTGTTAATTGTGGTTATTTTTTATTTGATTTCTATCCCTAATTTTGATAATACATGATATATGGGGAAATATGAAACAAGACTATTTTTTCTTTACAAATTTCGTCGAATAAGCACTAAAATATAGTTCTATACAGAATTTCAAGGTTACAATTTCATTACGAGATTTTATTAACGGTTTGGCTAAAATAAGCTCTAACTTAAGGAAATGGCTTTCAGGGTTTTATTTTATTGTCTTTTCTGATGAGTTAATATTTAACATTAATAAGCAAAAGAAATAAAAATTACTGAAAAATAATTCGAGATTCGAGGTCATTGGAAACTGATTAGTAAAGGAAAAACATCATTAACTAAGTATGTTCTTAACAAATAACTGCGACGGATCCAACAAACTTCCCTCCATTATTGGATCAAGCAGAAAAGCTACAAAATCCTTCCTGTGCCAAAATCTTTTCTCTCCTCGATTTTGTTCACAGTTGTGTTTTCATCATCAGCCTTCTGGTTATATACTTGTTTGCACCTATTGGAAAGATGTTAATCAGCGAGAAAATACATGCATAACCAGAGGATAATGTTGGTGGAAAAATCATGTCAATATCATTTTTCAAACACGAGATAAAAAATAAAGAATTTTCAGCATGTTTTATTTTCAGCATTATTTTACTGTGCCCCATTGAACACGTGTCAAATATTTTTGGAAGAAGAATCACCATAAAAAATTTGGTTGAAATCGTGGATCTATTGACTTTGCCTTCCCCTTGTTAGTAATGAAGAGTATAAGGATTCTGTAGTAATTTTGTTTATTATTTCACGATGGGAAGCAATGAAATAATTAAATACTAATGCAGTTTTTTCCCAATTGCAGGCAATTTTACTCATTTAGAATCTTAGTCAATCAAGAACGTTCATCTAAACAGCAAAACTGCTTCACGTTTTATTCTTTTACTTTTTACGTACGCCAATGGGCTTTAATTTTGATTCATTGTGTCTTACAACATTTTATATTAGCAAATATGTAAAACTTGATCACCCGGTGCTTCCGTTTAAAAGTAGTAATAAGAATTGCGTTTGAGGTGGAAAGAGGAATGAAACAGAGATCAATTGAGACATTAATGACAGCAGATCATCGTTTTAATGACTGCATTGAAGAAAAAATGTGCTTGATTTAATTTATAAAACAATCATTAAATCTGGGAACTGTAAATATTTCAGAAAAAAATTAAATTCAGATATTGTTCAGTTTTGGATAAAACCATAGTTTGGAAGACATGGATTATTCACATCTTATTATTGGTTATTAATATTCTTCCAAATTTTAAGATATATTATTGAAATGATTATTATGAAAATACCAGACTGTGAAAAAGAAATTGATGATCTCGGTCTAAGTGATACGTCATTATTGTTGTTTTGTGTTTTGGTTTTAAAATTGTTTGGAATAGAAAACATATACAGAATTCAAACAGAAAATCGTTTAGAAATCATGTAAATGATGAAATGACCATTTTTGACAATAAAAAATTTGTGTGGATCAGAGGAATATATTTCATTATAAATACCATTGCTTATAGACTTTTGTCCAAGCTTAAGCTGCCTCTCTCTCTCTCTCTCTCTCTCTCTCTCTCTCTCTCTCTCTCTCTCTCTCTCTCTCTCTCTCTCTCTCTCTCTCTCTCTCTCTCTCTCTCTCTCTCTCTCATCTCTCTCTCTCTCTCTCTCTCTCTCTCTCTCATCTCTCTCTCTCTCTCTCTATGCTTTAGAGAGATCGAGTTAATTTAATAAGTGGAAATTTTTAGAAAAATTATTAAGACAACATGATTTAACCCAATACGTTATTTTCATTAATAAATAAAAAAAAAATAGTGATATCGAATAAATATATGAATAAGAATAATCGTTTGTATTACTATATTCTGTAAAATAATCCACAATAATTTAACATGTTTTTATTCTATTTATTCAACAAAGGTTATATGATATTTCTCAACCATAACTTCCTTCAGTTCTTTGGTTCCTTGGAAAAAATAAAACAGCAGATTATTAGTAAAAGAAGATTATTAGTAAAAGTAAAACAGAAGATTATTAACATTATATTAATAAAACAGAAGATTAAAAGTAAAACAGAAGATTATTAGTAAAACATAAATATAGCTTAAATAAAAAAGTAATTGAAAGATTAAATGTATGCATATAAAGTGTCACAAGAAATCTATCTTACATACTGAAGTCCTTTCTTTGCATAGGTTTAATGCATTAAAAAAACACAAATCCTGTAATTCTTCAGAACTGAAGTCTATTAAAAATGACATTTATTTTAAACTACTGATTAAATCTCTAAACTAAATTCGCTCTCGTCCAATTTAAACTGACAAAATGCCCTCTGACAGCCTCCGAGCGCTGCCCCTGGATTCCTCGGCGTTCCATTAATTATTGAATAAGCGAGATTCCCGTTTAACCGTTTAACTTCTATTTGATGAACCGTGTACTAATCAATATAAACCTCATCGCCGACGGCAACGTATTCAGCTATCATCCCGCTTACTTTTTATTTATAGTCGGCGGGCACCGTGGGTTATTCCCCTCATTCGATTATCATAAACCACATTAAAATTATAACCATTTTTCCTATGCATCTTACCGATGTTTTCATAAGTAACCATTACCCCGGTGAACCGATACGAATATTTTGAAAGAGCTTTAATAGCGATATGATAACCTTTCCAGGCAGATCGTAAACTCGGAACTGTAATTTTAGATTATATAATAATTAAATCATACGTTGCTAACGATTACTGATTTATAAGCACCCCACTGTAGTTTATGACCGTTCCTTAAAGCATGTAAGGATATCCAAGCATGGCCTGTGGCAAAAATAAAATTAATATTCCCAGTTTTTAGTTAAATGTCGTCAATTTTTTTTTCATTCGTAGTTTGTTTTTAATGTTAATGCCTTTAATTTTCATTAAATAACTTGTAGTTTTTGTTTTATTTGTCTAACATAAGTACATATAAAACACCTCTTGATATCTTCCATAATACAAAGTACTTTATTCTGTTGTTTTTTTGTGTCTTTAAAACCATTACTGAAAATTTATAAAGGAAATGCTATTGTCTGTTTTCCTTGTATATTTAATTATTCAATATGAGATATTTAGTTATTTATTGGATCTGCTCGATAGACGGTATTCAAAATGCGCGCTTTTTGCAAATGGCTTATTTTATACACAATAAAACTTGTTAAATTTAAAAATATAAAAATCGTAAAACATAAAAATACATTTCGCCCAAATGCTGCCCACCAGGTTTGCGTTGAACACGCTATTCAAAATTCACATTTTTTACTCTCGAAAATGACTTATTTTGCACTCAATAAAACTTGTATAATTTAAAACTAGGCAATTCGTAAAGCATAAAAATGCACGTCTGCAAAAAGTCAGACGCAATTCAAAATCAAAGTACTGTACCTCGGGAACTACTAAACCTAAAGTAATAAACCTAAACTACTAAACCTAAACTACTAAACCTAAAGAACTACTAAACCATTGAACTCAAACTGTGGAAAATTTAGTCCATCTAAAACTGGACGACGCTGATTTTTTCGCTACCACACATTTCTACTTTTGAATTTATAAGCGAGAAAAACAAAATTCTCCTGTATTTGCGAATATCCCAAATGCACCAAGAATGTTGTTAGAAAACCTCAGATTCGGATTCAGCACCCTTAAAACGTAGTAAACGATAGTAAAATCGACTGCTGGATTTTTTGCAACTACCATTTTCGTGAGTCAAAAACACGAATTTTGAATAGTATTGTACGCGCAGATCTGGCTGATGGCTGGAAATTGACAGACGTTCATATTTATGCTTTACTAAATAAAAATTTATTGTAAAATTAAAAAAGTTTTATTAAGAGACCTATCGGCTGGTAGTTGCTAGACGTTCATTTTTATTGGTAATCACCTAGTTTGTGATGATAAAACTTTGAGCTCGTGTAAAATAGTCAAATTATCATTTCTGATTGGTTGCTGTTTTGCATTTTGGCGGCATCGTGACGGCAGACCTCTATTATTCACCTCTTCTTCTCTTCTTCAATTTATATTGGTGAAACTTTGTGTAAAATAGGTCAGGTTTTTCGTCAAGGGCTCTCGGACTAGTTAAACCTTGCAGATGTTTTCTTTTTGTCGGTTACCATGTTTTACGACCGAGTGCCTCATTTCCAGAGTAAATTATAATACCAAACTGTCTAAAGGTGTATCTAATGTTTTGTTTAACAAATAAATCCATTTATCTATCTTTCTATTGGAAATAATTATTAATCATGATCAGATTTCGAGGTCTGTGATCTTCTCGTTCGAACCGCCTGCTATTGCCTTCAATGCCGTCCCCAAGGAATTGCTTCTTCTTCACTGTTGTTCCGCATTTGATCGCATTCAATAAAACCACCTTTGTCGTTTTATTGCTGTAGTTAAAATAAAGGCAGGGGTTACGATTCCGCTGTTAATACGGGCCGTTAGTCGTCCCTATAAAAATTTTATTCCACCCATTCTGGGGACCTCACCAATAAATACAAACCAATAAATTACCCAAAAAGTATTAGGACGATGTTTGTTTTTCTCGAGTTTAGTACGAGGGGAGGGTGTTTAATGAGACCACAAATGAAAAAAAAAAAAGGCCTGATTTTGTCGAAAGTGTTTCCGGCCAAAATCTTTTTTATGAGGCCATATAACGATCAGCGAGTACATGTACTTAAGCCAAATGATATTATGTTGATGGCTATGACGATATTTCTTACTTTATTAATATTAATAATTTATATGTAAAAATGCATCAACCCATAAAGGGTCAATTCATAATACTTAGTTTTGTTAAATACATTTAACCACCGACGTAGGAGACTGGAATAACACCCGACTATTGTACAGCTGTACCACTGCAATCTTTTCTCGATGCTTTATAAAGGGAGGGTATAATTACGAATAAGGAGAAGGCACAGTCAATGATTCACAAATTTCCACCAATTTTTCTTTTTTTTTTTTAGGTGATTCTACGTCCAAAAATATTGGACACATGTCCCGGCGTTCGTTCGAATGGGTCCAGCAGCTGAAAAAGAATAATATAACAGGCTTAAACTGCTTTATTTTATATCTCGAGTAGAAAAATGATATCGACGTGGTTTTCTCACTAACAGTTTCATTTCAGGTTACATTAATAAAAAAAAATCAAGTTTTAAAAAATAATTTTAGACTAAAAAAAGTTTAGATTTTCTGATAAACTATTCTTATTGATTTTTTAACTCTAAAAGTTATGGCATCATTTGATCCAGCGCACCAAAAACCTATATGTTGAGATTGCCATCGAAAAAAATATATTTATTTTTATTTTCAGAGTTGATTCAGCAATTTTTAAAGCCACGAAATTACGTTTCCGTTTGAAGCTCTGTATCTTGTCTTCAGTTTATTTTCGATGCTCTTGGTCACGATGGAAAAAGATAAGATTCTTATTTCAAAATTATAAACAGATATTGCATTATCAAGAAGCCCTGGTTAAAAAAATGTGATAACAAAATAAAATCAAAATTGAGGTTTTTTGCGGATAATTTTGGTCCTAAATGAACCGGAGTATTCCGGTTATGGCAAATCGCGTAGTTTAAGAACTTTTACCGATTCTCCAAATTTGGTTTCAATCTGTCAAAAAGTTGTTGCATTACTGGTGGTTTTTCTTTATATTTTTAAAAATTATAGAGGGTAAAATTTTTAATCAAAAGTCTTTTATTTAGAGATTTTTCAAAGTATTTGTATTTTTTTCATTAATATAATCTGAATAACAAATGTGTTGGTGGGAAAACCACGTCGATATCATTTTCCAAACTCGAAATATAAAATAAAGCAGTTTCAGCCTGTTTTATAATTCTTTTTCCTCGGTTTCTAGGGTCTATTGGAAAGAACGCCGGGACACGTGTCCAATATTTTGGGAAGTAGAATCACCAAAAATAATTTGGTTGAAATCGGTGACACATTGACTGTACCCTTCTCTTGTAATTTCAGTTTACTATGATATTAATGTTGAGCAATGGTAAGTTATGATTAACATACCAATTAAATTTAGAGTAACTATAGAATCCGTGGAATTGAAAAGGAAGCCATGAAATTATGTACAATTACTTCAAATTTTTCCACAGACTAGTACCATAAATACCGTCATTTTTATTTTATTATCTTTTTCTAAATTCTTAGTTTCGACGGGTTGAGTTCAATAAACTGATTGTTTAATGAACAATCAGTATTTTATTATCACTATCATTTTTCTATTTTTTCTCGAGTTCTTAATTTGTCTTTTTTCCTTTGACCCACCATCTCTGCTTCGTAACTAAAAATTCTCTCCCAGGTAGGTTTGTTCCTCTAAATAGTCTTGCAATATAAAAAATGGAAGTTCGTTAGGAGTATATATCGATGGTCAACTTCACAGATTTGTAACAATTTGTAAGTCATCAGAGTACTAATAGTTGGAAACAGTTGGAAAATGTCTGATCTACACTACATTTCAGTTTCAAACTGGTATTACAACAACATTAAAAGTAATTAAATAAATATACAAAAAACTGAAAGAACTAATAAATCATCAAATCTTAAATAATGTTTTACTCGATTCTATAAAAGTTGCACATACATCTGTGAGGTTGACTATCGTTATTTGGTATTATTATTAATTATCTTTGTATATCATTGCATATCTATATTTTTGGTTGAATGTATTGAAAAATAAAGTTTATATATGCATCTTTATTTAGGTATGTTTTAATGAACATCACCAAACAATTGAGGCAGGGATGACCCAGGTGCACACCACACTGTCGAGTTTGGTTCCAACCTGGTACGGTTGACTATTGTTTCGTAGTGGACCTAAAAATAAATTTTAACCTTCCCACTCTTGCTGGAATAGATTGGTAACCTGAAAGACCCGTCCTTCCTACCCTAGGTGGAATTCATAAAGACATTAAACAAAATAAACAAACAACAAATATTGATTCAGTGTTTTTGCTTCTCCACTATAAAGTTACCATTTGTGTTTATAAAAACACAAATGATTGTGTTAGATAAGAGATAAGGCAAAGCCGGGAAAAACACCTTAGTTGGGCCATCTTAAAAATTAATATTATAAAAGTAAACATGTTTCCTTGCAGTCGATGCAACCTTTAAAGGTTCGTTTACACGATAACGGGTTTTTCACTCTCGAAAGACGTAGCAAGTGTGAAGACTTTTGAGAGTTCGAGAGTGAGCTATCCAAGAGTTGTAATGTCACGTCACAGCAGGTATGAACGTCCTCTTTTTCCTCTTGGAGAGTAGTTTCACTCATTCAAAACAAGTTTGAATTTCCTTAGAGTACTCTCCGAGCGGAGGGAGGGAACGTTTTGAGGGAGGGAACCTTCTGTGACGTGACATTACAACTCATATAGAGCTCACCCTCGAACTCTCAATAACCTTTATACTTGCTAGTTTTACTCTTGAGATTACATCTAGACCAGTCATGAGAGTGAAAAACCTGCTCGTGCAAACGCATCTTGCCCTTTGTAAGTGAGATAAGAATACTCAATCAATAATTCTTTAATCAGAACTAGAGTAAAGATCAATTCCTTTCTATGTCATATCAACCAATTAATATGTATTGATATTGTTAAATATTATCGTTATTGAATTTAAACAGACCAGGGCGAACAAAAGGAATAAGGGTCGAGCAGGTAGAGAAGGGTAACTGACAGGCGATGACAGATGTCACCACATAAGTGATAAGGGATAAGTTAATTTAAAAACCCTACTGAGAAGTTAACACTGTAACAATGCCAAAAGCTGGAACATCTAATCAATTTTAAGAACTGGTCCCCTTAGGCTTGGCTGGCCTCGAGGAAAAAGTGGAAAAGGTATGATTAAATTAGACTAGTTGGATAATGGTTCGCAGATACGGCTGTCAGGACAAGGGGTGGAGCCATCCGATGAAATCCCAGAATTTCCTCCCTCTATAAAACTAGTCGGCCAATGAACATCGTTTTCAACCCCCTCTTAGGCAAAATAAGAGATAAAGAGGGAAAGAAGGAAAGAGGTGAAAAGGGGGGCTTAGGAACTGATCGAGGCTGAGGGAGGACCTCTAGACTGAGAGGGGCTGATGCAACAATGCGACTCTGAAGATGAGAAATGCGCTCTGGCTCCATGACTGAAGATATGCAGGGGAACCCGAGGGAAAGATGCTGAGGAACCATCAACAACAATTAGTACAGATAAGAGATTTATGTTAAAACAATTAATGGCTAAGTCTAGGCTGAATCATTCCATGGTTAATTTTTATTGTAATATTTTGTTATTTTAATTTTGAGGAATAAAGATAAATGTTAGCAAGGAGGTAGTTCTTTAGTAACCATGCCCATATTTAATTTAAATATATTTCATTAAGATAGCAATAACTTTGATTAACATTAGTATTAAACTTAAAAGGAGGAACATTATTTTGGTTAATTATTAAATAATGGTAACCACAAACCAGGCCTTTGGAAAGGTATCCAATTTAGAGGACAAGGTAAGAAATTCAAAAGTATTCATAAGCTTACTTGATTTTGGGATAATCATCTTCAATGATTGCCCAATGGCATCCCTATATATAGATAGACTAATGTATTAGAGCTAAATAGATATCAAGCTCAACTCAAACTAGAAACATAGCACAATGATCTGGAACTTCAGGCCTCAGAATTCAAAGATTTTTTGTTGACATGACGTCCCTACCGTGTATAACTATCGAATATGCAAAAATGTGATTTTTACATTCGTCTCTTTGAAAAGCTCTAGTTGAGGGGTCCATTGTCTTGAACTCCTAATCCTCAAGGATTGACGCCTTGTGTCATTTGGAGGTTTAGAATTCAAGACCATACTACAATGCGTTCCTCAACTAGACAAGTCCAACTTTTATTGAAACTATAATGCATTTCAAACAATTAAATATACTTTGCTAAAATTCATTATGCAAACTACGTATTTAAGTTATCTACTATACCCGATCTTATTCGAGAGCCATTAATTTGTAAACGAGGTTCCAAAAAATTTATTTTTAAATGATTCCTTATATATATATATATATATATATATATATATATATATATATATATATATATATATAAGTCTTATATATTGTATATAATTGGGCCCTCCCTCCAAAAAAAATCATGAAATTTGACCCATACATTGCTTTATTATTTTTTTTTTCTTATCCTCCGTTTATTAAAGAATCTCTTTCACATGTATAAATGAACAATATATATACACAATGTTATTTCTCAACTCCTTACATTACCCAAGGCAAAGCTGTTTAAATGTCCGCTGCGTGCACAGTTTTCACATGCAAGGATTGGCTCTCACGAATTTGTAGAGAATGGGGAGGAACCATTCAGCTGGTTAAGGAATATGGAGAAAGGTTTAGACTGCAGAGTCCAGACCCTTTCCCTCGGCGTGCACGTCGACCGAGGGAACAGAGCCCTGCCACCTTCCAGGCCTTGCTGGTGGGGCGATTTCTCTGAATAGATTGTTGGCACAGGCCTTCAGCCCATCAAAGAATTTGATGTAGCTCCGGCTTATATATTCCGGCACTGAGGGTAGTTGGAGCTCCTCGTAGATGGTGGCGTTTCTCGCTCGTTGGAGTGAGATCCCACGAACGATCCGCCGAAGAACGAAGTTCTGGAAGCTCTGCAGTCTTTGTAAGGTGGACTTAGGAGCAGCGATGCACCGTAGAGCATAATTGGCCTTATAATGGCTTTGTAAATTTGCTTCAGCCGAAGTGAAAGCTGCGGCGACGTGAGCAGGTAGTGAAGCCTATGCGACTTCAGCCGGACCAGCTTGATTCTCTCTCTGACGTGGCTGGAGAAGGTGAGGTGTCTGTCTAAAGTGACGCCAATGTAGAGAATATAGTTGGAGAGAGGCCGGTCTGCTGTTTCCATCTTAAATCTCTTGGGTAGTGGCTTCTTCCCTTTCTGAAACGATATCTATTAATAAACATACTTTATTTGATATCTTTTTCTATTTAAGGAGAAGCATATCGTGGGGTATGGTCAATGAAGAGCACACTGATAAGCTGAACTAATTTTTATTGTGTTCCGAATTTTCGGTCTAAATTTTAGGCCATCATCAGGACAGAGAGCCAACTAAATAAATATCAATCTTATTCATTGACGTGTGACACAAGCCTAAGGCCTCCACATGTTAGACCAATAAACTATTAAGAGCGGTAACTTTGTTTTGAAAACTAACAATTCTAAATGTTTATTTGAGGTTTAAAACAAAAGACATGGCCAATAATGCCTGAATATGTGTTTACTATAGTTATTCGCACTACTTGAGTTTACATGGTTTCCATACAGCCATTAGGTGGGATTATATCGAGCAGTAAAACTGGGAAAGTTGCTAAAAATTTTGTAAGAAAATATAAAATAAATTAACAAAAAAAAAAATTATTTTTTTCTTTATAACAGTAGATAGCTAAGTATAATTACATGATGAATCACGTAAATTCAAGTTACACGAAAGAAAGAAAGAATTTGAGTCAAAACTGGAAATGGAGTACGAGATAGAGAGAGTGACGTACTCCCTAAACAAGAGTGACATCTTAAGAGACAGAGGTAATCTCATACCCCAAGGAGGGGCACTTAAGGATTCTCTGCTTACCCAGCTGTTAATTGCCTCTAATTAGCGGTGTGGAATTTATATTTGACTTAGACATCTACCCCTTGATTTCATAAACTTTTACTAAAATGTAAACTTAGTGCAAGGAAAATTAGTGAATATGTCAAACCTTAAATAGGTCCTTGGAATAGGTACAGGTGTTACCAAAAGTAATATAAGAATCAATGAATGCTGTATAAGTCATCGTGTTCGTTTACATTCTAACTCCCCGCTGGGGATGTGAAATTCCTTGTTGATGCCTATTATAACCCTGCATAGGACCAGGCATTGCTAACTTATGGCAATTGCTCCCGACGCGACGGATTTTTTTTTTTAACTTCTTTATTAACAATTATTACAATCTGCTCCATTTTTGGGCAATAAGTTATAATGGTAATTGTACTAATTCATACAAAAATAAAATCGAAATACATTAAATATAAATAATGAAAACAAAATATAAAATTAGAATATTAATTAGTCGAACTAAAATGTAATTACCAAATTAAACACTAAATCACCCCTACAGATTAAGAACATGCAAGAACTAAGAAATAAGAACCCGCAAGTACTCCGAACATGAGTTGAAGATCTGTCCTATGGCTGATCTGCGTTGCTGTTTTAACTTTCAAGGTGGGTAGTAAAGATTTGTAGAGTTGAATAAGTACTATACCAGAGGATTTGGGTGATCGGAAAGCTTTTGGTGAAATTTTGAAGGTCATGGTGTAGAAAAAATATGGAACGTTAGCTTTGGTTCACAGAATTATAGACTAAAAGAATTGGATTCTCCCAAGTTGCTTTACAGACTGGCCGATATTGATTTTCCTAATTTTGTCTAATCATTGGTTCATCAGGCAATATGGAAGCGCACGGATGTGGCATTTACCAGTTCTGAGATAGTCAAGAGAAATAAATATATAGGCTCACCCTCATGAGAAGCAGTTAATTCTATACACTAAAACTATTCAATTTCTTTAACTATGAAATTGATTTAAATATGTATATTTGTCATCGGTATGTCGAGGCCCTCTCACCTGTCCCACCTTTATAGCTGGTTAAAGTGGCTCTCCCTGTCCACCCATCGACGATATTTCCTCGCATCTTTCTCATGCCAAACCATCAACTCCCCAACAACAACTTTTCTAGAGTAGCATAGTGCTATGGGGCTAGTCCGTATCAAATGAACCAATGAGAGTTGCTGAAAAAATCCTGTTTATAATTTTACATATGCAATTAATTCAGTGCATTGAAAACATATATTCATAAATTTTTTAGATGACCAGTTAGTCAGCCTATTTTGTATTTTACAGAAGTTTACGTTAAATTCTAGAGGTAGCTCCTTGTTTTTTTATAGAAATCTGGTTGAAACAAAAAACATGTAAAAGAGCATAAAATGCACAATATTTCCAATCCTGTAATATATATGCAATATATTCAGGCCTCTCCTTGACTGTAAATAAACAAACAAAAAAATGGGTAACTGTTAACGACTGGGAGTTTCATTCTTTGCTTTAATGGGTACTCAAATATTGCGGTTTTTCTAAAATCAGGTACATTCAATCTGAAATATCTCAGAAGGGACACTTTGAAAATTCAAAATTTTCTCAAAACATTATCTTATTGTGTTTTAACAAGCGGTTAACATTTGATCACTGAGACCTTATTGATTTCTTAGTTAGAAATTAATAAATATTTATAAAATTTTAAGAAGTGCTATTAAGTTAATTAGGGATTGATTGAGGGATTGGGGGATTGATCCTTCTATACCATCATGCGGATGTCAACTGACTATTAAGTTAAAGTAAAAATGATGACAAGATTTACTGCAAGATTTTACCTAAATGTTATAAGGGACAACTTATAGCACAACACTGCTGCTGCACACTCTTTTAAAAAATACTTCGTAAAAGAAGCGAATAAATTATTACCAGAAAATATAATATATTTTATTCAAGGGGCCATAAGCCAATTTAAAAAAAATATCTCAAATGGGACAAACTTTAAAAATCCAAAATTTGTAGATAAGATTCTTTTATTGTGTTTGTAATAAGCGGTTAACAATTTATCACTGACACCTTATTAGCTTAGGTAAAACAAATTTAAATATACCTAAAATTGTAAGAAGTGCTAGCATGTTCAGATATTACATAGCTTGTATTAATAATCTAAAAAACAAAAACAAATAACGTACCAGCCTCAAAGATGAAATTTCAACCACTTTTTACAACCCAATAAAAGAATGTTTTCGGAAAATATTGAATTTTTAAAGTGTATCCCTTCTGAGATATTGTTTTAATATTGCTGCTGTCTGTATCACTAAAATAGATCATTTTTATTTAGGTACTTCTGCTGATACTATCTTCACATCTTTAACGAAGTATTTTTGAAAAGTGAGTACAACAGGAATGTGCTTCAAGTCGTCTCTGATAACACACCAGTAAGCTCTAGCAGTTAATCTTGTCTTAAACATTTTTACTTTAATTTAAGAGCGCTTCTTAAAGTTTTACCAATATTTAAAATGTTCTAAGAAATCAATATATTCTCAGTAATGAAATTTTAAATACTTATTACAACACAGCAAGCGAACGTTTCCTAAAATTTTTGGATTTTTTATTTGTTCCCCTTCTGTGATATTTCAAATTGAATATACTTATTTTTAGAAAAATCGCAATACTAGGTTGTTACAAAAGTCTTTGTGCATAGAATAAATTTAATTTAAATCTACACATTAAAATTCTTCTTCAAAATATAGGCCATCATTGCCAATTACTTAGACCCATCTTTCTAACACAAGTTGAATTTGATTTTCTTTGGTTTTTAAGGCTGAAAACTCCTCAGATCCTGATTTGATATTCCTGTTGTTTCCTTTCAAAAAATGTGCCATTGAGCGTAAAAGACCATAGCCAAACGGTTAAAAAAAACGGCTGTAAGGAAGGTGGAGTAAGATGCAATCAACCTCCATTTTGAGAATTTTTCTTTGATTAAGAGTGAACGATGAACAGGAGCATTGTCTTGCTGAAACATCACTTTAATAAGATTGACCAAAGCAGGGGACTCCTCTTTTAAATCTACATATGCTCTTTCGAGATGTTCACAGTAAAGCTAAACGTCAGTAGCCAATTCCACACAAAGCATTACCTTGAAGGCTGTTGTTCCCAGAATTGAACAGCCTGAATCAAAACGCTTGATTATACAGAGACAGTACTACGGTGTACCACCACATAAATTTGCTCAGCAGATTCGCACTTAATCCTTTTTTCCAGAAGTGCCTCAGAAGGGCAGGGATGTCATTTTTTTCTTCCAGCATTATCAATGAAATTTATAAAATGGAATGAAAGGTAGAGACATTTGGTATGCATTATTAAATAAAGGATTAGTCAAAGTAAACAACGATTTATGCTTTGTTTTCATCAATGTTCAATAAGCATTCAAATAGAGACTTTAATATCAGCAATGAATTAATGAACAAAGACTTTTGTAACAACCTAGTATTTGAAACCCCGTTATAAACAACGGATGCAACTCGCAGGCCTGAAGCTTTTTAAGGAATTAGCTTACTATGAACACTCTATCCAGAAAAAAAATGAAGGTAAGTTTTAGATTTTCCATAACATTTTTAAATTTAAATGAGAATATTTTCATTTTTAAAACGTTAACATTCACTTTTTTTTTAATCTTATTTACAATTAAGTAGAGGACTGAGTACTGAACAGAAAATATTGAAAATGTTATACTGTTTAACAAAGGTTTTATTTGAACTAAATATTTATAAACACCAAGAAGCTACAGAGTTTAACGCGACCTCTGTATAATGCCAAATGGACGCTCAAAAAAAGAAAAGGAGGCATCAAAGAATTAATGAAAATCTGTTTTCAACTCTTTGAATATTGTAAAAACATAGATAAAAAAATATAAAAACAATTAAATTTTGTCAGACTTTCCGAATTAAATTGGTTGATTTGAAATGGATTGACCCTATTTCACGTCTTGTTATACGTTAATTATTTTTACCATTATTTAGATTCGTTCTTAAAAAATCGGCCTGAGCGTTCTCATTTTGATTGTATTTTAACCATATTCTATCCGTGTACTTCCGTGTATCAGGCCTGTGTGCCAGATCATACATAATTCTAAATGCAAGAAGAGTAACTCTAAAAAATTTTCTTACTAGATTAGGAGTAATTGAAAGTCAATTATAAAAACTTGGAATTTCAATAATCCAAAAAAAAATTATATTGGTATAACATCATATACGACGATGCCAGAAATGTTTTTTTTTTCTGCAGCTGACCTTTCCATTTCGGAAAAAAAATAAGTATCCATAAAATTGGTGGACTTCCATCACTATTGACCTTTATTTTCATTAAAAGTAAACAAAAAAAATTGGGAACATAAACAAAACTTTTTTTTTACCATAAAACAATAAAAAAAAATGCAGATCTACTAACAAAAAGGTATTTATAAAAATACAGAACTTTTCTAATATTAAGTTCGATATTGTTGAAAGAAAATAAACGATAAGATAAGAAAAAATATACGATATTAAAATGGAAAAATAAAAAAAGTGCAGAGTGACTAAAAGAAAGGAGGGTTTGGCAGAGGACGAAACTTTGGCCTGAGACATTTCAATCGGAAGGAAAGAGGTTCTGTCATCCGCTGGCAGATAAAGGAGGACCTGGAAATGACATCTTTACCCAACTTTATTCCGGCTTCGACAAAAGGCCACCATTTGTAGATTGGTTCTTATCAATCGGGGGTGCAGTCTTTGCAATCCGATGGCCAGTCCGATTTGATCAGAGACAAACTGGATTTAAGGGAGGGAGTATATAAATCGTTATAGTTACTCCATAGTAAGACATGATAAAACCTCAAACATTAAACTGGTAACCTAGGTGTCCACATGGGGAGTGTCACAAGAATACAGGCAACTCCCAATATGTCAATCTTATATATTTCGTAGCCAAAAAGTCTTAAAAGTTTGTTTAAAAATTATTTAAAATACGTTTTAGACAGTATATTATTTAAACAATTTTCCAATATAGATGGACCTCCCCGGTATTATGGTTTGTCCACCCCCTGATAAAGGATGCTGCGCACACCAATGACTGGTAACTATATGTATTTAATACTTTGTATACTCATAAATTCAGTAGAATAGAAATAGACAAATATTTCACCAGAGTATTTGAATCTGTCGCTGGGATATTATTTCAAGTGGGAGTTAATTTATTATTTTATTTTAATTTAATTTTGTATTATTAATCGATATGAGACCAACTAAAATACACCAACAATTATACAGATTTTCTAGATAACAAAACCACAACGTTATCATTTGTTATCTTTTGATCTATTTGTCGTATTACAATGGCTGCCTTTAATCCCATTTTTTGAAAAGATACGGTTTCTACATTTTTTTTTCAACAAACTTTTTATGAATTTGATGTTCTCATATATAAACTATTTTTTATCTGTTCATCTGTATTTATAGAAAGCTTCCCCGGATAGAGTTGGTCTCATAATGAAAAATTTTATTATACACAAAAAACATTAAAAAAAATAAATTTAAATTAAAAATAGTAATAAAGATATATTTTATCAAATTCAAACGTTAATATTTAATCATTCGAAATAATTATATATAACTGAAACACAATATTTCAATTTCAGTTCAATTTATTTTTATTTTTTATTTAAAGAAATATAACTTCTCTCAGTGTCCAAAGCACTTGATTAATTATTTAAATATTCGAAAAAAACTTGACAAACAGAATCAAAAAATTATAAAAGTTTTAAAACTCTGCGACTTTTTACTTTTTTGTTCCTTTCTTCTTTCAAAAAATATAAATTAAACCTTTTTTAATATCTTTAAAATAAAATATTTACACAAGTAGAACGTTCATACAAAGGGAATTATATAATAATGATCAAATAAATCTCAAAGAATTTGACCTCTTTGACATTATAAAATCATATTTTAATATATTAATGAAGTCTCTTATCACCATTAATATTAATTGAGATAGTAAAATTACACAATAAACAGTTTAAAAAATAAAATAAGCAAAACTAAATAAACAATAACATTTATTTAAAAATTTATGATTGACGGTGGTATGTTACAAATTGAGTTTTGAGAAGAAATGTATTCTTATAACATATAGATTACTTTCAAACCCAATGTAACAAAACACTTCATCTCATTTATAAATGAATTCGATACATTATTACGTCATTTTTCAGACGAATAAGCGACCTCTACCTGAGGTCTATAATGTAGCGGGTAGCGAGAACAGACCTGCAAGCAGTATAGTGTACTTGGGTGTCACCCTCGACAGACACCTGACACTATCTCGCCACTACTATAAAAAAATCAGGTCGGTAAGGACCAAGTCTTATAGACTGAACCACCTGCTAACATCACCAAATTTATCTCTCCGCCTGAAATTAATGATCTATAAAGGCGTTATAAGACCGACTCTCCTTTATGGAGCACCGATGCTAACAAACATATCGCCCGGAACGACAAAAAGGCTCCAACAGTTTCAGAATGGCGTGCTAAGCGTATAGTAAGACATACTTCACTACAGAAAGCAAAAACAGACTTACAACACTCGAGCTCCCTACAGTGACCGATTTCATTTCAAGGAGGCATATTAAATTCTTTGATAGCCTCAAATACTGTACAAACCCAATATTTCAGACATAAACACCAAGAGGACGGCCACAGAGCTGGGAAAAACATGTACAAAGCCTCAGACTAGACTGAGAAAATTAACAGACTGGATGATTCAAAACAACTCACTACATAATGATTCCTAATTACCATATCCTATCTTCATCCCCCTCTTAGAATGCATCTGATGCAGTACACGAGATCCCATCTATCCCAAATTTATACCCCTAAATATCAACTCCACATCCCATGGGGCTTAGGAAAAAAAAAAAAAATTTCATCATACTATGTTTTGATAATTTATACAATGAATAATTCAGTTTAATGATCAATATAAACAAACATCACTGAATGGAATATTTGAAGTAAATTTCATAAATATTCTGATTCATGCTACTGTTATTTATTTATTAGATTGATACAGGCTATCTACAGACGGGTGATCTTTTCCGATGTATAATGCTATTGATGTTTAATATATTAATATTAACAGTTTACTATTTATTGTTAATGTAGATGAAATAACATAATACAATAACAAATTCTCAAAGTAAGAAAAGAAACCCCTCCTTGTCTGCCTCATTCCTTATTAATTTATTTAAATGCGTTTTACCTTAGGATATGAAGCCCCTGAAGGGGGCACATTAACATTTTTTATGTTGTTGTTTGGTAGACGAAGAAATTGTAACAAAATATTTAATTAAATAATTTCTCATTACCTTGTACTTCTATTTCTTCAATGATTTATATTCAAGGAGAGCTGAAATAATGATGGAATAATATTACACTTTTCTAATTAAATGTTAGATTTATTTTTAAATCACTTATAAAATAAAATAAAAGCAATATCTTTAATCAGTATACTATACTTATCAATTAGATAATACAAATATTATCTTACTTTGTACTATATTAATTAACAATCAATCTATACTAATTATGGCCATTGAAATTTAATTTGACTTTAATAATGTTTTAATTCTAAAAATCTAAATAATATTATGCAGAATAATAATAATTATTAATTAACTATAGTTGGTTAATCTTCTTCTTTGTTTCTAAGTACCGGATACTGAAAGGTGATTTCAGCTGGAAGTCTATTTGGTTGTAGAGTAGAGTGAAGTGCAACAGTAGAAGAATGAATGGTGAAATAAGAAAGATGAATGGTGATATCAGAAGGATGAATGAATGCAGCAGACCTAGAGATTCTGCACTTACTGCTTCTCCATTCTTGATTTTGATTGGCTGTATTAAGTTGGTAAAGTAACCGATGGAGTCGCGCATCTAAGGCCGGACGCATTGAACTCATTTGTTACTTGATTGGCAGGATTACGCACCGGATTTTCACTTTTTACAGGCGGAAGGCTTCATCCAAAGTTTGGAAAAATCGCATTTATGTTGCAAATGTGTTACGACTGTATACAACAGTAATGTTCAAAAGATAAAAAGTTAGTAAATATTGCATCTTGCTGTACCGTTCTCTTTTTTAACCAGAATATCTACGATGACATAGAGACAGGAAGGCTCAACTTTATAAGATTCAATCAGAGCTGAAAGCGAGCGGAAAACTATGCGGAAGGTAACGCTTCAGATGATGGAAAGGTATTTCTTTTGCCATCTTGTTTTACTGGTGAGTCCTGTCATAGGCATGAGAGAACTCAGGATGCGACGACATCTGTTTATCACCTTTACATGCAACCGAAATGGTCTGAAATTGGAGATACGATATAAAGCACGAGTATTTCATTTGAAAATTTAAAAATATTAAGCGTTTTGATAAAAGGTTCCATTTTCGACCCAAGTATGTGTACATATTTAATGTGGAGTGGCTGAAGCGGGGAGAGAGGGGGAGGGGTTGCCTCATCCACAGAGAATCTGAAAAACAATGATTAAATCTTTTCCTAGCATCAACGTATATAAATTAAAACGAAATTCTAGAAACGAAATATTCGCGTGCTAAGCCGCGGAGAATAGCTAGCTATTTATAAATGTAAAGCAATACAAAAAGTTTCTGTATGGTAGTAGTTAACAATCAAGTTCACAACACGCACTTTATTAGGTCAATGTTTACTAAATTTTCACCATCACCAGTTTTGTTTTCTTTATATACCGCTAAAATTGTTGGAACAAAGTACCACAATGTCCTCAGCATCAGCTTTTTAGAAAAAACAAAGGACAAAGTATTTTCGATTCAAAAGGGAAGAACAAACTCCCATTGAAGTTTTTAAAAAATAACTACGAAAACAAACTATCTAAACATATCGTTTACTTCGGAATTACATTTGACAGACTTTTCATGTTTTCGGGATACTTTCGTTAAAAAATCAAAACACTAAGAATTAAAAAATACTGACTTAATTATTTATTTTCTTTCTCCAGCCTATCTTTTCGATCAAAATCTTTAATATTTTAAACTATTATAAGTCCCACCCTATAGGATGGCGCAGCATTGTTCTCACAATTTTTAAAGTCAAAGAATAGCGTTTGAAATCATATCAAAATGGGTGTATGGCAAGAATAGTTGAAGGAACTTCATTACAAAGAGTTAAAACTTCGAGGCTCCATGAGGAATTGATAATGCCAAGAGTGGCTATCTCCTAACTGAGAGGACGAAAGCATTTTTCGAATCGTTAATAGAAACATCAAACCCCACATGCATCATACTTTCTGGAGCATCCTAGCGTTGGCAACAATTATTTGAAAGCTGAATTTTAGTTTTAGTTTTGTATGTCCGATACAAAATAATAGGTAAGCCCCATCACCTAATTATTAATTAGAAATTATGAAAAATGAACAGAAATTGATGATGTAGTGTAGACATCCTTAAAATGCATATCTGCAGGAAAAGAAGAATCAATATATTAGGCAATCAAATTATCAGAAGCATTGTAAGGGGCTGTGAATATCCAGAGAACAGGCTGCCTGTAAAACTTCAGTTGGTATTTATCAACTAGGAGACTAAAACAAAAAAAAAAAACATAGATGATTTCTTGCTTTTAATTTCTCATTTGGGAGGGGAAGGCAAAACTTATTTTTGAGAATTAATAACCTTAAAAATACGGGTTATTACTATTTTCATTATCATTTCATTCAATTATGTTTGTGCAGTTATTGTTTTCTGCTTCTGTTTCTCTTGTCTTTTATTGAAATGAAGAGGAATTAATAAATAAATATCATGTTTTATATTTTTTCAACCGTCCTTATTTGAGCCCTATGCTCAAACGAGTTTTTATATAATTAATTTAGTCTCACAATTATTCCATGAAAAACGGGTTGTAGAGAAACTACTCGGGAACAAACAGCGTGATGAAAATTGGCTCTAGGACCATTTTGGCCCTTGTTCAAATATTTTTTCGAGAACACCTTTTTTTTTACATTTTCTCAATTTCCGGGAAAAGTTACTATTGTGTTTGCATATAAATTTTGTTATAGGTAGTCACTCACAAAAGCCACAATTTAAGTCTCAAAAGAAGTTCCTGCCATAATTTTCATATTATCCCTGTAATAAAATGACCAAAAGGTGCTTTATTTCCCAGTTTTAAATTTATTTTGAGAAAATTTGTTGAGCGACTTCAATTGTTTAAAACACATTTTTTTCGTATTTTAAACGCTATTAAGTTCATTGTCGTTTATAAGTTCATTAACATTAAAAAAAAAAATTAATATACATAAAGATGTCTTACGTTATTTTATTTTGTTTAGTAATAGGTCATTTAGAAGTAGCTACTAGTTTTTTTAAGAATAGCAACTGAATTTTTTTTTCTCATTGTATATACTGTCCAATTGTTTTTTTAATCGACCTTTCAACAACAGTGGGTCATGTGTACAAGTATAAAACGATATTAATGACAAACTATGTCATTTGATAGTTAATTGTAGGTCTTATTTGTGAAACTTGAACATTTCCTTAAAACAATTGCACATAGCCAAACTATCGGTAAATACTTTTACTCGGTTGTACAATTGCCAGAAGGGATTATTTAATTTTCGTGAGCTACAGGTAGCAGAAAGCTAATGAGCTTGTAACGTAACTGTGTTGGTGAACCACAATCACACGTTTCAAGTTTCACGCTTTCGATTACAGAGAAAGCAAGAATTTTCTTATTGTTCCTAAGTCGTTGCTCAATAACACGTGTACTTAGACACGCGGTAGCATGTTCTTAATATTTAATTCCTTATACTGTTGTATTATGAATATGATATTTTGGCAGGATGTTTTTAAGTAAAATTTAAATTCGTAAGGCAGACAAAATAAAAGCATTTATATGAAAAACAGAAACCTGCAGTATAACGAAGAAACAAAATAAAATATTCGTAACCAAAAAGGAAGGTACATGAAATTTTTATTATAATATTAACAATTTGATTGAATGCAGTAACCCGTGAAGTGATGTAACTACAAGCTCATGGAGGCAATATTCTTGGGAGAAACTGGATTGGAATTGGTTAGCACTGTACTCCAATTGCATGATTTATCCACTGACTGGTTTCAGCTATGTTGATTGCACCTAGTGAGTGACTGTCAAACTACAGTTTCCCCTAATTTTCGGTCTAGTGGAAATTAAGGGAGCTCGATGATTGATGCTTTACAAACTAAACAACTTGCTAGCTATCTTAAGATCCAACTTAAATTTTATTGACTTTTATAAATTAGATAATTGATTAGTTCTTATTATCTATAAATTATTAGCCTGTTTTTTAAGCACAGAGATAGCTTATACACCTAACTAACTAGTTTTAGAAATATCAATCCAGAAAACATCATATCCCTCTCATACAGCTCATGATTAAAATACTGAACTAATCTAGTAACTATTTCTTTTTGAAATTGTAATTATACAAATCATTATGATTTCTCATTCTCCTAAGATTATTTTTCATTAATTTTTATTTATTTCTGTTTTCTCAAAGAACCTTGTCATTCTCACAGATAAATTAATATGAAAAATTAATTAGATACACATGTTTCTTTAATTTTTTAAACTATTTTTATTGAATGATATTGTATTCCGTCTCAGCAAGGATAGTGGTAATATAAATCAAAGAGATCAATCATACCATATTCAGAGAAAATTTAAAAAAATAAAATAAAATAAACTTATTTAAAATAAAATAAATATAACTTCTTGAACGCAGGTATACTTATATACACTATTTACAATCGGCCTGAGGAACCCCGAGTCAGAACTGTCACCCAACTTTGGATGGAAAAGCATGACTCCAGAATATCCCATCGCATCTCACCCAATCGCGTCATTGGCATGAAAGCCGGTGGAGACAGAGCGAGGGCGCAGACAGATATAGCTTGAGTGAAGAATCTGGTCATTGCCAGAACTCCAATATACATATTTACAACAGGTCACGGGACCACTGCCTTTCCAACCTTCGAGGAGGATTGTAGGGATGGGTTGAGCTGGAAAAAAGAGTGTGTTAAAAGATTAGGCTGATGAGTAAGATTTTTGTGAAGTTTGTAGTATTTGGATGGAATAAGGACTAAAATAAATGGGATATTAAGATGATTATGTAAAGTATTGCTAATTGCATAACATGGAGCATTACTATTGTTCGAAAGACTGAAATAATTGGATGCGTTTGATATTCGAGAATTTAGAAAAATCCCTACACATATGTCGATTCTTCTGACTTCAAGGAACATTTTTGCCAAATTTGAAGAATATCGAACGACACGCTTGGCTGTAATTGCGTAACAAAATGACAGACAAACGAAATGCTTATAATAAGTGGCTAAGTTGAAAAAGGATCTCGGTTACGATCGGTCAAGAAAGCAAGACTGGAAACATGTTTGATAAATGGTAATAAATAGTTTTAGCTCGCTTTATCAAATGTCTCAGATTTTTCAAATTTCTTGCAAACGTAACTTCTAATCTTTGGAACAATGGATACAATATATCAATTTTCAGAATCACTGATTGTGCATGGAAAAATATGTAATCCAAACTTTTTTTTGTTCATAGTTCTTATTTTTTAAATAGACCCTATACGACCCTGATTATTTTATGAAGGACTTTTACGGTCTATTATATAATCAGCACTATAGTGCTATTATTCCGGTTATGATACAATCATACTCTGTATGACGTTGTTCTTAGTCTCAAGCAAATCGGTCTTTGTATTTTTTTTTTATTATATATATGTGTTTATATATATATATATATATATATATATATATATATATATATATATATATATATATATATATATAATCTTATGTGTTTCAAAGCGGCTGATTCCACAAAAATATTGCGTCTAATAGTTCAAATACTCTTGCATTATTATTGTGGGTAGGTACTTCTGTAACTTTGGTCCTAGTCCCCATGCTAGTTCCAGATTATAATAAAATCAATATAGTTCGGTTATAGTTTTTGTGGATTTATATATAGTAGTATTATAATCAATCTTATAATTTAATTTCCAGTCCATAACTTTATTGATGTTATGCTATTGGTATGTTATGTTATTAAATTAAATTTTTAGATAAAATAATTAGATACCTTTGATAGAGAAGATGTATTTAATAGAGTTTATATAATAAAAAATCAAAAAAGGAACAAAATATTATTCTTAAGATAGATGTGAAGTCTTCTAAAAAAAAAAAAAAAAAAAAAATACCGAAATGCTCTAGAAAACCTTTGATTATGTGTGAGCTGTCATGTGTAATCATGAAATGTGTTGTAGTTGATGGTCCTTTTTCAAACTTTTGATATGTATTTATGCTATATTGTATTTTTCTGTCATGATGCCAGAATTGCCAAAGCGTTGACTGATTAGTTATTTTATCGTTTTTGAGATTCATAAGCCATTGTTTTTTGAATTTTCCCATTATAGGCTATTTAGGTTATAGGGTATTCAGTTTTATTTCAGCTAAATTCGATATCGTTGTTTCTGTTATAAATTGTTGTTTGTTGGCTAGTTCTTGCATTTTATTTAATAATTCATTGGTTGGCTATCAAAATATTTTCTCATACTTCAAATATTGCAGCGGAGTGTTAAATCAATGCCTAGTTAAATCTAACGGTGAGAATAAAAACTATAAATCTGTTGGTGACAACGGCAAGTGGCTGCGAAGGGTTACAGGAGTTCTCCCTCCCACCGCATCAATGTAATATTCAAACAACGTTTAAAAGGATTGTATTTCAAAAAGCCGACCCCGTCTAATGCACCACTCGTTGAATCAATTACGAAAAAGACAAAAAAAGTGGCAAATAACGATGGTGGTAAATGCCCATAGATAGTCGGAAGAAAAACTGCATCACGAACATGAAAGTTGCAAGAGAAGACGTGGGCTACAGAATGCTGTTGTGGTTGCAGCTAGACCAGGACAGATCGTTGATAGCGGTGCATCTTCAAAGCCATGTCTGTGCTATCTCTTTATCTAGGGGTCATTTGCTATCCGATAGCTTGAAATATGTACTGGGTCCCAAGGAAGATTAACGAGAATCCCAGTATTTTGAAAATCCTGATATGGTAGAATTGGTGAAATATATTTAATATGTGATCAACAACTAATTATTGTTAATTATTATTGTTTATAATTGTTAACTGAATAATTATTATTGTTCATATTTAAGTGAGCTCATGTCATATCTATATCTTGCGGTACTTAAACGAGAAAGCGGCCAATATATAAAAGACAGAATCTAAGAACATACTAATGATTGTAGAAATAACCCAGAATATAACTTGAAAACTGCATTGGCACAATATCACACAGAAAAAGATAATAGGTTTGGTTTTCAAGACGTTGAGAAATTCTTTACAAAAAAAATCTGGTGCTGTGCGCGCAAAAAACAACTTTCCCTTACCGTCCTATAATAATTATCTTTTTAAATAATTTTTTTAATATAAGTTCACATAAACAATACTTGAAATAAACTCAGCAGCATTCACTTCTTCTCCCACTTAAGCACAATAAAAGTGTTTTTAAACAATTTTAGTACAACAATTCTATACACTACCTATATATTTTAACTTTTTCAAGTTGCAAATATATTTTAAAAGTTTCTGTTTTAGTTTCCATGGAAATAATAATGGAAAAGTAGAAATTATTAAGTTAATTTCCGCTTTTGTATTCTTAAATTACTTTGTTACAGAACGTATTGTTTACAACAGATTGGCGGATAGGTGGGAGGAGGTTCAGTCGTCTCCATCTCCTTTCGGATACGCTCGGTTATCCATCTACTTTATGCTCCTCATAAAATACTCTGTATCTTTGCTAATACTGGTCCGATTTTGATGATTTTTTTTTTGTTTTTTAGATACTTTAATAACCTTTCATATAATTCTTTACATAATTTTCTATAAATTGCATTTTTTTTAAGTTAAGCGCAAATAAAATATTCTTTTCGTCATAAATTTTTTCTCTGCAGTTTTTCGTTGATATACTACATAAATGAAAAGGTTGAAGACAGTAGATAAGTTTCACCAAAATCGTTGGAGCCGTTTACGAGAAAATTGTAAACAATTGTAAAATCGATGATATAATAGCTAATTCCGGTTAGTCCGATGCGCTGTATCTTTGCTAATACTGGTTCGATTTTGATGATTCTTTTATTGTTTTTTAGATAACTTAATTACCTTTCATTCAATTCAATACATAATTTACCATAAAATGGATACTTTTTAAGCTATGGGCAAATAAAATATAATTTTCATCATAACTTTTTCCCTGTATTTTCTCGGTGATTTATTACATAAAAAAGTTGAAGGCCTTTAGTAAGAATAATTTAAGCAAGTTTCATCAAAATCATTAGAGCCGTTTTCGAGATAATTGTAAAAATGTGTAAAATCGATCATATAAAGTGGCACTTCCGTCGATTTTGACGAAAATGTTGCTGTAACATCACATGCATGTGCTAAACTTACCGTTTTTGAGCTAGACTGATCACATAAACACAGACATATAGACACACAGACCATTTTGCGAGACTTGGTCATTTGGACTCAGGGGACCTTAAAACGTGTATTTCCGTCGAAAACTCGAATTCGAAAATTTTCACGATCGCAATACTTCCCCTATATATTTCGTATATAGGTAAGGGAAAGTAAAAATGTATCCTAAAGAAAACTATTGAAAGTCTTAATCCCAATAGAGTGCGTAGCATTAATTCTCTCAGTCTTAGTGAAGTAAATATTAGTTACTTCTGAAGTAAGACCTTCAATAGGCAATATTTTTGTTGTAAAGAATTTATTAAGAAGTGAAAAATAAAGGTTAAATAGAAATATGTTTACTTGTTTTGGTTAGTGCCATTATAATAATTTTAGTCCAAATTGAAAATTTAAATTTAAATTTAATTCATGGTTTTTAAATTATTAAAGTCAGAAAGGACCCATCAGCTTCATTAACTTTCGAATTGAGATCTCTCATCCAAATCCTGTTCAGTCTTTCCATTGATTTTTTTATACCAACTACTGTCTAATCTTATTTTCGCCATAGCCATATCATATATATTGATATGGAAGTATTTAACGCTGGAATATAACCTTCCATTTCCGAAAAAAAAAAAAAAAAACTGCAATCTTTATACAATTTAAAAAGAAAAAAAAAATTCAACAAATCATTCTAGTGACATTTCGTAAGCCAGAAAAAAATATACATATGTCTTACAAAGTTTAGGATGAAAATAGAAAATAAATAAATAAGTACATATAAAATACATTTTTAAAATGTTTTTCTTCCTCTTGTAAATTTGACTTTTTTGAGTTACGAGACATAGCATAAACGATGATATGTGATTCAGTAGGCTTCAATCGAAACTAAAGCCAATCATTGAGGACGTGACGGCCGAGTACGTTGAAGCGAAGGTCCCAGAGTGCCCGGTTTGGAACGTTGTGCGTTCGATTCCCACCTGGGTCGGTTAATATTTATTTTGTGGCGATCCCGCGAAATGAATCTTTAAACTCCCACTCTGGTTAGTACGCGGCGGTGACGTAAAAGTAGCCGTCAGGGGTTGGCAAAAAGGACCATTTGGCCCACTTGCCGGACTAGTTCCCCCCACCAATACTAGTACCAGTGCCAATAAAGCCAATCATTTAGGGTCCTACTCGTAGAACTACTTTTTAGGACTACGCTAGATATCAGACTACTGTTGGACTGTGTGTAGATTGTTCTATATGCATTTCGCCCTCGTAACATCCCAACGCGTTGGATCGTGAGTATAGTTATCGTCCTACAAACTCCACTTGTTTACTATTAATTCATTAATTATTATCAATATTTGTTAAGTAGTAGTCAACAATTGCCAGGTTGGGGTTATTCTCTCTCCCTAGATTTATGTTTTTTACTACAGCTAAATGCGTCAATCATTTTTATCTAATTAGAAACTAATAATTAGAATGATAAGAAAAAAAAGTGGTTTGAAAACACATCTTCTTTTTTTTCATTACTTTGTTTTACTCGTATTTCCCAAACATGCAGTGTAATAAGCTAATGAAAATATGTTTTAGTGTCCAAAATCCCTTATTATACCCTCTATTGTTGTGCCCGAATTAAAATATTCAATAAATTATGTAATTAAACCTGAAAGGCGACAATGTTGAACGAATAATTTTGGATCCTATTTTTGATAATTAAATGTTCATCTCTAATTTATCTTGTTTTGTGTTGTTCTAAGTTTGCTTGTAATCATTAATTTAGCCCGAGCTTTCAACTAGTATAACAAATGTAAGTTATACAAAATTGAAGTAATATGAAAATGTATAAACCTTGTAAATAAAAACGTATAACACACATATGAATCTTAAGTACATTTTTTATCATTTTTCCCTATATTATAATAGAGGAATGATTTTGTTATCCATTCATAAGTAATTTTTATAATCCTTCCTGTCTGTTTCATTTAACATTTTCAAAGCTATAATTTATTCGGTTAGTAATCATGCCAATTGCGCCCTAGCAAGACAAATTGCCGACATTTTCCTATTTTTTAAAACATTGATAAGCGATGAGTACAGGTTAGAATAACTGATTGGATCTCTTGTAGGATCATGAGGTTATACCTTGAATGGGTAGCGTAAGACAAAAACAATGTACTCTATCGGTCTGAAAAACCTGCTTGTAGCCTACATAAACCAGTAGGGACGTATCTTATTGAAACGTATATGCCTGTCTAACCATCTATTTCACTATAATTCACTACATCATGAAATAATTAACATGTTTAATATATAAGGTTTGTAATAGACAAAAATATTTTACTTAGAATTTGTTAGTAACGCTATTAATTTTATCGAGTTACTGATTTTTTTTCTATCCATATTCATGAGATTTTCATAATTTCTCTAATTATAGTAAATAATCCCCCTTAAATCAAATTCAAAGCCCATGCCCCACTTGACATAGAGACCTCGTCGACCCTCTGACCTCAGAGTCTCTGTTATATCCTTCGAACTCTCCTTCGTTGTATGATACGTGCTGCCATCCCTGGAATGGCCTCCGTCCTTGATTAAGGTATGTACCTTTGCCGAGGATCTACAAATCACTTCCTGCCTTAAATTTGTTTGTAATTATGAAAAGTTTGCTAATTTTCTACTGGAATGTTCATCAGAGAATGGATTTTCTTAAAATCATTCTTCTAATGAAATCATATAAAAATAAAATCTCGATAATTGCTATGATAAAAATAAGAAAAAATTAATATACCATTTATCTGATTTATTTCTTTTTTTTCTGTTCTTTTTAAATTGTTCACCGTCCTGGAGATTTAAGGTACAGCGCTCCTGAGGAGTCCTAATTAAACTAGAGAGTGTCAGTGATTTTATGACTGACTGTTGGTTTGGGGATTGTTTATGCCTTATCTCTATGCTCCGCCTTATCGTGCTATTACCATGTCGGTTACCGAATCTTGTACCTTTGAGAATTATCAAGTCAAGGATTTCTTATTTATTAATTACTTGAAATAGTTGAAGAGTGGTATACCAAAATTATCAGTCATTGTACGCAATAGAAAAAAAAGGAAAAATTTCATTATAATAGGTATACCTCTAGTATGCCTTTTGCCATTGATATTTTTTTTTAATTCATATTTTGAAGTAGTTCTCCATAGTTGCAATCGGTTTTATTGGTTGTAAAACTAATTCAGATCTGTTTGTTTATTTAAGGTGAATGTTTTCATATATAAAAATAAATGCAGGCTATTGCTAATTCACCAATTTTATTTATTTCGATGCAAATTTTCGGCCTACAAGCCATTCTCAGGCATTTTAAAAAAGTTTTTAAAATGCATATAATAATGCCATATTTAAGTCCAATCCGGACCAAGGCCAAATATACAGCGTCAATCTTTAAAAATAAAATAAGAATAAGGGAGCCACCTCAGTCATCAATGCCATCACAGGTGAAAAGACTGGGTCCGGATTTGTCTTAAATACGGCATTATATGCATTTTAAACACTTTTTAAAGATGCCAGAGGAAGGCTTGTAGGCCGAAAATTTGCATCGAAATAAATAAAATGCGTGAAATAGCAACAGCCTGCATCTAATTCAGATATTTTTTTAGCGATCACCCAAATTATTATGTATAATTGGTTATGTACTTACATAAAATAATAATTGAATCGGGTATTTCCGATACGAAACATGTGTCATTTTTTTTTTGCACGTACCGGCATTGAGTCGACAGTTTTCTGAACATCTAATAATATTTATATTGTTGAAACCTGGCGTCATTAATTTACAGATTGATTGTTTACACCATTAATTTTTTTGTTTATTTTCATCATTTAGACTTTTATTTCTAAATAATTTTTAGCATTTTTTTTTATAATTGTGAAAATATCAATGGGCCGTTTCTGAAATAATCGATTTAATTTAACCGTTTTTATTTAAATACTTTCAGTATAACAGGATGTATATCATGTTGAAAAAAACATCTCAGAATGAAATAAAAAAATGCTTAACATATTTTATTTAAGTTTTAAACCAACAATTATTCAAAAATGTTACCAGCGATTGTGGCTGTAAATTATATTTTTCTTGCACTTTTTCATCCTATGTCTTCATCGCCTCTGGACCATTCGACTCCCACTCCCTAATTGACAGAAGGATGGTCGACTAATTAGGATGATAGAAGTGTAACTGCGGGTTGGGGGCAGACAGTTAATTTACAGGTGCTCCACAGGTATTAGAATATCCGACTAACGACATGCCAATTACCAGGCTCTGTGATATACTGCACACAGGTAATAATAAAATTATTGAGTTAGATAACTCTAAGGAGCGGCGGCATCTACCGTACAAATATCAGTCGATCCATCTTGCATCTCAGTTGCTTCCTCTTATTGCTTCTCAATGAATTTTTAATTGTATTCAAATCGAAACTAGACATAACATAAGAATCAAACTTATTTTTTACAATTTGATGTTTGAATTTCAGATTCTTCATTTATATTATATTTTTTTCTGGGTTTTCATGGCATAACATAAAATATGTTCTACAACTAAGAAAGAAATAATATAACGAAATTATTTTTTCGTTAACAAATTAATATTCCTTAATTATTGTTTGTCTCCTATGTTTTTTTTTTACTTTTTTTAGGGGAAAACGGCTAAAGTAATATAGAAGGAATTATTTTGCATTTGTTATATAAATTCATAAGAAGATTTAAAGTAATATCAATTACTCTATCTGCTGGCATGAAACAAAATGGCGGAAGATCAAAAACCTACATATTTTGTCCCCTTTCCATAGAAATACGTATATACCAATTTAGACAATACTTCTTATAATAGGTGTTTAGAGCCGTCAAAAAGTAATAGTAACTGTTATTTATTATTTTCTTTTCTTTGTTTTATTATTTATCAGTAATATAGACCAATAAAGCCATAGAGTAAAATGAAGATGATGGATGAGGCCGTTCTAGGAATTTTACCAAAGATTTTAAGTCTCAAATGGGGTTCAAACAACCTTTAAAAAATTACCAAATATTGCTAAGGACATAAAACTAGTCTTATAAGCGTTTTCTGGCAATTTATTATTTTATCCCCAAAATTATCAGAAATTCATTGAAAAAATACGGCACTATTGAGGATAATAAAAATGTTTGTAGCTAATCCGCGAAGTCTTAAATTCGTCACTAGATCTAAATCTTTTGTAACAGAGATAAAAACAAATATATAAAACAAATAAAAAATTGAAATAATGAAGTTAATCTAAATTATATCACATATAATGAGAGAACAAATCAGACAAATATTTCATTGATTTTTTTTTTTTCAATCTGCAGTTATTAAAACGTAATGCATATAAACCACATGAATTAACATCCAATGCATCAACTGGCCAGTATCAAATTTGTAGAAAGTATGGAGACAGAGAAGCTCCTGTTTTTGTTTATTGAAAAATTACTTCTAATATTTCAGTACTCCTTCGCATCATCTAAATCGCAAATTTCTGCTCATTATTTTTTTCCACAACACGACCGTTTCTAATAGGAGGATATACAAGAAATTAATCGCAAACGACAAGCCCTACCGATTTATCACACAATGCAAAAGCGATCTCCATAATTTTAGTCAACCACAGTCATTCCCTCCATGGACCATAAAACATCGACAGACATTTGCATCGTTCGTATTTCTGCTCCATTGTTTTCGCCCATCAATCTACTTCTGCACAGTGGTAAGTATCCATTTCTTTGTTTCCACCTTGTTCCTGATTAATTAATATTAGCAGCCAGTATGAAAATCAATAAAAAAGACGCCACTTATAAAAAAATTGGCAAGTCATTTGCGACTGATGCCGTTATGGGAATCTTGCCAAAGATTTTAAGTCTCAAATGGGAATTAAACAACCTTTAAAAAATTACTAAATATTTTAAGGGCAAAAAGCCTAGTCTTATAAGCGCTTTCTAACCATTTATTATTTTTTGCTCAAAATTATCAGAAAAAAAGGCGGCACTAATTTAAATCTGGTAGCGCAATACCTCATTCATAAATACCGACACAATCCTTTCTATCGGATCACAATATCTTAACGATCCTATTTTTAAAAATTGTTTCTTTACAAAATTTTAACAAAAGTATCACGACTACACAATTTGGTGTACTGTTTTCTTAACTTACGACTAGTAAGTACTTAAGGATCCTTGCCTTAGGTTTAAGTAAGGAAGTTCTGTGGATATCTCCATTTCCATATTTGTTTGAAAAGTTTGAAAAACTAATTCTTCCACCGTTCGGTGATTCATTTTTACTTAAAAATACAAACATCCCATTAAATTTTCTGTGGGAAAAAAACACTTATGACAGAAGTGGAGCAAGGCGTTAAATCGGAAGTGGAGATGTCAACTTATGGCAAAGAGCTTCTCAATTTTTAACAGTATTTGTTTCAGACCAACTCATCGCGGTTCGTTGTTAATAAAATTCATGAACATTTAACTTGCTCTTCTAGCAACAGACTCTTCAAATTCATTGATGACTGAGGGTGTCCCAAACAATGACATCAGGAAAATTAAAAGACACTGAGTAGAGAAATTGTACTAACGCGATTAACCTCAAAATATATCATATCCGGAAGCAGAGAAAGAGCAAGAAACTGTGCAAGCAGAATAGAGAATTGGCTCATAAAAGCAGACTTTACCACAATTGCTGATTAGAGTTGCATTGAAAAACTTGTTTATTAAAAAAATAGCAAATGAAGTGGAGCGAATCAGTAAGCATAATATTTCACCATAAAATAACTATTTCATAAAATCCAGACCAGAAGAAGTAATTATGAATAGACTTTTAATCGGAAATAAAACATTCACTCACTGTTACCTGATGAAAGAATTGGAACCACCACTTTGTGGAAAATATAAAACATCAGTGAAAATGAAGCACAGCATAACAACACTCACGTCATGCTCTGGCATCAGAACAATATAGCCGTACTTAGTAAAGTTTGGATGCTCCAAGGCCAAAGAATTTTTTCCGCCCCTCTTCATACCATCGGAGGTGGAGAAAGGAGCGCAGTAGGTCCGGTAATTTCCCTTAAGAAAATGATATATATGGTGATAATTTTATCGCACATTAACACCACTTATGAAAATGAAGAAATTTCTCAAGTCATCATTAATATTTTGTTTGTTATTTAAACAAATATTTATTTGGTAACCTCAAGCTGGCATTTTGCATGTTGGATCCTTCAGTGCTAAATCCAGCCCTGTAGATAAAGTCAAAAACATAAAGGATAAAATAAATAAATAAAAAAAACGTATTCTGCATTAAAAAAATAGCAAATGGGATTAATGCTTTTTATATCTATTATTGTTTAAGAAAAAACATAATTATCTCCAGCCGATATCTGATCGCGGAGGAAGTGAAGATACTGAAGAAGCATTGATAATAAGCGCGAACTATCAGGGCCACCAGATTACTTGCCACCTCCAGAGATCATCGAACCCTCGAAAGAAACGATCCTTGATTTAGTGGCCAGATCCCTTCGTTATCTTTCATCTTATTCAATTATACCTGAAATTTATGATCAGTCTTTGCTTTTTAATTAGCGGAGGTCTCATCCAAACCATAATTAACTTTGATAAAGTTTTAGTCTTTATTTATCGTTCCTCGGGTACCTCCCCGTTTCAGCAACTTATATAGCGTTCTAGCAATGTCCGGGTCACATGATTGATTATCTCAAGCACAAATGGTATTCCTATGAATTGATCAGGTTTCCTTGAAATGAACGCATCAGCTATATAAAAAACTTCTTTTTGTTTATTTGTTTGTTTTCTTTTTTCTAATGGGCACTGGTTAATACAGCCATGCACTACAGTCTCTTATTGGTGCATCTATCGAAAAGGTTACAGTATATTAAATTATAGGGCATCAAATCGTATGTCTAAAGAGTGCCAGAACATAATAATTTGGGTAGCTGGTAGGATTGAAAACTATAGCCCAAAAACGACGATTCTGTCAAAAACTGAGACAGTGTACCTACTACTATATATAAGTCTGCCCGCAGTTTTCAACCCTACCAGTTACTCAAATTATTATTTTGTGGAACTCATTAGACGCAGAATTTAATATTCATTAATTAATTATAATACATGTTTATAGGAAAGTTATTTATTTATTTTACAAATGCAGCCCATAGAGGATCATTAGCATACTACAAAGGTATATTTATTATTTAGTGGAGAAAAACTATTAACAGACATAAATGAACAGACTGTGTTCATAATTTGAATAACACTATATACGTATTTTTATTAATGTCTAAATGATTATTTCAATAAAGAGTTGTGATTATGAATAAATCTGATAAGTATACTATGCTAATTAAATAGCGCATGCGCACTATACCAACACTTTATTTTATGTGTATATTTAATATTGAATATTTTAGTAAATTTATGCATTTATCTATTTAATATATACACAGGTAATCATGGTAACAACCCACTTAAAGAGCCTAAACTTCCTCTGACTATTTAAAATAGTTTTGTTAAATTAATAATTTCTACAATCAGAAGAAAAAATATAATATTTTAATTACATTATTATATTAAATTTAGTATTAAATTATAATTGTTATGTTATTTATTGCAAACATATCGAAATAAATTACTATTCTGGTTATTTATTATGATTAATGATTAAATTATAACATATTCTATGATAAAGTAATTGTTATTACCAGTAAGGGTGAGGGAATGCTCATTAGCCTAGGCTGTTAGTGAGAGACCGCAGGGAGGTCCCGATGTCACCCAACCTATCCGTTCCCGGAGGTGTTATTGCATGCCGCACCACATTTAAAGCAATGTTCGGTTGGATGATCGTATTTAGCGGTCTTTGATATTAATTAGAACCATCTTAAATAAATGGCATTAAGACATTCAGTATGATGATTATATTCTACATTATTATGCTATGGTAAGAACATCACAAATAAGCCACGAGTGTTTGTTAAGGTGAAGTATAACGAATTGTAAAGATATAGGTATAAGTTCCAACTTATTGATTAAGTTGGATCCTTCAACTTCTGCTGTACAGCTTTATCTGCGTTTATCTACTACCATGCCTGTTAAAATATATATATATATATATATATATATTGTATATATATATATACAAATAATGGAACCTTGAGAAACTGTTCTTCAAAATACCAACTTTATGATTTACATTTCTCCTTGAAAGTTTTCTAGTTATTAAGCGCTGATCCGCTCCGCGCTGACCACCTCAGCAAAACATGATAGCAGGGATAAGTGCAGATTCCTGTTGTGGGGCAATTGTGCGTGGTATACACTTACCCCTATTGTAATGTTTTGCGGGGATAACTCTTTTTTTTCAATACATTTATTCAATTATGTTTCACATCCCACTTCCATGACTCACTGAATATAATGTAAAATGTGAATCTCAGACAAGTGTAAACTATTTTCGATGATTACATCAGTATAATAATCTCTCTGGAACCGAACTGTTTTGCACTTCCTCCATATCCGCTTCTGCTTCGATAACGAGTCTTCCAGATCCCTCGTGCGCACTTACACCATAGACTTGGGACAAGTGCATACTAGTGACTATCTGATTGAAAAAACTATCTCATAAAAATGGAAGTGAATGAAATTTTGGCTTGAATGTAATCTATATTATTATAGGAATATAAAGCTGAAGAGTATGTATGTTTGAACGCGCTTACTTCAGGAACTACCAGTCCGATTTTAAAAATTCTTTTTGCGTTACATGGAATATTTATTACGATAAGCTAATGGCTTTATAACAACACGCTACGACGCATAAGAATGGAGTAGTGACTATAAATAAATTGCTAATAGAAAAAGTGTTCAAATGGTGTACGTGGCGTTTCCATATCATACACGTGGAACCAACTTGACGAACACAAGTTTCTTGTGAAAACGTCATTTTGTAAATTAAATGGGTGGGTAAGGAAAAATAAAAAGTGTCAAAATATAGCACTTACTTTAATGAAACATCGCTGTCTGTTATACAGGTACCTTACACAGTAACTATCCTGATATCTTATATATATGCATACATATATATATATATATATATATATATATATATATATATATATATATATATATATATATATATATATATCGCATGCGATCGCTTATATCTTACGGATAATTTAGATTATTCCCAGAGCAGATTGATAGGGAATGAGTTTAGAAAAAATCTATTAGGGGAGGGAGAGGGTAGGGAAGAAAACAACTTATGAACCAACAAAAAAAAAAGTGAGGATTTGATAGATAGGTACGTACTTACTAGCGTCGATAGAAGTTTTGATTTAGAGGATAATAAATAGTCTTAATAGTCTCAAATGGCTTTTAGAATTTACTAATTCAACATATTAAAAAATAAAATTATTTAAGTTCAAATAAACCACACCAAAGTCACGTTAAGCGTTCTTTGAATTTAGGTATAAACAAAACATCTGCAACTAATATATAATTATCTATTTCCAAATATATATATAAATGGAATATATAATGAATTAAATATATAATATATAATAGGGTATTTGTATGATTTTTAAAAATACCTTTAATATTATCGTTGGACAAGATATTTTGGCTATTCGAACGCGCCATTTTTCACAGAGTTTATTTGAAGTCACTTGTTACATGCTAAATCTAATCTAATTCTATGATTTGTAAAATCATGAAACAAGAGCAAAAATCTTCGTATAAGATTTTATCTATATACTTCGTATATAAAATTATCTTTGCAACGAAAAGTGCATCGGATAGGTAAAATATTTTTTCACGTTACAAAACATTCAACAATAAGAGAAAAGTGGTGTAAAGCCATAAGGAGAGAGATAAAGTATCTCCAACAACTAGTTTGCATTGTTGTGAAGACCATTTTGAAGTGAATGCAATGTAAACGTTGTATCCTTTTCAATCGAATTCATAATTTTATTGTTTTATATAAAAAAGTATCTTAACCTAATAAACGTTTTGATCGAACATTTAATGAACTTTTATCCCTTTATATTTTTTGTTTGTGGGCTAATTATTTTTATATTAATGTTTTTATGTAATTCCATTAGTATTCCTTCATTTTTTTTAGAAGGTGATACGAAAAATTCCATATAATTAAAATTTAAGAGTCACCATACGATTCCCGATGAGAACAAAAATATAAGATTTAATAATTCTAACAACTGAAACATATACACATATTTGCTCGATAAAATAATTCGTATGGGTATACTTTACTGCATTTGTTGATAAAATTATTTTTTCTGCATTTATAGATTATGTTTAATAATTAATCTAGGAAATTATGTATTAAAATAGTTTCAAAACTGAATTAATCTTGTAGCTTTTACATCTTTAAATTTTAATTCAGTAGATATAAAACATGGATTTGAATAAAAAAATAAAATAAAAAAACGACATCATAATAACGTCTACTCTGGGATCTACTATCGTCGATCACAAAAAAAGTACCCAGCTACCATAAGAAGTAGCTGTGTTGACATGAACGTTGGCGTCAAACCACAGTCTAACCTATAGCATTGCGTTTAGATATTTTAAATTTCGTACGTATTTATTGCAGTGTTGTTAGCAAAAATCAGGAATGAAAAAACTATTTAGGTTTTAATCAATAGCAATAAAGATTCCGACAAAAACATTTCAACGAAATATATTTTTCATGCACATACCCCATTATCTATTTCTAATATATATAGATTGGCTAAAATATTTGAGTAAATATGGAATATTACAATCCCTATTACCTCCCCCAACAAAATAAATGATATATTATTGTTGGTATTCTGAGCTGGCAGGTGACAATTGTTGGCTACAGACATCTGTCTACAACAAGCTTATTGAGAAGATTAAATATATTTTATCTAAATAAAATAAATTAAGTTTTCATTATAGTGTAGGCTGGGCATGGATTTAGATGGAATCTATAAGAACGTCTTTAATTCACCATAATTACTGCAGTGGTTGATAAGAGGTCCAAACGGTTGGATACACTGAAGAAATATAGACACATGGTAATATATTTTCAATTAATGGAGAATATGTTAGATGATCTGATCTGTACTAGTGTTCGAAAATTATAGATCTCCATGTAAAATTCATATCTTAGGCATCTAAAGTAGATCTAGCAGACACCAATCAGTAACCTGGCCGCAGACGGGCATTGGACTCCCGTTGGATAATTGTTGGCTAGGTCAGAAAAGACCGCTTCGCATTCTCAGCAGACCAGACTCTCTTCTTTACCTGAGCTACTTAGAGCTGCCTGGGGTAACGAGCTTCTCAACCGAGTCACGCTCGACGACATTAAACTAATGAAACATTGCTCATGTATCAATGGCCGTTGGATCATTATCGCGAAGGCTATACTTTAGCAAAGCGCCAATTAGTTGGACACAACGACACCAGCTCTCTGTCAGTTATTAGCCGCTGTCTCATCTCCCGCCTTCTCAGCCTCCTTGCCTTTCATTAGGAGGGGTTTTTATGTCACTCGTGTTTATATCGTGTACACCATTATATGTAGATCTTTGCTCACTAAGGAGGCTTTTTTTGTAAGAAAAAGAATTGAATGAGAGGTCACTTATTATTTCAAACAGTTGAAGGGTGTTTCCGATTATGTTATATTAGCTTGAAAAAATTACTTAAGAGGAATCT
This sequence comes from Rhaphigaster nebulosa, assembly GCA_948150685.1. Lineage (NCBI taxonomy): Eukaryota > Metazoa > Arthropoda > Insecta > Hemiptera > Pentatomidae > Rhaphigaster > Rhaphigaster nebulosa. Next base: position 96,329,164 of record OX411306.1, on the reverse strand, counting down.
ACATAATGCGAGCTAACATTCGAGTAGGACAGTAGTTGCAGGACACCTCCTGCCACTGTGTGAACATAGCATATTAGTTACGAGTGAGACAGCAGTTACTTCAATGTGCGCGTTACTTCAACATATTTTGATTTTACTGCTCACTCGTCTTTCCCCTTAACATCAATTCTTTGAACAAAAACCGTTAAGGGTTTCAGCACGCTCTGTTTCAAGCCTGCAACTGGTAATTAATATGTCTCGTGTAAACGCCCGAGTAAAATCGGGATCTGACCACGCGAGTTGACATAGCAGTACCAGTCCACTTGCTAGAAAAACCCACCTTTATTAATTTGGTAGTTGTCAAAAATAAGTCCAAAGACAGCATTAGAATATCGATTCCTGTTGTTCAATGAATGATCTGATTGCGTTTTTACAGATTTTTTAAACTCATTATAGATACGATCCAATCCTAGAACTTGGTATGCAGTACACAGTTAGGGTTGACGAGTCCGATATTCCAAAAAGTCATAATTACAAAACAGACTATAGAAAACGTCTAAAACTGTGGATGCAAGGAGAACCTTTTCCTTTATAAATCGAACCCTTTAATAACATTGTATTAATCAAGAAAGGGCTGAAGAGTTTGATAATAATTTATATCAACTAAATATATTGAAAGTGGGTATCCGGGCGAACCAATAACGAAAATGTGTATTTTATTTTATTTTTTTTTTTACATAAATCGCACTTTACTTGTGATTGTTTTATTCAGCCCAGGTGGGTTACAGATACCCCACTTCCAGAAAAAGTTCTATTTTTATTATGCTTTAATTTTGTATAAATGAAGACGAGGTTTCTTTTACGACTGGTTCAGAATTAGCTCCTCAATTCGTCAAAAAGTGTTGTGTGGAATTGTGTTTCCCCGAAAAATGAGTATCTTAAAAATTATCTACATTGTATGTAGTCAATAATAAAATGACGGAAACGCAGGATGAAAAGCTTGTTTATGAGATAAAACAACACTTTACCGACAAAAATATCTTTAAAACAATTTTCAAATTAAATATGAATTGAAACTGTTCATGAAAAAAAAAATAAACAATTAAAAAAATGTTAATATATAAGAATGAATAATTCTTAAATATCTGAAAGAAGTAAATAATTTTAACGCAGCACTATCAAAACGTGCATAAAATAAAAATATCATAAGCAAGGGAATAAAGCAGCAGCAGGCGCAAAACAAAGAAGGCTGATGTAGAATCCAGAGAAAAGACCTTTTTGAAAATTTATTTTAATAATAATATTTTTGTTTAAAGTATGTTTTGAATACTTTTTTTTTATAAAGCCGTGGTTAATTCTATTTATTTCAGACAAGATGACACGGAACATGGTACCGCACTGCACCAATAAATACGCCTTCTCGGGGCCAAGACTGATATAGGGATGGAGGAGGCTGAAGGATGAGCCACGATCTTCTGGACACGAGGATGGAACAAGGACCCGTTATTAAAATATAACCCCAGGACTTGGGAATATTGGCCATTACCACTGACGGATCCTCGATGTCCGATCTGTCTTCGGTTATAAACTGCCCGTCCTATAACATCTATTTTAATTTATAACGGCTGCTGCATCTCTGCAACTCACACCACCAATTAACCTGGCCCTCTCAGAGTCCTCTATAAACATATATATCAGCTTTCCTCCCTACTTCGGGCTATAAATCGATGATTGTGGGCTCCTCGATACCTGGAGGCTTATGCCTAAAGATTAGGGCGAAGTATCGGAAGAATTTTGACTTATTAGTCTGTATAGTACATTTTTCATGATAACAAGAGTGATTGAAAAAAATATTTTGAATTATTAAACCGAATCGAAATTTCATCACGCTCTGTCATAATTAAGTTGTCACAATATGTTAAGATTAAGCTGTTTTTGGAAATAAAACAAAGGAAAAAGGATGAGTTCTAGTCATGAGTCTTACATTACTGAAGTGATAGAGAGATGCAAAGTCGAGGCGGAGAGTTATTTTTCATCGAAGGATAAAATGGTGAATCGACAGCATTTATGAACCATGATTGGGGCCTAATATGTGGTGTATGCTTATAAAAACACTGTTGATTAGCTAGCTAATAAATATACATATATACTTTTATAGAATAAAGTAAGTGCAATAAACGCATTGTAAAATTTTACTTAATGAATAACTTAACTGCTTACTTGACATGAAGATTAACTGAAAAATGATTTCACATAAAAAAGTTATTTCACAAAAAAAAAAATTAAAATTAAATGCAAGGAAAAGCTGTTGATAGTGATGAAATATTTTTAAAAAAGCTCTTACTATAAAAAAAAAAATCTGGGCGGATCACACAACTTTCCCTTCCCGTCGTATAATAATTATCTTTTTAATATAATTTTAAAAAGTTCACATAAACACTGCTTCTAATAAACTCTACAGCATTCACTTCTTCTTCCACTTAAATACAATAAAAAAGTGTTTTAAACAATTTTTTTACAACCATTCTGTACACTACCTATGCATATTTTAACTTCTTCAAGTTGTAAATATATTTTAAAAGTTTCTGGTTTAGTTTCCATGGAAACATTTTCTTTCCATTAAATAATGTGAAAGAAGAAATTATTAAGTTAATTTCCGCTTTTGTGTTCTTAAATTACTTTATTGTTTACAACAGATTGGCGGTTTGGTGGAAGGAGGAGATTAGGTCTCATCCGTCTCCTTTCGGATGCGCTCGGTTATTCATCTAGGGTCTTGTGCTCCTCATAAATTGCATGCTTTTTAAGTTAAGCGCAAATAAAATATTCTTTTTGTCATAACCTTTTTCTCTGCACTTTTTCGTTGATACGCTACATACATGAAAAGTTAAAGGCCTTTAAGGTGAAGACATTAGGCAAGTTTCAACAAAATCGTTGGAGCCGTTTACGAGAAAATTGTAAAATCCAAGATATAATTGCCATTTCCTGTTAATCAAATGCGCTGTATCTTTGCTAATACCGGTCCGATTTTGATGATTATTTTTTTTGTTTTTTTAGATAATTTAATTATCTTTCATACAACTCTATAGATACTTTACCATAAATTGTACGCTTTTGAAGTTATGCGTAAATAAAATATTCTTTTCATCATAACTTTTTCCTCTGCATTTCCTCGGTGATGTTCCATATATATGAAAAGTTAAAGGTCTTTATGAAGAATAATTTAGGCAAGTTTCATCAAAATCATTAGAGCCGTTTTCGAGAAAATTGTAAAATACTCTAAAAGCATTTACAGAATCCAATATAAGTGATATATTTTGACAAAGCTATTAATTCTGTGTTTCCTATTTAGCGAACGACTTTCTCTCTTGAATCAAAAAAAAAAAATACGTATATTTTATTATAAGAATCTACTCCTCATGTTTTTCAACTTTAATTGCGCTTTCTTCAAGGACACACGAAGATACCCGTGAGATGATATACAAGGTCTTTTTCTAAGACAGAGCAGAATAATAATGCCGTGTTTCTTTGTTTTTTTATGTTGTCAGTGTCGTTAATTGAGTTTGATGCACTTTTGCACTGAAACTTGAAGAGGAAAGTGGTTTTATTAGTCAGGAATGTTTAATATTTCGTATTTATTAGTGATCTAAATTAATAGGAACATTTCATTAATTCAATTCTTGATAATGCAATATTAAGGTTATTAATATTAACCCCTTAAAAAAAAAAAAAAAACTGATTACCTGTAATAAAAATGAATTAGTAGTCTTTTCAAATTTTCCCTGCCCTTTACAAACATTAAATACAATATGCTTATAAGTGCGACCATATTATATTTTATTGAATTATTCAAGATTAGATAAACGTTATTTACTGAATATAATATCATAATATCATGAATATATAACATTCACTGATGATAATATCATTTCAGTTCAATGAATAACTTATTTAACTGATGATATTATATTATGTTGATATGTATTGTATATCTAACGGGCAGTAGTTAGAAATAGAATGAAAAATTAATATTTATTCTGGGCCACTCTATGAATAACAAAAATAAACAATTAAAGTAGCATTTGTCTGGCTGCATTACTGGAACTTATTTGCCATGTGAGCTAATTTTACTGTACACGAAATATTTATATGGGTGTTAACAACGAACCAGGCTTGCTTTTTAATATTAATTTCATAAAATTATTTATACAAAATATGTGTTGATTGAGTTATGTAGTTAAAAAATTAATTACATAAAATAATGAAGATGGAGTGGCGATCCCAAAAAGTTAAATACAAATAAAATATAAATGTAGGCAGTAGCCTAATTAATATTATAAAATATATAATGAAATATTTTATTATTCTTGAATTGCTGACTATGGACGTAATATTGTTTTTGGCAATTCTGTTTCTATGGGAGATTCCTCGGAAGCAATTCCACGCATAATTAAATAACGACTGTGCTTGATAATAATATTAAATAATCCAGCTATTATTTAATCCATATGAGTTCCATACCGAATATCTTCTAATGAGATATAACACATTTAATCATATGTTATTTATAGTAATTTGGCAAAATCCCGAAGCTTACTGTTATCCATGCTACGGTCAGCTGATAGCCATGAATTGAAGAAGACACAGAAGCTATGAGTTTGATCTCTCTAATAGTCAAGTAGGAATAATTAATCAATTAAATCTTCATTGATCTGCGCTTGGCATTTGTAGTTTTATTTCTAAAGAACCTCTTCCTTATGTTTAATTAAAAATTAAACCAGTATTCAAAATTATCAGAAAAAATAATAATTAACTTTTAACGTTCAAGTTATGTCCAATTTATTAATTATACTTCGAATTATACTATTTTATCTGGAGCGAACATTTTTTGTGAACTCTAGGGTTCCTGTAAATTTATCGCTATGCAAATACTACAACTCCTCACCGTGCTAGAACCAAATTTAATTTGTACCTGCCTGACCGTTCACTGACTATAAATTCTTTCATTGATTCGGTGTTCAACAGTGACAGGCTTAATCCCCATGGTCTGAACTAAAAAAATTAAAGTGAAAGATTCCTCTTTCTAATGACAGACAAAACATTAATATAACTAAGATTTTACACATATTATATAAAGAGAAGAAATTATAAATAAATTTGATAAAATGAAATATGAAAAAATATAATAGTATATATAAAAAAAATAAGTATGCAAATATAAAAACTAAATAAGAAGCTAATTGAATATATGAGACGTCCTATTTGTTTTTGTTTTTTTCGATAATGCGATTACTGTTATTCCTTTTTTTGGTAGACACCTATTATGAATCATGGAGTTGCACAAGGGGATAAATCCATCTTGTGTAATTTTTTACATTATTAATGTTTTCCAGACTGATAAGCGTCCTCTTTAAATGTATAGCATGTGCTTAAGCCCTCAAAACATATTAAATCCAATTTAATTTTACGTTTAAAGTTTGAGTAAATGCCTGAATCATGCATAATTACGGATTTTTCTGTAATAAGTTTATATTGATCCCCTTTGGAACCATCACACCTCATATATACTGTTGTATTTTTTTATATTTCATTTTTCCCAACATTTTTTGTTATTTCAGTTTCCATTTTATATATGCATATTTTTTACATTTTTCCATATCACATACTGTTTCATATTTCCCTGTGTTGTCCTACATTTTTTATTCTGATTTATTATATATACATATTTTTTATTTTAGTCCGAAACGTCGGCATACGTCAAAGCAGTATTCGATTTCGATTGCAATTCAAAGCAGTATAACTTACTATGTGTTTCTTTCTTCACAACCATCTTCTGTTTGATTATTTCTTCGTTCAGCAATATATCCATCATTGCATTAGTTAATGAATAATTGTAAAATATTTAAAAAAAAATAAAGTTTTAATAATTGAATCAAATTAAAATCATTAAAATATATGTATTTTTTTAACCAGCTAGCTAAATATTCTCTCAAACGCGTTAATAACAACCCGTTAATAATACCCTGAGAGACATCATGTAAAATGTAAACATACTTATATCAACTTTAAATTTTGGACAGTTTCATATCAGCACTACTCGAATTTATTGGAGGTTTAAACAGTATCCCATTCCCTACAATGTTTACGAATAAACACTATGTTTTAATAAAAATGATTATAAAAATGATCTTAAGTGCAATTTTTTGGTGGACAAAGAAATTAAATATTCTTCGACAACACCAGAAACTTGCTGGTACTGATTATGAAAGCGATTTCGCAAATTCTATGTGACAGAATCAGCGTCGAAATATGATTGTTAGAGTTGCAACATTGTGATTAGCTAATAATAATGTTTCCTAATATATAAAATAAAATAATAATAATATTAATTAGTCATTCTATCTTAATAACTAGCAAACGTTGGCCTAAATCAACACATGTAAGATTTCACTCGCTTCTTCATTGAATGTATTTCAAAAAACGCCCTATTGTCCTGATAATTTTTTCAGATTAACATGCCATGAATATAGTTTGTCCATGTGTATTTAAAAGTTTTAAGTTACCGATGCACTTCATATTCAAAATAATATGTGCGAATTTGTTAAGGCTGGCTGGCACAGAGAGAATAGATGCCATCATCATAAAATCAGCTCCCTTCACCAACCCTCTTGTTCATCATCATCAGCACCATCAATATTGCACGAACTCTACTCTAATGAAAAGTAAGACTAACCGCAATAAATTAGCAAATTACGAGGATAATTCTGATCTTTCTATAATTGAATGATTTAAATTAGTCTAAGATTTAATGTTAATCAAATTAAAAAAACATCAATAGCTTTATTACTTATGAATTATAATTCATTATCATTAATGCATATATTTCTATAAATGATATGCTGTAAGTTTGATTGAAACTATTAATCATTTACAAATACTTCAGTAAATGCTTGATCAACAAATCAAACATAGAATTTATCACAAAACCTCACCCACATGACTAAAATCAGACCATTTGTGCAATATACTTATAGCTCAGTCAAATCAAGGGTTCAACCTCGGAATGGAAGATACTAAGCTGAAAATTTACATGAACATTTATTATGACTTCTTAGTGTTTTCTCGTGCCGGCGTCTTCAGATTGTATTTCTAAAGATCAAAGGTAAAAAAAAGTGACAAAAATAGTTTTTTTTTGTTGTAAATACCTCGTTTTTTAATGATCAACCGTTCTCTAGATATAACAGAGGGAGGCAGGGCCAAAATAGGGTACTCATTTTAGGAGAAGGATTGAATTTGAATTAGGAAATTCTAGGTTAAATACGCCATGTATGCCGTTAAAAAAAATAGACTACCTTCAAAAAATGGTTACATTTTATCTAAGAAAACCTAATAATTTCGTTCATTATTCATTCCATGCTCAATTCTTGAAGACTACCGACCACGCGATGAACATTATACCTTTTCTAAAGACAATTGAATTTTCTAACACTAAAGCTCCTTACATTTACTAATTCGCGAGATAAACAATTTAAAAACGAGAAATTGCCATTTTGTGAATTTATTTTGCAAATGTAATGGAAACTGTTCTTCCTACGAAGATAATTATAAACTATTTTATGGTGCATTTAACAGGCTCTTGTTTGAGCGGTAGTAGACTTCTGTTCGTTTAATATTTCTCGAGATGAAGTTAAAAAAAAAAAAGTAATAATAAGAAATCATCATTTTGTCAATTAATTTTGGCTAATATCGTGGGAACTATTCATTCTTTTTTATTTTAACTTTATTAGTGCTTTTGTTTTTATGAAGTTATAGTTTGAAAATTTATTTTATCCCTTTATTCAAGTCCTGTAATTTTCACATAATAGATCGTATTTTTTTTTTTATGAAAACATATGTACCCCAGTAGTCCGTAATAGCATTAGAGGGTAACGAATTTATAATATTTAATTAGTATTGCAGTGATTATATCAGTGTTTTTCTATTAAAAGAAATTTAATTTCTAGATAATTTTTTAGAGCATAAAATTTGTGGGACTGAAACACTCGTACAAAATGCCCTTTACTTTTTTTTATTACTATTTTAATCATTTATTACATTCGTATTTCGGGTGTCAAATGCGTAAGTATTATTTGATCCGAACGAGTTGCTAACTATCGAAACCCCATTCGTTGGTATTTTGGTGTTGGGAAATGAGTCATCGAATCTTTTGGAATAGTAGCAGTTGTATGTTGCGACAGTAAATATTTACTTTAAAAGGACAAAGACTAGGTAAAAACTGTAGCTAAGATTCCTTTGAAGACAGAGGTTAAGACGGCAGGCAGCTGTTTGAAATTACTGCACTGGCGCCAACTTCCCCCACCTCCGCAACACGTGGCTGTAGTTAAAATGTTATTCCAAGTGCAAAAGCTCATTATTAGAAGAATAAGGACCATATGGTCAAAGGAGTGGTACAATATTATTCCAATCTAGAAATAAAATTATATTTATGTATCTGGTGTACTAAACATCGAAACCCCACTCGTTGGTATTTTGGTGTTGGGAAATGAATCATAAATCAAGAATATCAGTTTTATATTAATTTAGAAATTAATTTAGTAAATAAATTAATAAGTCCCTCAATTATATTGAGTGTTATTTTTATTAGGTAGTTAATAAACCTCTTTTATCCGGATCAGATTTACAGAATTTGTTTTATTTAATGTTAACATTAGATAATAATTTTTAGCTATCATAGCAAGAAGATAAATATATATAAATACAAATATTCGTTTTTTAGTTTGATACAATATACAGTTGCTGCATACATTGTACATTAAATTATTGTAATAGAATGCTTTTTGTTGAATTTAAGAAAGGTGGACAATTGTGTCACAGGACTCTGATATCGATTGACTCAACAGCGTTTAAAATAGATTTTATCGCAATAACCGGTCTGCTTAAGTCTGCTTACTTAAGGATTTCGTTTTGCTTATTACCCATATCACCCGGTTTATTGATTATCTGGATTTCCTTTGGTCCCAGTTATTCAGGATAAAAGAGGTTTTACTCGATTTTCAAATAATGGTGCAGTATTCAGTTATCCACAATTCCTCTCTATCTCAAGAAATATATGGTCGATTTGGAGATCAAATGCATGCATGCGAAGATAAAAGTTCCTTTTTGAAAATTACGATTCAATATTGACAAAAATGTGAAATTAACAATAATTATTAGTCAATCATAGAAAATTTCACATTTTTTTTTTCAATATTGAAGCATGATTTTGATCCACACACCTCAGGAAAAATCTTTCATCTTCGAAAAATGTAGTTGTTCACTTTTATCTGCAAGCCGACGATAATATCATTAAACTTCTGAAATAGGAGAATTTTTTCAATTTAAATGGAAATTTCATAGAAATCCAATACAATCCACTAATAATAAAAATGACCACGACCCAAATTTGAAAAATGGATGACTGAAAAGGTTGGATATAAGAGTTCCATATATTTTTTGCGTGATCTCGTAGACTAGAAAACTATCGGAGAAATTTTACAGCCGGATATTATTTTCCCTTACGTCCATCATCGTAAACCCTATTCTGTCCTCTAATTGTTATTTTATAATACGACTGATAGGGATAATCAATTCTAAAAACTAATAGGTGAATTACATTCTTGGCTGGCATGTTCATGGATCAAAATAAGACTGAATTCCAGATTCAATTTCAGTGACCAAACCGTTTCAATAATAAACCTGAGTTGATTATAAAAAATATAAATATTTAATACCGTATTTTATATAAAAATATTATTAAAAAAAAATATATGAAGCTCCATTGAGGAAACTAGTTAAAATACAACAAAATCTTACAACAAGTAAATAAAATAGTCGAATTTGTATTTTTTTTTACGTTATGATATAGTATTATAACGTAAAACATTTTTAAACCTAAAAAGAAAAAGAAATATTTTTAGAAAAGTCAAAATGAATGAAACAGCTTCCCACGCTCAGATGTCCCTATTTTATGATTGTACTAAACAACAATTAGCAATCATACAACTATCTTGAAAAAAAAAAAATGCCATCGGTCTGTTGGGCGGATAACTGTAGGAGTCGCTGAATTAAGACTACAATCCCTTCAGAATGTCAACAGACGCGGGACGTGAGGAAAAAAACAGAGACTAGGAGAGTGAAATAAAATAAAGCTGAAGTGACAATTTATCTGCTAATGAAGCAGAGTAGAGAATAGAAGGATGTAGGGCCGAAGGACGGGCATAAAGAAGGACTCCGATAAACGAAGGTAGGAAGAAGACAACATAATACGACTTGAAGACAATGCTACCGCGGCCGAATACTAAACTAACTCCGTACATCTCTTTTCGGTGCCGGGTCTTAATCAACTTGGAGAGTGTCCCGGACAGCCGAAGCCAAGTGTCAACAGCTTGAATACAATGGAATTAGGAGAAGAAGGCGAATAAAGAAGAATATTCGACTGCCCTACCGTCTCTCTTCTCATAAATTTCTTCCAGTGAGGGAGTACCGGTGCCGAAAACTGGAACCATTAATTTGGACATTGACTCCTCTATAGAGGACAGCTCGCAAGCCTTTTAACAAAAAACCTCAGCCGCCCTTCCTTATTCCGCGTCTGATCTATTGGCCAGCTTTGTTCGTCGTTTGCAAACACAAGTCTATCTTTTCTTTAAATTAATGACAATCCAGAGCCAGGCAGAAATGTATGGTCCTGGCAGAAAAGTTGTTCACAAACCAAAGATCCATTATTATTTCAAAATTAATCAGATTTGCCGTATGTTAAATGACGTCGTAAAAAACGTTAATTCTAAAAAAAAGAAATAGTTTTAATGCAAAAGTAGTGGCATAATTGAATTCATGGATGTCATTTTCTATCGTTTCCGCTGACTTACACAAATAAAATTATCAATATTATAAATTAGCAATAAAATAACTACAAAATCATACCAGCAGGTTTTGAATATTTTGTAACAAAGTTAATATAATTAAAAAGTTTTAATGAACAAAAATACGTTTTATATAAAACTATGTTCGTATTGCTGCATTCATAAAAAGATCTTCGGTTTATAATATAAATGGGAGTTTGGCTAAACTAAATGATCAAATTTCTTGCATGGCTTTCAATTAATTTTATTAAAACACCGTTATTAGATTATGCTGTAAAACTTTGATTATGTCATAGAATATAGTAGTTTTCTTACAGCAGCTTCCTCAATTTGGAGGATTCCTTCTATTGTTGTAGCCATATGATGATGAGCCATTGTTGTAGGTATGATGTTCAATATCAGCAGCAGATGAAGGATTAGAAGCAGAGGATAAGAAATATTCATTGAGATCGGTTGGGACGACTGGGAAAGAACTCAGGTTTTTGGATTCTGGTACGTAGGTTTGGATGTAATATTTAAACATTCTTCAAAGGAACATTCTTTACAAAATAAGAAAAATCTAGCTTCAAAAATATAAAATTAACAGTCCTTTAAAGTCAAACTTTGTAAAACGTAGTGCGCACTTGCCCCGTGTCATCCTATTTCAAAGAGCATTTTAACTGCCCTAGGTAGAGGAATTCTTTCAGTTACAGAAAAAATATATTTTTTATTTTTTTATTTGATCATTTGGGGTTAAAACCTATATATATGTACCTACTAGGGCAGTAGTGTTATTATAGTTATAATAGGGTTAAGCTAATATTCTGTAAGTTACTACGCTATTCTAAACAGAGTTTAAAGGACAAAAGGTATTAGATTATTACTCCCCAAATAAAATTATTACTCCACAAGCTGCATTCGAATCGGTGCTCAGTTCTTCGAGTATAGGGGGTGTGGAGGAAAAAAAAAATCTATGCATTATGGATTCTTATAGGAAATGCCATTCTGATTATGAATATACCTTATACTATGGGTATGGATAACTTGATATAGATAACTATTTGCCAAATATATGCCAAAAAGACAGTCTTTAGTAGAATATTTTGAAATTTTATGAGCACAAATGTTATGAATAATGCAAATCGAAGTCCAAAGTAAAAAGCTATTTTAAGGAATTAAAAAGAAAAATCCCGAAAATTAAACGCGCACACTTGCGCAGATGATAGTAATAGATTTCTAAAGTGCAATGCCTAGAAAATAAATTATTATTATAATAAATCGTCAAAAAATTACAGAGGTATTTTTGGGAAATTTGCTTATAAAGTAGATTGAAACTCGAAGGTACAAAACTTTATACTTCCCAATACCAGATTCTTTAAGAAGATATATTCTATTGCTTATTGTTAAACCTGATAATCACAAAGATCTCAACCGTACAGGGTGAAGAATCAATTAATAAAAAACGACAGATCTGATTGTTTGCATTTCGTATTTACCTCTCTTTTAAAATCTCCATCTGATAAACACGAGCGCTCACAATAACAAAATACATGTTTATTTTGATCATTTGCTTTTAGTAATAAAGGCTTAAAAAATATTTGTTAGAACTATAATTCATGATCATCGGCATCTCTAGATAGATTTTAAATTTAATATTGATATGATATTTAATGATATGATGTTTTTGTTTTTGTCCATTTCCAAAGCACTCGGTTGTGTTGCTTCTGATTTCAGAGAACTAATTCCTCATGATATCTCTACTTCTTTTTCCTCAGTAATATTTTAGAACTTTTTTGTGTTTTTTGAAGAAATTCCACATAAATAGTGGATTAAATAATGTTATTCGTGATGATTCTTGGAGGCATGATTTTCGATCAGCATATAATTAGATAAGTATATAATTAGAAAATAAGTTAAATAACTTTGATATAAATATAAATAAACTACAATTGAGGCTTAAAGATGCAAAAAGAGATAAATCTATTTTTTGTAATTTTTTATATTATTAATGTTTACTTCACTGTTTAGCGCACTTTTTAAGGCAGGTGCATGCTTAAGCCCTCAAAAACCTAATCCAATATAATTTAACGTTCAATGTTTGCTTTGAGTTTCAGACGGGAATAAATCCCTGAATTATGCATAAACTTTGGGTTTTCTGAAAGATTCTTAAATTTGGATTTATTCCTTATTGCATCTTCACGCTTCAATTTAATAATTACGTTTCGGGCACTGTGTGTTTTGAAAGCCCCAACATGTATAAATTGCCGCATTACGAAGACAGTGAAGTAGGCCACCTTTTCTCCATTTAGGTAAAATATACAAATGGCTACAACAATAGAAGGAATCCTCCAAATTGAGGAAGCTGCTGTAAGAAAACTACTATATTCTATGAAATAATCAAAGTTTTACAGCATAATCTAATAACGGTGTTTTAATAAAATTAATTGAAAGCCATGCAAGAAGTTTATAACATTTGATCATTTAGTTTAGCCAAACTCCCATTTATATTATAAACCGAAGATCTTTTTATGAATGCAGCAATACGAACGTAGTTTTATATAAAACGTAATTTTTTTTCATTAAAACTTTTTAATTATATTAACTTTGTTACACAATATTCAAAACCTGCTGGTATGATTTTGTAGTTATTTTATTGCTAATTTATAATATTGATAATTTTATTTGTGTGTCAGCGGAAGCGATAGTAAATGACATCCATGAATTCAATTATACCACTAATTTTGCATTAAAACTATTTCTTTTTTTTAGAATTGAAGTTTTTTACGACGTCATTTAACATATGGCAAATCTCATTAATTTTGAAATAATAATGGATCTTTGGTTTGTGAACAACTTTTCTGCCAGGCCCATACATTTCTGCGTGGCTCTGGATTGTCATTAATTTAAAGAAAAGATAGACTTGTGTTTGCAAACGACGAACAAAGCTGGCCAATAGATCAGACGCGGAATAAGGAAGGGCGGCTGAGGTTTGAAAATCACCAAGTATTCTGAAGAAAAACTTCTTTAGGTTCCGCTCACAGCAAAAAATAAAAAGGTCTACTGGTAGATAAAAACAGCTACATCTGTATCGCAAATGTTGAAAGGTACAACTTCATCAACAGGTTGGAACTAATATTTTTACAACTTGTAATGCTTCACCCTAACGAACTTTCGTGGCTGATTTCTGATACATCAGAATTTAGGTTTCATGATTAGGTCAAAAAGGAAAGCTCTTGCCAGTTGAGAGTTTGGATTTAATGAGACAATTATGAACTTATCCCGAAAATGCACTCCACATAATTCTATTCATGTTATGAATAAAAATCTTTTGTTCCTAATGATTTCCTAAATTATTCATAAAGAAATTTATAGAAATTTATATTTTTGAGTTGATCATGCAAAAGTGCAGAATTGTTTGGTTTGCCTCCAAGGCATAATGCATGTACGAATTGAATAACTGACTTTTATATGGAGCTTACAATGTAATAAAAAATTGTATTTAATATATTCGTCATAATGAAACGTATAGGACCATGTGGCTATTAATCAGGGATACTGTGAAATGTTGGTCTGGAATGTACTGTTAAAATAATAAATATATATATTAGACATTCTTGGAAAAATGGCTAGCGTTAGCTTCAACATGCGAATAAGGTGTACATCGTAAATATTTCTATAATTTTCTCAACATGAAAAAATTTAGGAAACGTTTAAACCGACTATTAAAACTGATCGCAATAAGGAGGATCATTAGACACTTGGCGTCTCCTAAATAACACAGAATTAGTTCGGATCCTTTAGTTTAGTGTCCGCCACAGGTCCAAGACCACGTTTAGGCCTGATGGTATAGTTATTATAGAGACCACAAATCACTATTAACATGTCATAGTATAATTTATTACCGCTCACAGAAGTCATTTTCTTTTTACCTGCACTTTACCTGCTCGGCCGGAATCCGAAGAGTAAGGGTAGCCTACTCCCAGGTCTCGGTGTTAATTGTAGCCTGACGTTTGATGGACGTTCGTTAATCGAATTTTTATAAAATGAGTCAACAGGAAATTAAAAAATAACTAAAGATCCAAAGATAAGGCCATGACTGTGTGCTGAACAATGTTTATTGTTGCCTTTATTTCTGACATCTGGATGAAAAATCTCCATTTCATTGAGATGTGAGCGGGCCGAACTATTTTAGGAGGGAAAGAAATAGTAATATTTTCTTAATAATTAGAATGTGAATCGGAATTCAGTAGGGTGCCTTTTAGATATTATTAATACGCATCGATTTGGTAATCACATAGGTATTAAGCAAAGGTGATTCAATTTA
The DNA here is from genome assembly GCA_948150685.1 of Rhaphigaster nebulosa. Taxonomy (NCBI): domain Eukaryota; kingdom Metazoa; phylum Arthropoda; class Insecta; order Hemiptera; family Pentatomidae; genus Rhaphigaster; species Rhaphigaster nebulosa. The sequence continues at coordinate 96,313,987 of OX411306.1, read as the reverse complement.
TTGATTAGTTTCACAAATATAAGTACCTGTTAACTCTTTTCGTATTTTTCAAGACAACGAATCTTGTTTTGGATTTAACCTATCGTAAATATTCCAAAAATATAAAAATGTGTAGTTATCGTATTTTATCATTTTACAGTGTTAGTCATAGGCTAACTTGTACTTGTACTGTTGTACTTTATAATGCAAAGTAGGGTGTAAATAAAGTAAACTAGAAGATGTTATATATTGTTAAAACATTTTTATAATGTTGAAACACGATAACATTTAAAATAGTTATATTAAATATCTGATGTGGACAACACATGACTTCCTTGTACGCCTATTAAACCATAAATCGGTGGCTCAAAAAGTGATCCTGAATTTGGTTACTAGTTTCCGAAGATTGCAGTATCTCAAAAACGTCACTCACACACAATTGGCACAGACACACACAAATGGGGAGGAAAACCAGTATTTTACACTCAATTTTAACACTTAAAACAATTAATAAAAATGTTTAATTGGATTGGAAATCAAATTGTGTTTGTAACCCTCATTACGGAAACACGTGATTTATGTATATAATCTAAATATAATTTTTTATCTAAGTTTATTATGACCTTCAAGTAAAGTACCCCTTTCGGTTCACCAATGTTTACCAAAATCTATTATATTACTTATATTGAAATAAAAGTCTAATTTGCCAAATTTGAGATGTTTTACGTTACATTTTATTATATTTTTTGATGAATGTCTAATATGACCTTCAAGCAAAGTACCACTTCCGGTTTGCCAATTTTGACCACAATTTATTATCTTATTTATATTAATATATAGGTCTTGTGTTTCAAATTTGAGAAATTTGAATTATATTTAAATATAATTTTTGATGAAAATTCGTAATGACCTTCAAGTGAAGTACCACTTCCGGTAATCATGCAATGACCAAAAAGGGATGTTCACTACTAGATTATACATTAATCCTAGATTCAAAATTTTAACTTTCTAGGGCTAACCGTTTTTGAGTCATGCGAAGTATGTACGAACGTACGTACAGACGCTACGACGAAACTAGTCAAAATGGATTCAGGGATGGTCAAAATGGATATTTCCGTTGAAAAAAGAAAACCGAAAATTTTACTGCGTAGAAGGAAATAAAAACTATTTACTTGTGCTTGTACTTTATTATGAAATAAGGCCCGGGTTGTACAACTTGCGATTTGGACATCCAACATGCCCACTCACTATCCAACTTGAACATCAACACAACCAAGTTGTACAACTGGTTGCACCATGTATGGGGCCGTTTATATTATGTATAAACTAAATTGTTTATTTGTCCAATGTATTATTATAATAATTTTTATACAAAATTGTTATTAACTTTAATTATTTTTTTAATGATGCTCATTAATCCATTTCTTTTTATAAAATATCTGAAGTTTGTTGTGTCATTTATATACTTCCAGAATTTAATAACCAAATAAATATAAACGGGAACGGAGGAGAAATCTATTTTGGGGAATCATAGCCCACGCCATTAATCTTCTCGAAAAATTAAAAGATAACATTGATCCTAAAATACCATGCTATTATATATTTTATTGAATGTCTAATTGTAATAATAGCAATTATAATTCCATTATAAACTGATAAAATTAACCTTAGAATGGCTAACACTTGTCCGACTCTCGATCACATTTTGTAATATAGCCATCACTTCCTACCCCGTCGCACATATCTTGTTACCCGTTTCCATCGGGAAACTTGTGACATGAGACTTTTATCGCATCGCGCGCGAATCGCTACAGTTCCGAACGAAGAAAAAATGTCCCAGAACAGCTCTGCGACATTGTTCCTAAGGGTGTACTAGACTTTACACATCCTCATCTACAATTTTTAAGCTACTTGTTAAATAATCATGATATAAACCTGAGGTTTGTAACGTAATATTAACCAAAAAAATAAGTAAAACTGTCCTTTCATAAGTAAGTAATTTTTATTTTTTTAAATATTATTTTCTATGTTTCTATTATATTCTAGAATTAAATTATATTCTATGTTTCTATTAATATAGAACGGAGACGGTTAAAATATTTTATTTTTCTGCATTTATTTTGAATTATTATTTATAACCTGTAATTGCTAATTATAAATATTTTAATAATACGCATTCCTTCCACAGTAAATATATCAGTTATTGTTCCTAACCGTATTCAAAGTTTTTTTTTTACCCAAAACATTGAGGAACCATAAATCTATTGGTTGTCAATAGTTAATGCAGTCCTAGGATTAAATAATAATAATAATCCAAGCCTACTAATAATTTAAAAAAAATTTTAAATAAAAGAAATTTACTAAAAATAAATTTTGTCTGTGCCTCATTTGTTTAAAAAATAAACTATTTCAAATTAAACTATCTCTTTGATGGTTTCATTCATAAACTAATCCTTTGTTGAGAACCTTGTCTGTATGATAGGTTAGGGCTTTCATAGTTTAGAATTAGCCCTAATCCTAACTCAGCAACCGGCTCTAATAATAATTGTACAATTAATACTGTTAATCATTAAATAAATTTTATTTTTTTATCTATTCATAAAAATGAGAAATATGTTATTACATATATTTGTCACTAGAATGAAAATATTGACAATTGCCAATCAATAACAGAAACACGCATGATGACAGATTTCACTTTTATCTTTCGGTCTCTTTACTGAGAATAGAATAGTCTTTTTGAAAAGGTAAAACGGACTAAATTATTTAAGAAAACTACACTGTTTGCTTTCAGCCTTTATTACTATCGATACCAAAGACCTTTTTTTCTCCTTTGTTTTTCCACGGATTGATTTTCAAAAATAAATTAAATGCATTAGTATAAATTATTAATATAGCATAAGGGGCAATTCAAGGAATTGTCTTCAGGAGGGCTCTAAATATATTATATTCTAACATATACTAAAAAAAATGTTTATAAGATTCTTTATTTGATTTAGCATCCAGCTAAAACCAATGAAGACCGGAATTCTACTGTTTCATATCATGTCCGAGGCCAAGTAGGATCTGAACTCAAACATTTTAGGTTTTAATTTTGCAATAGAGAAATAAGAACGCATTATATAATAGGTATGAAATTATTCCAAAAATTAAAATTTTATTTTTCTTTAGGGGGGCACGAGTAATAAGGTATCAAGGATATATTTGTGATAACACATTTTGAGTGTTTAAATGCATTAAAATAACAGTTTCTAAGTAAAATTAAATAAATACGAGTATGTAAGTATGTTTATTAAAAACATTCAATGAATTTTAAAAAAGTTTGATATTTTTTACACTTATTTTTTTTTATTCGAACTTATAAGGCTGGTTTGTTGTTGAAGACTAACAATGAGTTCTACGAATTTGCTCGAACACTTTTTTTTACAAATTCTCGTCCTTAAAGTAAATGAAGGATGGTTGGCCTCCGACTTAAAACCCAAAAATCTGTTCTGTAAATAAAGTATGTAACTCTTTTAACAATGAATCTTTTAACGTCTACATTTTTTTTTTTCTCCTTGATAAATTAAATTAGGAAAATTAAATTAATTAAATAAATTAAAGGAGGTAAGGAGAAATATTGCGATCGTGAAAATTTTCGAATTGAGTTTTCAACGGAAATACACGTTTTAAGGTCCCCTGAGTCCAAATAGCCAAGTCTCGCAAAATGGTCTGTGTCTCTGTAAGTCTATGTGTATGTGAACAGTCTAGCTAAAAAAGGAAAAGTTGTATTATACTGAAATTACGTATTTAAGATAGGCACATGCATGTGATGTTACAGCAACTTTTTCGTCAAAATCGACTAACCGGAAGTGCCACTAATCGATTTTACACTTTCTTACAATTTTCTCGAAAACAGCTCTAACGATTTTGATGAAACTTGCCTAAATTATTCTTCATAAAAGCCTTTAACTTTTCATATATGTAGTACATAACCGAGGAAATGCAGGGAAAAAAGTTATAATGAAAAGAATATTTTATTTGCGCATAACTTAAAAATAATGCATTTGATGGTAAATTATGTCTAAACTTGTAACAAAGAAAATTAAATTATCTAAAAAACAAAAAATAATCATCAAAATCGGAACAGTAATAGCAAAGATGCAGCGCATCGGACTAACCGGAAATAGTAATTATATTATGGATTTTACAATTTTTTACAATTTTCTCATAGCTCTAACGATTTTGATGAAACTTGCCTAATGTCTTTTCCTTAAGGGTCTTTAACTTTTCATGTATATACTATATCAACGAGAAAATGCAGAGGAAAAAGTTATAGCGAAAAGAATATTTTATTTGAGCATAACTCAAAAAGTGAGCATTTTATGGTAACTTTTGTATGAAATCATATGAAAAAGGCAATTAAATTCCCTAAAAAATAAAAAAAAACAAACAATTATTTAATTCGGGCCTGTATTAGAAAAGATACAGTGTATGTTATTAGGACTACTAGACCTTCGAAGGAAAACTTAGCGCTTCCGGAAAGAGACGAATCCGACCGAACCTCCTCCCACCAAGTCGTCAACCTGTTTTTAACAAAAGGCTCTGTAACAATGAATTGTAATAACATAAAAGTAGAAATTAACTTTATTTCTACTTTTATATTGTTTAATGGAAACAAAATTATTCCATGAAAACAAAATGGAATTTTCATGGAAACTAAAATGAAACTTTTAAAATCTATTTTCAGCTTGATAAACAAAAATTTTTAGTGTACATAATTGTTGTACTAAATTTATTTAAAAACTAATTTATTATACTATTGTGAGAAAAGACTTGAGGAAGTGCATTCTGTTGAGTTGATTTCAAGTAATATTTATGTGAACTCTTTAAAATAATTTTAAAGAGTATTGTTATAGGTTAGTAAGGGAAAGTTGTGTGATGCGCGCACCGCACCAGATTTTTTTGTATTGAGTTAAATAGGAAAAACAAGGAACCGACAGAAATGTTCGAATTATCCAAGATTTCGGATTAAAAATGTTCGAATTAGTGAAGTTCGACAACAGCTATATTTATACAATGATGTGTAAACAATGAGTGTCAAAATTAAAGGGTGTATTTGAGTATTGTTTATTTGAGACATGATGATAAAAGTTTGGAAATATAATTTAAAGGGAATTATTTATTTAGAAGCAGATAATATGTGGATAAGGAATGAGGATCAAATTGACGAACCAACAAGTTCATTGTAGGTAAGGAAAGACACTTTTCTCTCAACAGTGATACTAAATCTGAGCAGCTAAACGTTTATATGAAAATTTATAGATATTAGGAGTGACCATAAAGGGTTTATCAAGCAGACAGTGGGAGCGGCCTTAGTGTTGGTGGTTGAGGGCACCTGTTGCACACCTCGCCGTATCTTTTTTAGCCCGCCCGTTCCAGTGACAGACGTTAAGTGGTCCCTATAGCCCCAGGTTAAATTGTTCAATTATTCTAACTGCCCTATATTTCAGAGGGTAGTTAACCCCTTTCTTACCTCGGGGTTTAGCCGGTATTTCCGTTTCTTCGGACAGGAATCCCTGGAAGAAGAAGAGTAGTGTAAAGTTTATTTATGAGCTCAAAAGTTACCAACTTGCCCCGTTACTCACCTAATAAGAATTTACGCCTACCGGAAGCACAGCCTATTGAAGAAACAGAGTAAAAAATAATAATACATTTCTATTTAAATTATTATTTTCGTTAAATGTACTTCTTAAATTAATGAAAGATAACCGTTTAGGAGTTTTAATAATTATAAAAAAGAAATTTTAAGAAATATTTTTTGTTTGAGTAACTATTTCCATTAAACAGCTTTGCTTAAAATCTAAGCGACAATAAAAGTTTTACTAACATTATTCAAACCAATTTGAATTAATTTTAATTATTATCTTATATATTTATTACGAGTTATAAAACCTTATTTCTTTTCATTCTCTTTCCCTTTATATATAAAAGATATAAAATTCTTATAAATAGTTTTCAAATATTTTTACAATATATAAGGTTATTATATACAAAAAAAATAAATAAAAATCATGAGCTGCAAAGCCGTCACTAAGATATTATTATAAATTATCTTTAGAAGTAACTAAAATATAAAATAGGTATCAAAATGGTGAGGGTGGTTGAAAAAAGTTGGAACATTTAAAAGGGCACTTCTTTAGCACAAATTCATACACATACAAATTTTCAACCTCAACCCGAAAATATATATATATATATATATATATATATATATATATATATATATATATATATTTTTTATACATATCCAGACATCACCGAAACTCCCATACCCATTTTCAAGGGGTTATGAAACGGATTTAACCCTTTAGAGAACCCCGGAGCACATGTACCA
>OX411306.1:96295132-96305132 GCA_948150685.1 Rhaphigaster nebulosa | reverse complement strand
TTAAATAAAATACCGGATTAAAAGGTAAATCTATTGATTTAAAAGATTAGTTAAACTTACTGGTAAAATAAACTTACTGGTTAAAGGTCAAAAAGTTAATTAAGTAATAATGGAATTAAATTAAAGCAAAGGTGGCGGGTTAAAAATCATAGCATAGTGGTATAATAAAAAGTGGCGGGGATCATATAGCAAAAGGGGATTATATAGGTTATAGTTATTTTGATTATCCATTAACATATTTTTCTTGATTTCTTATTATTCACATTATGATTAGTATATTTTCTTTTTACTTTATTTTATTTTTTGCCATAGGCCGAAACGTCAGTACACAATATAATAAATTTTTCTTATTTCTGTGTTTATTCATAACCCCAAACAAGGTTCTCCTATATTATAATTATTCATAAAAGTGATAAGTAATGTTTTTCTGTCATGTCAAGCGTGTCGTTCTGTTTTTGTTAATTGTCGAATTTTTATGGCAATCCATCTGCTGAATGACCTTTAAATAATTGAAAAGAACGGAAGAAGAAAAAGTAAAAAAAAAAAAAAAAATGTTTATCAATAGATTTATATTCATTTTTTGAACTAAATGCTGAGTAATTAATTATTTTTATATTGTTACTAGTAACAATAGGTAGTTACCTCTGACTAAGATTATTTTATTGCTTCATTTTTTCTAAAACAACCTACACAAACTACAGATAATTTAATAGTTTTATTTTTTCTAAAACGATCTACACAAACTACTGTACTGTACTTGGTAGTAAGAAATGAAAATTGCAGGGAGCAATAAAATCGTTCATTAAAATCAGAGAAGCATTTTTATACTGTATGCTTGGTTTTGCTCAAAACTTGAATATTAGTTTATTATTCAATACAGGAAAATGTTATTTTATAGAGGAACATCTTGTTGAGCAAGGTTTATGCTAACTTGGTCTGAAGTTTTCGAAAAGAGAGGGAATAGAATAAAATCCGTAAATGGAATTTTCCCGGGGTAGCTCTTGGAAAATGGGTTTGTGGGAAAGTCCTCGGCTAAGACTATTACCGACCCTGAGGAAAAACAACCGTGTCTTCTCTAAACAAAACCTGTCCTCAACTTCTATTTGTACTGTTAGGGTTAAGCGGCATCAACAAACACTTTCGGACCACAAAGATGACCATCATTCGGCTGAGAAATCCTTCTGTTTTCTTTAATATCGTTGAGGAGGGTTTTTCTCATGGCCTTCAGGTATAGTTGGATTCCTTCAATCTCCCATCCTACCGTGACCAAAGTATTGTCCAAGAAATTCTCCAGATTCCAGTTTGTACACTGCAGTTCTCTTATGAGAAGTTTGGAAATATTTTAGTTATTTATTTATTTACTTTACTTTTGCTGACAAATGTAAAAATTGGCGATTAACGTGGTTTGCACTTTGAAGATTACAAAATATTGATATCGTCAACAACGTACATTATTAAAATAACCATTATAAAATAGCACATATTAAGTGTTATCTGTCTGTTGTTTTATTTGTCTTATTTTTACGAGATAACGGCCGAACGAATCTCTACGGAACATTTTTTCGTTGTTATACAGAACCTTGAGATGGCTTTAAGTTCTTAAACGCATGTTAAATGTTTTAAAATGTTGAACACATGTGTTTACGTAACTAAATAATATTTTATATTAACTTATAGATGCAATGCAAATATAATGCATGAGTGATTTGCGTGAATATGGAGTAAACGGAACCCTAGCATTCGGTAAGGAAGCAAACTACCCCGCAGTCTATTATTAGGCAATGAATCACAAAGGTTCCTGTCTTATTGAACTAACAATGGTAAACCCCAACTTACCTACCATGAATTAGAATAGACATTATATCTGAGACTTGTTGATCCTAAGGGTGGGAGGATGGTGTAGGATGGCAATAAGACTACTCATCAAGGGTGGTCCGGAGGTCCCAAGTTGTGCATCACTCCATGCATCATCAGGTTCTCATTTGGCGGGAGCTCCCTAATTGGGCGGGGATTGTTGAGACGATAATTGAGGGTCCTTAGTCACTAATTACAGTAGGCCAGCTTCCTGTATTAGTGGCTCAACAAAAACCCCCAGGGCAGCCTCCAGAGGCTCATCCCTCAGCCTCTAATAAAGAACTTGGCCCTTTCCAAGTCCTCCTCCGCCAGATGTAATTTAGCTGAACCCTCATCGCCATAATACCTGCCCTTCAGGCGAACAACATTGCTCCATTGTCCCGACTTCTATAACGGTGGCATAATAATAAGGGGCGTCGTCTTGTCAGCATCCACTCGACGCTGCGGAGGATGTCCTACCTGGAATGCCACTAATGGCATGCTCCACACAGGAAGCGTCAGCTAAATATTGGAGTACAATAGCGCTTTATCTCATAAATGCTTTTGGATCGGTAGCGTTTATGAGTGAAAGAGAGAAATTAGATCCTTCCAGGTAATTGGCCAACGAACGATTGAAGTCCCGCGTGCTTCATTTCCGTTCAATTCCTTGAGTCCGTTCTGGCAAGATTTAATTAATGATAATTTTTAAAGTCAAATCGCCACTTCAGTTCGTCCTTCTTTTATTCACTTAATTTCATGATAAAGTTCAAATATGCAAAATTTCATCCAAGTTTTGGGATATATATTTTTTTTGTAAAATATATTATATAAAACAAAATATTTGTAAAGGATATATATAAATATATATGTGTGTATGTATTTTTGTTTTAAATTCTCAAAAATGTTCTGTCAAGTTTTGGGCTTAGCAAGAAAGTAAAAAATTTGGTTCACATCATAAGCGGTAAAAAATTTAATGTCATGAGGCGATAAAACAAAAATAAACAAAATTCTTTCTTGTAAAATTTAATTTTTGGATTTAAACTACTTCTACTCCTAAGCTGCAAAATAGTTCATCATTCTCTTTATGTAAGCCGTTTATATATAACGTTGGTTTTTTTTTAAGATAAACACAACAATATTAAATTTTTGTATACGATTATCAATGTACAAATTAAATAAGCAATTTAACATATTTTATATTATAAATACAAAGTTATAGCTACAGGTAATTGTTTTGGCCATTCTGGTGTATAATACAAGAGCCGACTTGCAAAAAATCCACTTGTTAATATCAACCTAAAACTCGTCTGAGATATCCTTTATACTAAGTCCTACGAGAACAAACTAGAGGTGTTGGTTATTGTTAAAAATAACCGACTAGGATTATTCCGGATATTTTAGCTTCAATTAAAAATTGTTCGGCTGTAACCGATATAAATAACCGGTTTTGGGTAAAACCGGGAGAAAAACGGTTATTTTAAATGGTATAGCATCCCATCAAAATTATTTTTGATGACGTCACAAATAACAGCCACTGGAACTGTTACAAATAACTGGTCATTGGTAGAACTTTTAATTCAGGTTAATTACTCATCAATCTTCAAGAAATAACCTAAAAAGCCTTTCCACAAGGAAACAAATAGCTAAAACCCTTGAAATAACTGATTGTTTGATAGTGGTGTCAAGTTTCCTTTTTTTTTCTTCTTTTATTTTTTCGATAAAAGAATATTTTGTGAATTCTTTTATTAAATATTACTTATGAAAGATAAAATGGAATATGTTTCACTTACGTTATGAGATCAGAATCTTCGGGCGAGTTTATAAGACATGCGCCTGCATTTCGATTCATTGACTTTCATTCAACGTTGGTTGCACTGGCACAGTTAATATTTTTTTAACAGATTCTATCTCTAAAGATAATTTAGTGTACATCAAAACTTGAATGTTGTTTTGTCAATCAATGGTTCAAAATCAGCCATTTCAATTAAAATTTAACTTATCTACATGAGAAACCCCATAATAATTTTCGTGTTTTGTTTTTTTTTAAATTTCATTTTCAAGCGAACTGTGAATACACTTTTTTTTAATTGTGTTTATACAAAAAAACCTAATTAGTTACCGATATCTTTTAGTTAGCTAATTATAACAAATTTCGTAAGCAGTAAACAAAGTCTAGTGGAAACCGTTCAACATTTGAATTTTTTTTGTTTCTGATTGTCCTACTGGATTTGCTATTATATGAATTACTATACTTATATTACTTATTATACTTATAATATATTATATTAATTACTATGAACTACATACTTATATTATATAAATAAAATTACTTATTATTTATTTTTACCTATCATAACAGTAACAATTCCAATTTATTGGTGTGGTTGTTATGCCATTTTATGAACCAATACATATTCCTTAAGAGGAATATTATATATCTCAGAGAAAATAAATAATACCTTGGAATTCACTAGCTGCGTGAAAGAACTTTTCTGCCAAATTGAATATGATATGCTCAGCGTAAAGCTGGCCTGGAACGAATCGATACAACGGAGGAAATTTATCAGAAATAGCCAAGTTAAAATGGAGTAAATGAGGGGTTTTCGTTACAAAATGGCGGAATGACTGATAGGACCTGGTGCCATGTTGAAATTTACATGCAAGCCCTTTCTCACGACCCGCTCAAGGAGGCCGGTCAGGAAGCAGCTGTATTAACCATCAGTTATAATTGGAGGCTTCCTAAAACTGCAAACAACGAACGCCTTGTGGGAAAATTGCTTATTTTCCACTAAAGGAAGCCCAAGACATGTCGGGGTGAAAACTGGGTTAGGCTGGTGTAAGTAGGAACTTTAGTCATGCGATTAGCCGATCCTTCACTTTAATGAAAATGTTGTTAGCTTCAGTTATTTGTGCCCGAAAGTAAGCTTGTTAGTTCTATGTTTGTTCCCCAACTTAAAACAGCAAACCAAGGTCAGTTCTTTGAATTATTATTATTTTTTATTGGAATAATTTAAATTTATTCATCTCTCAGGTTCTCCAATTATAAGTCATTTTTTAAATGTTTGTCATATTATTAAAATAATGATATGTTTAATTCCATTTTTATTTTTGTTAATGCTTCTTACTGTTGGAATGTTCCAACTTGCCATAATTTGAATTGAACTATGTTCAAAATCTAGTACGTTTAAGAAAATAAAGAGTGAAGTTTGAAGGGTGTACATGTTTTATTAGAATTAAACACTGCATAAAAGTTCATTTATTCATTTTTCGCATTTCACATGTAGATTTTTGTTTAATTCTTTCCGCTTTTACCACTCAAAATTATGTTAAATTTATTCATTAATCCAAAAATTGTTGTGATAAGATGGATGTGTCATCAGGAATCATTTATATAATAATTTTGATTAGAAATTTATTTATAAACGTTTATCTATTCAATTTTTATTCATTCAGGAATTTAATATAAAGGAATTATCATTTTATATCATTATTATTATGGGAAACATAATGTATACACATGTATATATATATATATATATATATATATATATATATATATATATATATATCTCTTTTTTACCAATCTAGTTTATAGTTTATCCGACCTACAGAAGCCGAAGTGCTTATGAATCGGCCTTAACAGAATTTTAATTACCTAACTGATTAATAATAATAAAAATATCTATCGATGCTGGTGAGCGGTGCTGAATAATGCTGAAAAAGATTCCCTTCTGTTCTGCTAAAGCTCGGAACGTCCATCAAGAATAAATAATTAAAGAGCGAAGAATTTATTTTTTTAACATGTTATAACTTAATACCCAAAAAAGAATATAGTGATTCGGTATATTTCAGACCTTTCTAAAAGAATTTTACTTTTTACAAATAACTGTAATAAATTGGAAACTATCATTGAAAACTATAATTGGTTACAAAACAATTGAAATTATTAACGGTCTAATTTAAAAAAATCGAAATGATTTGTCTTTCCTTTGGCAGCATTATGGTCTAGAAACTTGTGAAACAAAAAATACAAAATACTCAAGATAATAAAGTTTTGCAAAACACAATATCTCATGGTAACCACTAGCATCGATGCCCCAAAAACAGAGGAAGACGAGGGAGGAGGCTAAAATGCCCAAAAAAAATTGTTGGTAATTTTTAATTTCTTTTACAATATTTTAGGTAATATATTTAAAAATAAATATCATCAGATCATAACATTAATTGAGTTAATTGACTGAATTAAGGTCAAAAATCAGAAACAAATATTTTGTACTTAACCTAAAAATAAACTTTCACTCTAAATTGGCAAGTGCCACCTTTGCCCGCCTAGTTCCGACCCTGGGGGAGCGGCAATCTTTATGCTTGCTCCGGGCGCCAGATGATCTAGCTACGCAACCGTGGTTTGATATTGAAATTACCCCATTAAAAAAACATTGATGTGACTTTATAATATTAATATTGTTATGAAATTGAAACCGCCTGTATGTTGAGGATAAATCAGAACAGACATGGAAAGCATTTTACAAGATAAGTTTATTATGTAAAACAACTTTGAATTAAGTCATTCAAAATTTTAAAATGATCTAACTCTGCTGATTAAAACTAAGGCGCATTGATATTGGCCTATTCATTATTAAGTCATATTAGTAATATAAGTCATAAGTAATATTAGACATGAGTGTTAATTAGTTTTTGTTTGTTTTCGGACTAGTTTTCTAAATGAGGTAAAAGTTACAAAACTCTTGGCTGAGACTATGTATTTATATAACCAAAAAAAGAACTTAACACAAAGCATTTTCCTGTGAGGAAAATACCCCTTTATAGAAAAAATAAAAAGTGAAGAAACCAATTGTGACGAAAAGCTTTTCTCTAGGCAAATCAACAGGAAGCTTGTTTTAATTTATATAATAGAAATAATCCTATCATAAAAACAAGAACAAAATTAAAATGTTTTTTTTTTTTTTAAAGATGGAAGGTCAAGAGGAAAACATTTTTATAATAAAATAACACAATCTAGGTCCTACAAGAAAATTAATTTTTACAAAATTCCTATCGGGGTTTCAAAGCAAAATTATTATTCGTGTATATTTCTGTCTAAAAGAATATGGTCAAGAAAATTGAACTCACAATTGCTATTTGTCATGCAATTGGTATTTAGAAACTTCAAAACTTAAATATTTGAAGAACGAGTTCACGTAAAATATTTTGTACATCACGGATACTCATATTGGTTGTGTCCTTTCATCGCCAGGACTATCTACTCAAAAGGTGGTACCAGTATTAAAATAATCCATTAAAGAACATTGGTGTGATTTCATAGTTTCTTAATTTTAATACACCAAGAAATACGTGATAATTTATTCAGATTGTATCGAACCCACTTCGCAACAAAAAAACGTCTGCGAAGTTGGTCAGTGTAGCTTCCTCACAATTTCTATAGGTTATTTAAAGAAAAATAAATGTGCAAGAAAAAACTAATTTGATGTTACAATTAATTGTTTCGACATATTTCGGAAAATTACACACTAAAAAATTATAGTTCAAATGTAAATGCGCGATCAAACAACCGATTCAAAAAACCGATACGAAATCCTTAATTAGCTAATATAGGGTCCCTCTATCAAAGAAAACTAAGAATTATAGTTAATCAGATGACGCAAGCCCTATAAAAAATCCAGCTCAAAAACCCTGGATTACCTAATAAACGATCCCATTAAAGAAAAAACTTAAAAATTAACAGTAAATCGAATTGAGTAAGGACAATTGAAAAAACAATTAATATATCTATTGTGCTCCATTCACACCATTTACCTTACCGCATTAAATAAAAGTAAAAAAAATAAGGTTAATGTTTAGGTTAATGTTAATGTTAAGGTTAATGTCTACGCTAATGTTAGTCAAATAAAGAAAATTATTTTTTTTTGTTTAATATATTTAATATTGTAGAAATTTGAATCATCTTTCAAATAAGCATTTGGAATGTCCAGGTGATGTATAGTTTTCGAGTTATCGAAAAACTATAATAAGGTGAACCGGTTTCCTTAGGAACTTGAGCACAATATTTTATAACATGAGAAAAATGTTCAAAACGCATTATCTCAGGTAATAATAGTCCAATTTGGATGATTTTTTTTTAGTTTTGTTTGGAATGTAATTGCTTTTTAAATGATCATGTATATGATTTATGAAAAATGTGGACATTTTGAGTTACGCGCGAATTAAGTTTTATTTTCTTCATAAGATTGTTTTCTTTTTTTTTTTATATAGGAAAATTAAAAGTTTTTTATGAAGAAGATTTTAGGAATGTTTCAATTTTTTTTGCTGCAGTCTATAGAGTCTCGATTCCAATATCAGATAGGAAATCTAAATTCAAATGCGCAATGAAATATTCGATATCGAATTCGGAATTAGCGTACTTTAAAACCAAATTACTCAAATTTGGGCGAAATCGGAAGGGCCGTTTCAATAGACGTTTCAAGGGAGACACGTTTTCGCTTGCGTGAGCGAAAATTGAAATGGGACCAATCCGCACAGAAGCCCTTGAGGTTCACAACTTAGTCGTATTCTGGCAACTGAGAACAAATTCTAAATTTTGCCAAAAGTATAAATTAATACAATTAGTCTACATTCAACTAAGGCTGTAAGAAGCTAAGCTTTGGGGAGAGAGGGGCGAAATTTTGAGGGTGAAAAATTTCATTTTTAGGTTATGTTGAAAATACATATTTTTTGTGTGTCTGATTTTTTATTGTTTGATCTTTATTCAATCAATAAAATTAATTACTGTTTTGAGATCATGATATTCATTTCGAAATATATTATATAAAATACAGCTATGAAACAATGGACTTTTATTGCGGGAGAGGTGAAAAATGGGTTGGAATAACTAAACTTGCCTTCACTGTCAAAAATCCTTCCTAGTTGCGCCTCCGCTGAAAGAAATTGAAATATATTATGATGCACCAAAGAGTTGTAGACAAATGAATGAACGATTATTCTACATTTTAGCAAGACAATTTTGAAGACGGTATTTTCATTAGGCAGAGCTGGCTGTAACAGAAATCCTTGGGTCACGTTGCGATTAGAAACAGCGTACGTGTGTGGATGCCTCGCGTGCCAGGGCTGCATTGCTCTCACTTGCTCAGGATTGTAAGAGGAAGTTTTTTCATTACTCTGCTATACCATTTCATTTTGCTATTCACTATTGTATTTGAATATTTTGCTGGTCGGCTATCTTTCAATGTGAAAATCTGTTAATCCTGTATGGTTTTAATGTGCGAAGTATGTAATACAACACTGTCATAAATACGCAAAAAAATATATAGATGTAAAGATATTTACCTTTAATATCTACAACTGTCATTATTTGTAGCTGGCTATATTTTACAATAATCGTATCAATTCAGTTATATTTAAAAAATAGAATAAAAATTATTAATACCTGTTCTGTTAAACATAGCTAATACGACCTTCAATCACCATTGTTTTTTTTAGTGAACTTTATATTCAAGCAACGATGTCAGAAATATTAATACATTGTGTTTAATCGGATAATTAAAAAAATGTCCATTTTGTCTAAGAAATAAAGAGGAGATTATTAAATTACACAGGCAAATATTATATTTATGGCATGTATAAATCACCACGTTTGTGATCAGCGCTTAATTATTATGTTCTAATTCTATCTATATTTTAATTAAACCAAAAAAAACCCTGCTCCACTACAACTCTTGAGGGTTCTTGGGTTCAGTACTTAGTAGGGACCGTAATGTTTCTTAATCAACGGTTGTGCAAGGAGGTGATCACTCTCAACCGTTAGATTTTTCCCCCAATTTGGGGTATAATTAAAAATCAAGCATTACAAAATATTTCCCCTAGGAACTGATAATAATAATTGTTTGATCAATGTAGACACACCATGAAATAAATGTAATCTTTCACAGACCGGAATTGAATCCGCTCCTGGCTAGAATCATGTTGTAGTATTGCTATTGCACGAACATATATCGCGACCTCAATTATTTTATCCAAGCAAAACAAAATGGTCTGCTTAAAAATAACTGTTCTTGGATTCTTTTAAGGTTTGGTAACTATAATTCTTGTTAAAGTAAATCACCTGAATAAAGATGTATTTAGATATCTCGTTTGCGTTTTTAGTCATTTCCCA